>CM029375.1:27523837-27548837 GCA_017165825.1 Hepsetus odoe
TAAAAAAAGTTTGACTTAGAGAGAGAGAGTGTGTGTGTCTGTGTGTGTGTGTGTGTGTGTGTGTGTGTGTGTGTGTGTGTGTGTGTGTGTGTGTTTCCCTCATAAAGCACTCCAGGGCTCTATCAGGCCCACTGGAATACACTGCTGCAGCTTTCATGATTTCCCTGTAGGTTCATGGCTAACAGAAGGGGGAGTATCAGCTGAATGCTTGGCAACCCAATGAGTCTCTAAACTGGGCTCCCCTGGTCCCATCATATAATCCACCAACATATGCATGCACACACACGCTCTCTCACACACACGCTCTCTCGCACACACAC
The DNA here is from genome assembly GCA_017165825.1 of Hepsetus odoe. Classification (NCBI taxonomy): domain Eukaryota; kingdom Metazoa; phylum Chordata; class Actinopteri; order Characiformes; family Hepsetidae; genus Hepsetus; species Hepsetus odoe. The sequence goes on from CM029375.1 coordinate 27,524,158, forward strand.
TCAATAACGCACTCGCCAAGAAGAGCCAAGGTGGCTGATGGATTGGCCTCATGTCTCCTCATGCCTTTTCCAGGAATGACTTGGGAAGCCTAATGAGATTTCAGTAGATTTTATGTGTGCAGTTGTTTCTCGGAGCTAAATTACACTCCTATTAGCCAATATTGCCGTGATCCTTATTTACTCAGGCTTCTACATGAAGGAAAAAGTAATATTACAGTTCTGATTATTGTGTTGCTGTTGATGTAACTAAATCCCAATTGTGATAACTTTATTTAAACTTCCAGAAGCTTCAACCTCATTTCTATATGTTTTTAATGTATGTATATACACAGTCATGTGAAAAATGATTTTATTGAGACATTTCTTGACATTTGACATTTCTTTATTGAGAAATGTTCACAGATCGATGTCTTATCTTGTTTTTATTTATCTCTGGAGAAGAAAGTGATTCAATTGCAGGTAAACAACCAAAACAACATTGATTTATTCATTAAACAAAAGATATCAACAGAAATGTGTTTCTAACTGAGGGAAAGTTAGGACACCCTCCCCCTAATAGCTAGTGTCTCTCCCTTTGAGACACCAGTGAGATGCTTCTTGTAGCTAGATCTACCAGTCTCTGATGTCGGCCGAGGAACGTTTGATCCTCTTCTCAATGCAGAATTCTTTAAGCTGTGAGATGTTTGAGGGGTTTCTTAATGTACAGCCTGTTTGAAGTCACCGCACAGCCTCTCAATGGGATTAAGATCTGGGCTATGACTCGGCCATTCCAGGACTCCCCAGTTCTGAGTGTCCAGCCAGTCCTTGGTGGAGTTACTGGTATATTTTGGGGCATTGTTGTGTTGCAGGGTCCAGTTCCGCTTCAGCTTGAATGTTCTTATAGATGATCTCACATGTTCCTCAAGCACCCTCTGATACACGGTAGAATTCATGGTAGAAAGCATTTCCAAACTATGACAATTCCACCTCCATGCTTCACTGTTGGTATAAGGTTCTTTTCCTGGAATGCTGTATTTGGTTTATGCCAGACGTGCCCTCTGTTCTGGTGTCCAAATTCAATTTTAGACTCATTTGTCCAAAGAACATTATTCCAGAAGTTCTGGTCTTTGTCTACGTTCTCTCTCAAACTTCATTCTAGCTTTGATGTTTCTCTGAGAGAGTAGGTTTTCTCTTTGTACTCCAACCATGAAGTTAAAGTTCAGTCTCTTTCTGACTGTAGGTCCCATGATGACATTTTAGGGTGTTTGGAGACTTCTTTTAGCATCCTGCGGTCTGCACTCATGGTGAACTTGCTTGGAAGTGGAACGGCTGATTGCAAACTCTTTTGGGATCTTTCAAAGTCCCTCACCAGACTTATAAGCTGCTATGACCGTCTTTCTGAAGGCCTCAGAAGCTCTTATGATCTCACCATGGTGTTCACTCTCACCTCAGCAGTCCGGCGCACCAAACTAAATGTCTGATAGAGCAAACCTTCTCAAAATGCTGAGTAACGATGTTCTAATCATGGGACCTGATGTGCTACACCTGTGTGTGATTTGAGCCAGTTTAATTGGGAATAAAGGTGGGCGTGTCCTAATTTATTCCTCACCAGAAATCATTTTTTTAGATCTTCTTCAGTTTTAACTATTTGGTAATGTTACTTGAATCTCCCAGGATTGTTAAAATTGAGATTAAATATCCAAATGTCCAAGAATGTTACAAAAACACAGGCTTTTATTGGGTGTCCTTATTTTCTCATATGACGGGGATGGGCAAGTGACGGGGACGGTTCCTTGCTCAAGGGCACCTCAGGGCAACCTTTTGGTTCAGGATTCAAACCTATGACCTTCTGATCCTGGGGCAGAGTCCTTAAACACTAGAGCACCACTGAATCCAAGTCTTGACGAGTCCTAGTTCTATCGGTGGTCTGAGGGATGCCAACACAATTTAAGCAGGACTTTCCATTCAGTCTTGTCTGCTAATCCCATCCCTGAGAACTTATGAAGGTTCATGATGTCTTTCATAACAACGGCAGGTGCAATTTGCAGAAGCAATTAGTTCCCAGTGCTATTACAAGTGGATCCATGCAACGGGGTGTATTAAATGAAACAACAGTGTCCATGCAGGAAGGGAGGGACAATATCCATGTGTTTGTGTGCAAATTGCACTTTCATCCCTTCGTAATTCACACACACACACACACACACACACAAAGCTCATCTGTTTCTTGGTTGATAATTAATAGTACCAAACCAATCAGATAGAAGACATTTCTAATTTACTCACCGCCTAACGCTCCCCCTGTGGTCTGCCAATTAACTAATTGCTGGTGGAGGGACACACAGGAGAGAGGAGGGAAGCAATTGAGAATGGCATCCGAGTGAATGAGGGATGGCAGGATAATGGGGTGCTTTGCCGAGGCGGATTTAGATACTTATCCGCCGCTTCGCCAAAGTTATTCAAAACTACATTCACGTGAAGCGAAGACTCGTCTGCCAACTTTTTATAGGTAAGTGGTGGTGGGTTTGGGTTATGGGTTCACTCCGAATCAGTCACTTTATGAGCTCCATCCACTTTTTATCTCCACTCTACAGGTGTGCAATCACGTCTATTGCTGCACTCTTCCCCCATAAGACTCACCTGATATTACTGGACAATTTTCAGCACAGTAGGACACTGATATCAGGCCCAGCTGGGGTTCCCTGGCCAAAAAAGTTCAGAAACTGACCACTGATGAAAGAATAGAGGACCACAATCCCTCAATAGAGGTCCCATCACTGCTCCCCAGGTGCTGGATGTGTCTTCCCCCTGCTGGAGTGTGTGTGTGGGTTAATTACAGAGGATGCATTTTATTATGGTGCACTGTTTCATTATGACAAATAGTCACTTTCACTTTCAGAAACCTTTATATCTCCACCCTGCTGAGTAGGGGGAGGTGGTGGTGGTGGACCGGGTGGCGGACCCTCTCTGGAGCAACCTAAGGTTAAGGGTCTTGCTCAGTGAAAATGAATTTTCTGGAAGATGCGATTCAGGCCAGCTGGTGTATTACCTCCTTCCCGATTCTGCCGCTGGACCCGAAACACTTTTGGCATGTTTTCAGAGAGTGTGAGAGAAAAGGTGTGTATCGTTCACCCCACAAGTCTCTACTCAAGCTAGGGAGCCAAAAAACTGCACAGCAGTCATTAGTGGAGTAAAAATAGAAGCACAACTTTTGTTTATTTCCTGTGTTTATTTCTGTGATCTTTTCTAGGCTTGAGAATAGCGATTCTCTGTGTGCCCGTCTCCTGAAGGAGATCCTATCACAGTGCAATAAGATGTGCCAGGTCTTTAAAGGAACATTGCAGCAAAAATATCATCCAAAACATGTTTGGTGTTTGGAATGTGCTTCTTTCAAAATGGACAAGGAATGTTGCAGAACTAAAAAACAGGCACCATGCCACCTGCATTCAGTCGACGTTCACAGATAACACTACAGCTGCAGGAAACAAACAAATACTGAGTTATGATGCATGAGTTTTTAGATGTTCTTGTTTCGGAGTCATTCTAAAATAGATTTTTTACATTTTTCCTTGTCAGTCTGGTCACAATAATCCACAGCGATGAAAGAAAAAGGATTTTGGAGAGCTTTATTTATTTATCAAAAGAAAAAATGTTACTGCACTTGTTGGTTGAGCTCAGTTGCATCCTACCTCTATCAGTGGTCAAGTCAAGTTATTTATTTAGTGCTCTATTTCAACTGTTTTTTCAGAAAGAAGCTTAACAGAATCCACTGAGCAGAAGGAAATGGAGGCTAAACTCCCTAAGAGGGAGGAAGAAACTTTTACATTTACATTTACAGCATTTATCAGACGCTCTTATCCAGAGCGACTTCCATGTCCTGATTACAGGGACAGTCCCCCCTGGAGACACTCAGGGTTCAGGGTCTTGCTCAGGGACCCAGTGATGATAGTGCCAGAGGTGGGATTCGAACCTGGGACCTCTTGAGCCATTGGTCCATAGGCAAGCACCCACCACTAGACCACCACCACCCCGGAAACCTTGGGAGGGACGAAGACTGGCCTGAGACTGGCCTCTGGGTGAGTCACAAAGTTTATAAAATGGGTGCTGGTGGTCTAGTGGTAGGATACTGGTCTACAGACCAAGATTCGAAGCCCTACCATCATTGGGTTCCTAAGCAAGACCCTTAACCCCAAGTTGCTCCAGGGAGACTGTCCCTGTAGTTAAGATATGTAAGTCGCTCTGGATAAGAGCGTCAACTAAATGCTGTAAATGTAAAATTGTCCTGTGAGACAGGCTGGAACCATGACATAGATCAGAAAAGGATACTAGAAGGCTTCTTTCTCAAATGTAGGAGGGGAAACCAGGCCTAGAGTGAAGCATGGTGGTGGCAGCATCATGCTGAGGGTGCAACTTGACTTGTCAGAATACAAGAAAGAGATGGATGCAGAAAAGTTTTAGCGCTATCATGAGTGAAAACCTCAGGATCTCAGCCTGGGGTGAAGGTGTGCATTTCAGTGAGAAATGTGGGAAGAATCCCAGAGTGTCCAGTTCAGAGTGCCTTGCTCAATGGAGCATCTCTGGAGAGGCTAGAAAATGGCATTTTCCCATGTTCTGAATATGTTCTAGAAAGTTAGCATCTACAGTTAGCATCATGCTAAAGCTTAGCGAGGACTAGGCAAGCATGGGTCTTGGTTAAGCAAACAATCTTGGCCAAAGTGGGAAACTGAATAAACCTCCAAGAAGAAATTCAGGACATGGTTGAAGAAGCAATTTGACCCACAATAAGGGGCGGAACGCTGGGGACCGAGTCTTTCCTGCCATTTTAAAACGAAGAGGACAGTGTTGTTACGAGAGGTTTTGGTGGTCAAACGTGGCTCAGAGGGACAGATGCATTTGCAGGATGCTAAAATCATCCTCTCTGACCACATCTGCAAGCACTGAGCTACTTTTATCAGGGACCTAAAGGAAAAGTAAATCTGCCCCAGTTGTAAATACGCATTATTGGGATAGAAGTGCAATGAGTCTCCAAGCAGGGTAAATTAAATGATGGAAAAAGTAGATATTTAACACACTGAGCCAGCTTTAAGTGTTTTTATCCATCTTGCTTATGTGTGACAGCCTTTAATGCATTCTGATCTCTTAAAATCTCATGCCCAACGCCCCTCCTCCATCTCTGTTGACTGTACTGTGTTAAACAGGCACAGATGGATTAGTAATTGGGGAGATTTAGTGGGCTACTGACCCAGCAACCATGCCCCTCTGCTGGATACACAAGAGTGCAATCCTGGCTTACATTGCCGTCCTGAATGGAAAGGCCAGAAAGGGTCAAAGAGGCCATATGCTGACTGCCGCAGGGGGCTGCCGGGGTATTTTGTGACCTTTTAGGGTGTAACCAGTCCAATAATAGCATGGACTGATTATATGTGCAGAGGTGTGAAGCTAAACGTATTCATAAAGTGATTCCACACACAGGAAAGATGATAAGGAAGCAAATGTGTTAAATATGCTCATGTTTAACGCGGTTCATTATAAAGGTTAAAGCCCTGGTAAACCAATATGGGGACTGGTTGTCGGAAATATATTATAAAAAGTAGAATATAGTGAAATAAACACTTGGACTATGAGGTAATATGCCTTTTTTACTCGCTGGCCACTTTGTTGTTGTTTTTTTTTTTTTAGTAGTTAATAGACGTCACGTCATTAAAGGACAAACAAATCTTTCTTTTTCTGCCGTGTGTTCTTATCAGGGTTGGTTTGTCCAAATACTTTTCTCCGAGGACGCACTAACCGCTGAACTTCTAGAGTCTCAAAAGAGAAACGAAGACCAGGGATGAAGACCTACGCATGGATTTACGCTGTTGGACATGTCTCTGTCTCTGTGGAGAGAATGAAAGAATGGACACCGGTCTTTCACACGTCTTTGAAGCAAACATTTCATCCAAGGTGAGCTCCAGTGGTTCAGTGATTGTATTTTTAGTAACTTTTCCACATCGTTCTGTCTCGTTTCCCGGCCTTGCCGTCCCAAACAAAGCCCTCTGCACTATTTTGTGCGGTAGCCATGGTTACGTGAGCAGCTAACAAGAGCTGGAAAATGCATTACCTGTTTAAAGGGAGGCTTTATGTCGAGCAGGGATGATAAAATGAAAAATGAACAGATGATTATTGCTGAAGTCAACGAGTGCAGAAAGGTCAGCAGAGGTTGCTGACCTTTGGGGTCGAGAGGATTAAAAAATAATTAACCCTCCAGCGTGTAGCGTCAAGCACAGTCTGAAAGTTTGTTGGAAACCAGGACAGTCCCGGTGATATGATTAAATGTCAGCTTTCAAGCAAAAAGAGTTGTTGTTTTAGCTCCTTTAACAAAATGCTTTTGATTTTGTTGCCATGGAGACACTGAAAAGTCTCAGAGCTTTTCCATTGGCTCACCATCTGTTGTGACAGACTCATTAATGTAGCTAATTATGTATCTGTATAATCATTTTTTAATGCCTTTCCATCAAGAAGAACATTGTTGTGTTTGATATTTGGCCTTCGCTCAAAAAAAGCCAGCTCAGGGGTGTGACCAACCGGAAGCCACGCCCATGCTTCATGCAAGGTATCATGGGAGTTAGGGATAAGCAAGACTGGGCAGATCTCAGAGCAAAGACAGCAAGTGATGGTCAAATGGTTAAACAGCAGCTCAGCAGTCACTCATTCTTCCATCAGTTATTTCCTTGCTCTGATCTGACCTTTCACCTTTGAAGGTTTATGTCCTTGTGTATAAGTGACCCGTAATGGTCAACGGTAGTGTGAACAAAGCTGAGTCATCCACATCACAGACATCCTCATCAGTAATTTTACATGAATGATCTATGAACATCAAGAAACTCGCAGCAGGGGACTTCATCACAGGGATCATCTGCTCAGATCAGCCTCAGCTGTTCATAAGTGAGGAAGAAGGACGGGTTTTAGACGAGTCAACATTAAGTCGTGTACATATGCAAAGTTTCTCAGATCTGAGAAAGACCAAACAGAAGAGTGAACCCTCACATCTCCGAAACGAACTGAATTTTGTGTCAACACAGGTGAGTTAAAATCCGCGTGTGTCCACGCTGTTTTGAAAAGGACAGATTTGAGGGTTCACACAGGTCAGAAAAAAAAATCACATCTATCCCGGGTCAGAAAAGACCGGATTGTCGTGTCCACACTCTGAAAAGATCACATTTGTTTTCTCCACACAGCTCACAAAAGATCAGATGTGTTTGTTCTCAAAGGTCAGCAAAGATCATATTTGTTTGTCCACACATTAGTAAAGATCCAATTTATGTGTCAGAGAAGGCCAGATTTGTTCACAGGTCAGGAAAAAATCTGATTTGTTTGTTCTCACAGATTGCTGGGTCCACATTGCTTTGAAAAGATCCGATTTTGTGTTTCCGCAATCTGAAAAGATCATACGTGTGTCTCCACACTGTTTTGCAAAAAATCTAATTTGGATTAACTAGATTCAGGTGTTCACATTCTGATTCATATCATAACTGGATTTGTGCCACTTGTCATGTAAAATCTAGCTTTAATATTTACTAAACACTAACTAACCTCTGCTGGGACTGGCGACCCTATTTAGGGCAAGCAGCTAAGAAAATGAGTGAGAGAGTGAGAGAACTAACCTTTAAGTGGGGCGGTGGCCTAGCGGTTAGGGAGTTGGCCGCAGGATTGGAAGATTGTGGGTTCAAACCCCTTTCCAGTAGGTTCCTCTGAGGTACCCTTGAGCAAGATACCGTCCCTGCCACTGCTCCCTAGGTGCTTTCATAGCTGCCCCTTGCTGCACGGTGCATGGGTTAAATACAGAGGTCCAATTTCGTTGTGGTGTGCTGTGACCTTGCAATGGCAAGAATAGTCACTTTCACTTTTTTTCAAGTGAATGCAATAGATTTAACCCTAAACCTTAACATCACTCTTCCATTGCTGATGATCAAGTGATCTACAGTATCATTATTAGATAGACTGAGAGGCATGTGTGACCATTGAACAGACATTAAACCAGATGTCATCTGACCTTTGTTTCATCACAGCAGTGAATCTGAGAGGCTGTTAACATGGCAGTGAGTGTGGCATCATGGACTGGATGAAAACAAAGATGCAGTGAGAAATCGTAACATATTACTGAGTTGCTCCTGCACGGAAGAGATCTGGACATGTGAATCAGAGGGACAAGCCACCCATGGGTCACTGACTGTGCCTGGAGAAACAAAACTGCACCCACGTTTGCAGATTTCGGGAAGCTTTATTTGCAGCTTGTTATTTGCCACTTTATTGGAAACACCTACCTTATGCTTCCAGTCACTGGCCACTTTATTGGAAACACCTACCTTATGCTTCCTGTAACTGGCCACTTTAATGGAAACACCTACCTTGCCCTTCCAGTCACTGGCCACTTTAATGGAAACACCTACCTTGTCCTTCCAGTCACTGGCCACTTTAATGGAAACACCTTCCTTGTCCTTCCGGTCACTGGCCACTTTATTGGAAACACCTACCTTGTGCTTTTGGTCAATGGCCACTTTATTGGAAACAGCTACCTTGTGCTTTTGGTCAATGGCCACTTTATTGGAAACACCATGTGCTTCCAGTCATGACCACTTTATTGGAAACAGCTACCTTGTGCTTCCGGTCAGTGGCCGATTTATTAGAAACGCACGCCTTCAGCATCCACTCAGTGGCCACTTTATTAGAAACACCGTCTCTGTGCCTCCACTAACTGCCCAGTTTTTTAAAAACACCTGCTTTGTGGCCACTTTTATTTACTGGTCACTTTATCAGAAGCACCAGTGTCATACTTCCACTTACTGGCTAATTTATTTTTCTGGACGTGTGAGGACAGATGGACAAGCCATGGGTCACTGGCTAAGCCTGGAGAGATGCAAAAACAAGCACCTGTGTTTACAAGAACCAATCAGCTCCCCTGTTTCTGCACCCTGTTACCGGCAGGGAAAATCTTACCATTGCGTCATTCGCCCACATTAAAGTGACAGGAGCATCCTGGAGGTATCAGAGCAGATCCAGCAGGACTGGGGTACAGTGGGTGCTATTTCTGCTTCTGTTGACACCGAGGCAAAAATAGAAAACCTACGTCTGTTTTGTATCCCAGAGAGAGAGAGAGAGAGAGAGTGAGAGAGTGTCTGTATTGCTTTACGGGGACCAAAAGAGGACGGAACCTGAAAACCGTGCCTTTGCGTGAACATTTGGCAGCTCCCTGCAGAACAAAATATGTTCAGACAAACATTTGGCATCTGAGATCAAGGCTGACTCTCTCCGTGCTCCCCCTAGTGGTCATTATGGCAAGACAAAGGGTGACAAAGCAATTATTAGTTCATATACTCTAATTTTTCCCCTATTACTCCATTGTCAGGTTGACTCTGTAGAATTTTAGATATTTATGGAAACACACACCGGTAACTCCAGTCTAAACACCAAGAGTTTCATTCTAACCAGCTTGAGAGTCAACATTCACGGCCACCACCGTTATTCTTCAGCACAGCCTCAACTCTCTTAGACCAGCTGCTTTCTTTAAATTAGGGACACTTCTCCAGTGTTCCCTGCGATGGGCTGGGGACTTGTCCAGGGTGTGTCCCCCCGTCCTTCGCCCTGTGTGAGCTGGGATGGACTCCAGCACTCCCCCCGTGACCCCGCTTGGGACAAGCAGCAGAAAATGACTGACTGACTTCTCCAGTGTTCTTGAAGGACGTCCCATAGCTCATCTGTGGAGATGATCTCACACTGCTTCTTCAACTGCTCAGGTACAGAGACTGGACTGAACATGAGAGACAACAACACTGTCCTTCAGGAAGATCTGGAGAACTGCTCAGGTACAGAGACTGGACTGAACATGAGAGACAACAACCGGAGCAGATCTGGAGAACCGTTCCTTCACAACACATTAAAAATCCAAGAACGTCTGGATCTTTGCAAGCAAAATTTGAAGAAATGAGGGCTGTATGGAGTCGAAATGAAGATACACTCAAATAGTAAATATATGATCTGTATCCCTTTTAATGAAATGTTAACGCTTAATTAAGACACTGATGTCTCTCTATTCCAAATGTAGTGACTGTATGTTGAGCTGCTAGTGAGCAATGAGGTGGGGAAGGAGAAAGGTGAGCACTCCTGATCTTCTTCACCTCCAAGATATGAAACTGCAGGCTTCCGGATATAAATGCAGCGATATTAAACGAGCTTAAAAAGCATGTTTTTCAACGTTGACTTGCTCGCTCACCTTGGAAAATGAAAATGCAGTTTTATTCGGGTTGTGCACATCACAAGAATCACAATTCCATCAAAATACATTCCATCAGCATTACCGAAGAACACAAGATGCAGAGTTCAACCTCCAAACAGTCCGAAATTGCATTTTAGGGCTCCTGTGAAAAAGGAGGTTAAAGCTGGGCTTGGGCATGAGCAGGGCATTATTCAGCTCCAGTAATGCAGCAGACTGAAGAAATGATCATTTTGCGCCTGTATTGTAATGCTCTCTTCTATACACACTCAAAAATAAATAAAAATAAACACTTTTTTCACGTTTCATCACAACGTTCATCCTTTCTTTGGTGCGTGCTTCTGGCTTTGATAAAGCCAGATTTTGCTCCGCTTCAGTCTTATTTTTTATCATCATCATCATCATCAGCAGCAGCACAATTAACCTCATTTAACCACCTGGGTTGCAACCTTTTACTCACCTGGCCACTTTATTAGAAACACCTAACGTATGCTTCAAATGGCTGGCCACTTTATTAGAAACACCTAACGTATGCTTCAAATGGCTGGCCACTTTATTAGAAACACCTAATTTATGCTTCAAATGGCTGGCCACTTTATTAGAAACACCTACCGTATGCTTCAAATGGCTGGCCACTTTATTAGAAACACCTATCTTATGCTTCAAATGGCTGGCCACTTTATTAGAAACACCTAATTAATGCTTCAGATGGCTGGCCACTTTATTGTTAACATCTGCTTATGCTTCAAATGGCTGGACACTTTATTAGAAACACCTAATTTATGCTTCAACTGGCTGGCCACTTTATTAGAAACACCTAATTAATGCTTCAGATGGCTGGCCACTTTATTGTAAACATCTGCTTATGCTTCAAATGGCTGGCCACTTTATTAGAAACACCTAATTTATGCTTCAACTGGCTGGGCACTTTATTAGAAACACCTAACTTATGCTTCAAATGGCTGGCCACTTTATTAGAAACACCTACCGTATGCTTCAAATGGCTGGCCACTTTATTAGAAACACCTACCTTTTGCTTCAAATGGCTGGCCACTTTATTAGAAACACCTAATTAATGCTTCAGATGGCTGGCCACTTTATTGTTAACATCTGCTTATGCTTCAACTGGCTGGGCACTTTATTAGAAACACCTCATTTATGCTTCAAATGGCTGACCACTTTATTAGAAACACCTACCAAATGTGTCAAATGGTTGGACACTTTATTAGAAACACCTATCTTATGCTTCAAATGGCTGGACACTTTATTAGAAACACCTACCATGTGCTACTTTTCACTGGCCACTTTATTGGAAACACCTTCTTTGTGCTTCAACTTTCACTTTATTAGAAACACTGTCTTGTGCATTTCAGATTGGTCATTTTATTAGAAACACCTAACTTATACCCCTGATGATTGACCGTTTTTTAGAAAACAAGGAGCTACAACGATAGAGTGACTGTTTCTGATAAAGAGGCTACTGAGTGTCAGAACATGTGCATAGACATTACATTTACTCTCCTCTGGACATGTCCAAACCAGCGCAGTCTCACTTCTCTTATTCTGTCCCCTTACCATCCAACTTTAGCTGTCTGTCTAATAGACTCGTTGCTAATTCTGTCCATCCTCGTCTCTCCCTTGTCTGTGATCGCTCACTGGAGCTGGCAGTCCGGCTGTGTTCATGGTGAAGGTTCTGCCGTTCTGGTTCTGCTTGTTATCCTGGACCGGGACGGTGGATTGCCTGATGCAGCACGAGTGTGTTTTGATGATCATTAAACCCTGACCCTTCTCAGGTGGACAGTGGGAGGACGATGTCCTTTAAATGCTATTTGACCTCCTGTTTTCCGCTTCAGTTTTTTTCTTTCCTTTATCATTTTGTCATCATCTCTTTTTCCATCTCTTCATCTACACATTACTCTTGGTTTCAAAGTTCAGAAGAACAAGGAACCAAATAGATTTCTTTCTTTCTTTCTTCCTTTCTTTTGCTTTTCCGCCTCCTTCTTCTTTCTCTTCCCTTCTATTCCTTCTTACATGCTAATCTTGAACCAAACTTTGTTTTACCTCATCCATTCTTCCTCTCCTTTGTTTCCAGCTTCTTCTTGTTGTTCTTCTTTTTTTTCTTCTTCTTTTTTGATCTAAATTCTTTTTTTTAACACTGTTTATATCAATGCACCCAGTGGGTTCTTTCTTTCTTCTCCTCTTTCTCATCATTTTTTATTTCCTTCTTCTTCTTCATTTTCTTCTTCTCTTTCTTCTTCAATGGGCCTTTTCTTAAACTCCCCATGTTCCTGTTTCTGCTTCTCCATGTTTTTCTTCTCGCTCTTATTTTTATCGTCTGTGTCCTTCCTCCTCTTCATTGTCTTCTTCAAAACTCTTCATTGTCTTCTCTGAAGCTCAGCGTCTCTTTCTTTTAGACGAATAATAAACCGGTGACTGCCACGGCCTCTAAAACTGCACTTAGACTTAACTTTTTTGGTCCACACAAACTGGTAAATGTATCCGTTTGCTAGAAACATGCTGTGTAACCTTGAGTCCTGTTTTAAGAACAAAAGAGAGATTTCGTCTGTTTTATTTCTCTTTCGAGTTATTCTGACACTAACATCATCTCTTGGCTTTTATGTGCCTTTGAGAAACTTTCTTCTTCTTCAAGATCCTGGTGAACGAGTGTGAACAAAAGCTTGCGAATGTCTAATGTGTGACTTCAGGGATCACTCATGCTTAGCAGACACAGATGCCTCAGAAGAGGCTTTAACGCTGTCACCCTTCTCATCTAATTCCCAGGGTGCGGGAAACAATTACCCACAAACAGGGGCTAAACAGTCAGATCATCTTCGGCTCTGCTGGGGATCGTGTCTGAGTAAAATCTCTCCGGGGGGTTCCTGACGGTCCCCTGAACCCCTGATCCAGAATCTGGTAGGTGATCGGGGTGTTCTAGCTACATGCAAATGCAAAAGCAGGATCAAACAGGGCTGTGCTGTGCCTCGTATCTTTGGCTTCCCTTTGATGTTTTAGGTCAGCATCAGGGAAATCTCTGCCCGAAATTTAAAACAGTGCATCACAAACTACCCAGAATGCTCCTCTCCCAAGCGTTTGAGGTTTTTAATTTACAACTGCAGACTGCATAAAACTTTGAGAGGTGTTTATTTATGAGAATATCTATGGATATATAAAGATATATGGAAGGTTGTGGGTTCGATTCCAAGACGAGTAGGTTGCCCTGAGGTACCCATGAGCAAGGTACCGTCCCCGTCAATGCTGGAAATGGCTACAGAGGAAGCATTTCATTGTGGTTGAAACGGACAGTCACTTTCACTTCGCCTTCACTGTAACTGTAATTAACAACTGCAGACTTTAGTCCATCTGTTACTTTGCCATTGAAAGGTATTTATTTATTGGAATATATATATATATATATATTTATAATAGATTTTTAGCTTTTATCTTCTGAAAATCATCGGGTTAAATTTCGAAGAAGCACCTTTTATATCTGACCATCTGTTCTAATACTTTTGGAGGGAACTGTAAATATTTTACTTTACCTAGAAATTACTCGAATTATATATATATATATATATAACAGTACCGCTTACATGAAAAACTGAGTGGTCAGATACAAAAGGTGCTCCTATGTAACAGCGGTGGCCTGGTGTTTAAGGACTAGCATTGGCAGGTCGCGGGTTCGAATCATTGAGGTACCCTCGAGCAAGGTACTGTCCCCATCACTGCTCCCCGGGCACTTCAAATAGCCGCCCCCTGCTGCAGGGAGTGTATGAGTTAAGTACAGAGAATGTATTTTGTTGTGTTTCGACCGTGTTTCACGATGACTAACAGTCACTTTCACTTTCCCCCGGAAAATCTGATCTCACGTATCCGTCTTTTAATCTCAAACCTAAATGTTTTCAGCGCTATGACGAATGAGCTGGCTCTGCTGTTCCACTGCTTTTGGGACTGTACATTTTTCCAGCCAACACATTAACGGTTATTTATCATTATTTTTCAGACCCTGTATTTGGCCAAAAAGCTCATTTTTCTTCCAGGCTTGAGGCCTAAAAAGAACGTGCTGGACTGGCGATTATACATTTTAATTTATTTTTTTATTAATAATAATCCCATCAGAGTCTGTAAACATGAAACGATATGTGCAAATTGTATGTACGAACACTGCAAACTGAAAATTGCGCTCTTTCGAATTGCAATCTGGATTTTTTAAAGCGATTCCTGGTTCATATCGAATCGGACTCCGATCCCATAAATGAAAGAAAAGGCTCTTCTCTTTTGTATTCTTTCATCTAAGGAGCTTGTGAGATGCATGTAGGATGCACTGTCATGCACACGAGTGTGTAGGAGTGTGAGGAGTGGTGGAGCTACAGGCTCATCATCTTGACGGGGCTTTCATCTCGCTTTGGCCTGAGTGTGAGGTATGCCCACAGGGCCGGCACAGACTGGGCATTCTGCCACATGGAAGCATGGCATCACTGGCAGCTTCACACACACACACACACACGCACACACACACACACACACACACACACACATGCTATGTTATTTCTGAACGCTTTTAATCCAATCACCCACTTGTCCTGGTGAACTGATAGTGATTGCGGTCTAGTGGTAGGACGCTTACCGATGGACCAAGAGGTCCCACCTACAGCTCTACCACCACTGGGTTCCTGAGCAAATCCCTCAACCCCAGAGAGACTGTCCGTGTAATTAGGACCTGGAAGTCACTCAAAACTTGGAGCATCTGCTAAGCATGCCATAAACGTAGCTTTGGCAGAACCTGTGGCTCTTCCTAGAGTCTTCCTGTGGGACTTCCTGGAGACGAGTAAGGTTAGACATACCGTGTTGAACAAAACTTTCGAGCACTTTCTGTTCTCCTAGGGAATCACCTGCAGCGCTGCAGTTTATCAGCCCCTGACTGCCCCTTCATCATCGGTCAGCTTCTGACAACAGGACCAGATATTACTCGAGTGGTCAGGACAGCACTGACACCATGTCCTGCTAGAATGTGTGGTGCTGGTACAATAGTGTCAGGAACAGTGGTGTTGCTGAGGCTTTTCACACATGCCAGTGTGACTGTTAGAACAGCCCAGCAAATATTCATCCAAGAGTGACTCTGTGGTCAGAAATCGAACAAATGGGCCACGGTCTGAACTGCACACTTTCCAGAATTAACATTTTCTTAGAAAAGAAAGGGCGAAAACATGCCAGAGGAAAGATCCCAACAAAGCTGATGCTGCAGTTCCCCCTCCTGAGTGAAGACTAGCTGATGTAAAAAGTAAAAGATCTATTTATTTAGCATCTTTTTCAAACTCAAGGTCACTCTAGAGAACCAAAAATAAGACACTGATCAGTGATCAGGCAAAAAACAAAGGCAATGGCTGAACAAACTGCAGAATTGATAACAGCGAAGGCGATGTAGAAGAAGTGATCAAGAAAGGCGGAGAGGAGGAATAGCACAGATACTAAAATGATGACTACTTCCCAAACGGCGGTGCTGCCTTTAGGGGGCGCAAGACAAACCAGTAGAAGCAGAAATGAAAACCTTTTTAAATTAAAAATAAAGAAAAGGTATTTTTAGTTGCATGCCTTCTTTAATGAATTTCTTGTTGGAGGCTGGGTCTTCTGATTTGTCTTCAACTGTGACTAACTACAGTCAAAGTCTGGACACTCCTGAGACATGTGTCAGCAATGTCCAGCAGTGGGCAGCAATTGAAAGCAAACAGGGAGCAGTGATGGCTACGGTACCTTGCTCAAGGGTACCTCAGGGAAACCTGCTGACCTGAGATTCGAACGCATGACCTTCCAAGGTCCAACTCCCTAAACACTAGGAAGGATCTTTGCTGAGTTTCTGCGATGACGGTTCCAGTATCTTACTGGATACGGACGTAAATCCTTTCAGACTCAGATTGTTCCTGAAGAACGAGGGGAGAGTTTGTTTTTTTTTTCACTTTTTAAGGGATGAAAAGCACTGATCTAAATTCTTTCCACAGATTCCTTTGGATGATTCCACAGTGGATCATCTGCCTCCATGTCTTCCTGTCCTCTGTATCTTCCTCTTTCACACCAACCTCCTGCATGTCCTCTCTCCCCACGTCCATAAGCCTCCTCTTTGGTCTTCCTCTTCTCCTCTTTCCTGGCAGCCCCATCCTCAACATCCTCCTCCTGATATAATCCTCGTCGCTCCTCTGGACATGTCCATACCTGGCACCTCCAGCTGTGTATCAGCTAGAGTAAATGAGGGGATGGGTTTCCAATAAAGTGGCCAGAGTAGGGATTTACACACTATACATGCTGAGTTGGGGATCACTGTCAGTGACGGGAGGAAAATATAGTGCAGACTTTGGCCTGAGGACAGTGTGAGTGGAGACTGAGTGACACATTTGTGCTCTTTTTCTGTGCTCTGAGAGAGACCACGATGGCTGACAGACCATGGAAGAAACTCTGACACATCCCACGAGGCTGGGAAGACCTTTTGGAGCCTGTGACTTCCTCTCCAATGGCACCTTTGCCTCTTCTGTCCCAGGGGCTGGACGAGGGGGTACCCAGGGAAAAAGAGAGTCAGAAATTCCTCCATTTCTGAAATCCTGAACTGTCCTATTCTTACATTTCTACTTCAAACTCCAGGACCTTTTCTCTGCACCTGTATCTCAGTGTCTCTGTTCAGTCATCCTTGTTGTAGTATCCTGGTCTGCTGCATCTCAGAATTGGATGGGTTCCTCACTTTGAGTCTTGGTTCTCCCTCATGTTCATCTAGAAGCGTTCATTTTGAACTTTTGTTCTGCCTCATGCCTAGAATGAAGTTTTCCTTTTGAGCCTTGGCTCCTCTTCGTGTTTTAAAGAGTTTCCTCTTCTGAGTCTTGGTTCCTCTTATTGGTTCATGCTCATCTATAAATGTTTCTATTGAGCCTTGGTTACTCTCTCAGTTGCTGTTCCTCATGCTATTTGGGAAACTCCTCCTTTGAAGCTTAGTTCCTCACAGTGAGTTTTCCACATGTTCATATAGAAAATGTTCTTCTGAGGCTTGGTTTCCTTTTAGCTTTTCTTAGGAAGTTTCTTACTTTGAGTTTTGAGTTTCTTCATGAACATACAGAGCTTTTCTTAACCAGTATTGGTTCCCCTTCTTAGTTTTAGAGTGTTTCAAATTTTGAGTCTAGGTTTTCAGTGAATCTTCTTTACACTCATGTAGAGATTCCATCTTTTGAGAGTTCTGGTTCCATGCAATGGATGGTCTTCATGGATTTCAAGCAAAAAGTAGATTCCTTATAATGTTTCATGGAGTTTCTTGAGACTTTTGAAACGTGCTCATAAAGAAGTTATCAATGTTCTTATTGTTTCTAAGAAGTATCATATTTTCTTCCTTTGAGTCTTGGTTCTTCTCAGTGGTTCTTCATGCTCTTAGAGAGTGTATTTTTTATGATTTTAAGAGTTTCTTAAGGATTTTCTTCCATTGCGTTTGGTTACTTGTTCAGCAACAGGGAACCTGCTACATTCTGATTTGGACACCAAATTCTGAACCACTTGATGTTGACCAAAAATAAATTGATCATATTCTAGCTAGAAATAATTAATAGTTTGTTTATCCAGCAGGTACCATGACATTACTGGCATACATAATGTCCATTTATTTATGTTTTCTCGCCCCTCCTCTGTTGAGGACACTTCCGCTCTGCTAAAAACATTAGGAATTGGGTTGCCAGATGTACACATTAATTTATTAAGGTTTTCATTTTGAGACTTTGTTCCTCTTAGTGCTTCTTCTTGATGCACATATAGAGGTTCTCCTTGTGAGACTTGTTTTATATTTGGAGTCTGCCTTTCAGTGGATGTTCTTCATGCTCACTCAAAGGATTTCCTTTAAAGGAAAAGGTTGCATTTAGTGATTTTATGCCTTTTTTGAAGGTTTGGGTTGCCCTCATAGTTTGTTCCTTAGCCATTACATTAACACCATTTAGCTGAAGTTCTTATCCAGAGCGACTTACATTTCTTAACTACAGGGACACTCCCCCCCTTGCTCAGGAACCCAGTGAGGGTAGTGCTGGAGGTAGGATTCAAACCTGAGTCTAAAGGTTCAGAACTTCGGTCTGTAGGTGAGTATCCTAACACTAGACCACCATCACCCTTTAAGGGATCCTTGTTTCTTCTCAGCAATTTGTCTTCAGGCTCATAATCGCATTTGAGCCTTGGTTCTCAGTGGTTCTCCATCATGCTCATACAAATGTTCTCCGGCACCATGGTTCCTCTCAGTGAATCCTTTCACGGGAAGCTTAGGCTGTCTCTCTTTGTAATGCTCATTCTGGCTCTTCACCCACATTTCAGCTAAGCGGCTTTAAGACAATGTTGTAGAAGGCCCATACGAATAATGTTTAATTGACTGGAATTGAATTTAATTACTAAATAAACATATGCTGCACTGACTTCCAAATTTGTCAGGAGTGACAAAATCAGCAGCTTTAATATCCTTTCTTTCTAAAATCCACGTGCTTCTGGTGGTAGCCATCTGCCATTCGCCATGGAAACCATGACCAGCAGAAAATAAACAGGCTTTGGACAGCAAATGCTCTCTTTCAAGAGGATATGGTTAGTAAAGGATACACAGTTTGTAATGAGGCAGATGGAGTGAAGGACTACTAGATCCAGGGCAAAACACAGTAAAAAACAAACAAACAAACAAACAAACAAAAAGAGAAAAATGCACCCGTAAGGTAACTGTATGTTCTGTGTTTTATCTACAGCTTGTATATTTCATTTTTATCTTCAATGGTAAAGGCTTCTAGACTCATTCTTTCCCAGTTTTAAAGGCATAAAGCTGCTGCTGTTAACCAGGCGGTGACAAATCTAGGACTTCCAAAAGGCCTAGAGCACAGAGCTGGTCCAAGAAGGCTGGTGTCCAGCACAGTTCGTTGATTCTTCTGATCAGACACACCTGCTTCCTTTAATCACCTTGTTTTAACGGATGTATTTTAGGTTGGAATGTCTGACACCAGCACACCAGGACCAAAGTTCTGCCCTGCCTTAGCCATGAGTGACATAATCTTCGAGAAAACTGATCCCATCTATTAGAAACTGAGTATGATTGGCTGATTTCTCTGTAAATTCTTAATTGTGCTAGACGTGGTGAGAGAGGACATGAAGGTGGTCGGTTTGAAGGAGGAAGATGCAGAGGACAGGAAGAAATGGAGACAATTGATCTGCTGTGGCATGGTGTGGACCTCTAAACGGGAGCAGCCGAAAGACGAAGGCTAAGAAGAAGAAGAAGAAGAAGAAGAAAAGAAGAAGAAGGTTGGTAATCTGATACAGTAGATCTTCAGCCCAACTCCTGAAGGCCTAACCAATTGGAAAGCTTGCTCAGCCTCAGCTTCATAATTTGATCCCAAAGAGCAATGGGATAAACTCAGATGACCCTACATGACCATGTTTTCAGACTGAATGACTAAAAGTTCTTCCTTTTTTAAATATCAGTCTAAAATACGACCATCTATCCGACAGGGAAGATTTGGAAACTAATTTTTTTCCAAAAAAAAAAAAAAACTCCCAACACTGATATCATCCATACTGGAGACCTTTCTGTCCTTCCCTTTCAAAAACTCCAAACTTTTGCGCGAAGAAGAACAAAAGGTGATCCTTATTTTTCAAAAGAAAGTGAAAGTGACTAATAGTCATTGCGAACATCACACGGTGAACCACAATAAAATACATTCTCTTTATTTAACCCACACACGCTGACCAGATAAGCTTATGACCAGAATTTGGGGGCTGGGTGATGGGTACGGTACCTTGCTCTAGGTAACCTACTCTTGGGAGTCCTTAAACACCCTACCACCACTGCCCCAAAATAGGTATAAAGAGCTCTAAGATAACATAAAATAAAAGAATAACTGACATTCTGGGAGGTTTATAAATGTATTAATTTCACAGTTTGTTTATGCAAAAACTTTATTCATTAAGATCTGAAATGTGACACATGATGATGCAGGAAGGAGAAACCGGAGACGGAGGAGTGAGGGAGCTTTAAGGCTGACTGACAGTCTGACAGGAGCAGGAATGAAAGGCAGTGCACTCACTGGAGGAGGGAATGACAGCTTTACACACTGCTGTCTACCAAGCAGAGCAGGCCACTCTTCAGCACACTTAAAAACACTTCTCTCAGCCAGTGACGTCCAGCTACTGTACCCAGCTGGAACCAGGACACTCCACCATTCTCACTCATTTTCTGAGCTGCTTGTTTTAATTAGGGTCACGGGAGAGGTACTGGAGTATGTCCCACACACCCTGGACAGGTCATGAGTCCATCACTGGGCACATACAAACAAACACACACACTCACACATAGGGGACGTCGGGCGGTGGGAGGAAACCGGAGCTCCTGGAGGAAACACACACAGACATGGACAGAACAAACTACACACAGAGAAACCTTGATTGTCCCACCTGGGATTCAAACCCAGGACCTTCTTGCTGTTAGGCAACAGTGCCACCCCTTACTCGTTTACTGCATCTGTAAAATGAAATTTGGAAATGAGCTAATGAAATGAAAAACAAACTGAAATTAAATCATCCATCTCTTCTATGGACCACTTATTTGTAACTGGGGGGGGGGGGCTGCAGGAGCATATCCTATCCTAGAATAGGGTGGAAGGTGGTCAATCATAGGACTCTCACTCACATTTAGGGGACAAGCCTTAACTGCTTGACAGCTTCAAACCTTTTAATGATCAACTACAGACTATACTATCAGCTTCAAACCGTTTAATAAACTCCAACTACAGACTCTACTATCAGCTTAAAACCTTTTAATGATCAACTACAGACTCTACTATCAGCTTCAAAACCTTTAATGATCAACTACAGACTCTACTATCAGCTTCAAACCTTTTAATGATCAACTACAGACTATACTATCAGCTTAAAACCTTTTAATGAACAACTACAGACTCTACTATCAGCTTCAAAGCTTTTAATTAACTCCAACTACAGACTTACTATCAGCTTTCAAACCTTTAATTAACTCCAACTATGACTTACTATCAGCTTCAAACCTTTAATGATCAACTACAGACTCTACTATCAGCTTCAAACCTTTAATTAACTCCAACTACAGACTCTACTATCAGCTTCAAACCTTTTAATGATCAACTACAGACTCTACTATCAGCTTCAAACCTTTTAATTAACTCCAACTACAGACTCTACTATCAGCTTCAAACCTTTTAATGATCAACTACAGACTCTACTATCAGCTTCAAACCTTTAATGATCAAATTACAAGCAGACTTCTACTATCGCTTCAACCTTGAATGATCAACTACAGACTCTACTATCAGCTTAAAACCTTTAATGAACTCCAACTACAGACTCTACTATCAGCTTCAAACATTTTAATCTAACTCCAACTACAGACTCTACTATCAGCTTTCTAAACCTTTTAATGATCAACTACAGACTCTACTATCAGCCTAAAACCTTTTAATGAACTCCAACTACAGACTCTACTATCAGCTTCAAACATTTTAATTAACTCCAACTACAGACTCTACTATCAGCTTCAAACCTTTTAATGATCAACTACAGACTCTACTATCAGCTTCAAACCTTTTAATGAACTCCAATCATACTCACTTATCAGCTTCAAACCTTTTTAATGATCAAATTCACAGACTTACTATCAGCTTCAAACCTTTTAATGAACAACTACAGACTCTACTATCAGCTTCAAACCTTTTAATGACCAACTGCCAGACTCTACTATCAGCTTCAAACCTTTTAATGAACAACTACAGACTCTACTATCAGCCTCAAACCTTTTAATGAACAACTACAGACTCTACAATCAGCTTCAAACCTTTTAATGAACTCCAACTACAGACTCTACTATCAGCTTCAAACCTTTAAATGATCAACTACAAACTCTACTATCAGCTTCAAACCTTTTAATAAACTCCAACTACAGACTCTACTATCAGCTTCAAACCTTTTAATGATCAACTACAGACTCTACTATCAGCTAAAACCTTTTAATGATCATTCAGACTCCTACTATCAGCTTCAAACCTTTAATGATCAACTACAGACTCTACTATCAGCTTCAAACCTTTTAATGATCAACTACAGACTCTACTATCAGCTTTAAACCTTTTAATGATCAACTACAGACTCTACTATCAGCTTCAAACCTTTTAATGATCAACTACAGACTCTACTATCAGCTTAAAACCTTTTAATGAACTCCAACTACAGACTCTACTATCAGCTTCAAAGCTTTTAATTAACTCCAACTACAGACTCTACTATCAGCTTCAAACCTTTTAATTAACTCCAACTACAGACTCTACTATCAGCTTCAAACCTTTAATGAACAACTACAGACTCTCTACCATCAGCCTAAACCTTTTAATGATCAACTACAGACTCTACTATCAGCTTCAAACCTTTTAATGATCAACTACAGACTCTACTATCAGCTTGAAACCTTTTAATGATCAACTATAGACTCTACTATCAGCTTCAAACCTTTAATAAACCTCCAACAACAGACTTACTATCAGCTTCAAACCTTTAATGATCAATCATACTCTAATATCAGCTTCAAACCTTTTAATAAACTCCAATTCATAGACTCTACTATCAGTCATACCTTTTAATGATCACCACAGACTCTACTTATCATCAAACCTTTAATAAACTCCACCACAGACTCCTACTATCAGCTCCAAACCTTAATGATCAACTACAGACTTACTCAGCTTCCAAACCTTTAATAAACTCCAATCTACAGACTCTCTACTATCAGCTTCAAACCTTTAATGATCAACTACAGACTCTACTATCAGCCTAAACCTTTTAATGATCAACTACAGACTCTACTATCAGCTTCAAACCTTTTAATGATCAACTACAGACTCTATCAGCTTCAAACCTTTTAATGACCAACTACAGACTCTACTATCAGCTTCAAAACTTTTAATGACCAACTACAGACTCTACTATCAGCTTCAAACCTTTTAATGATCAACTACAGACTCTACTATCAGCTTCAAACCTTTTAATGATCAAAACTGGCAGACTCTACTATCAGCTCTAAACCTTTAATTAACTCCAACTACAGACTCTACTATCAGCTTCAAACCTTTTAATGACCAACTACAGACTCTCTACTATCAGCTTAAAACCTTTTAATGAACACCCTACTAGATCTCTACTATCAGCTTCAAACCTTAATGATCAATCATAAGACTCTACTATCAGCTAAAACCTTTTTAATGATCAACTACAGACTCTATCATCAGCTTAAACCTTAATGAACTCCATCTACAGACTCTACTATTAGCTTCAAACTTAAAATGATCAACTCATAGACCTACTATCAGCTTCAAACCTTTAATAAACTCCAACTACAGACTCTACTATCAGCTTCAAAACCTTAATGATCAACTACAGACTTACTATCAGCTTAAAACCTTAATGAACTCCAACTACAGACCTCTACTATCAGCTTCAAACCTTTAATGAACTACAGACCTCTACTATCAGCTTCAAACCTTTTAATGAACTACAGACTGCACTATCAGTTTAAAACCTTTTAATGAACTCCAACCACCGACTCTACTATCAGGGGCTTCAAACCTTTTAATGATCAACTACAGACTCTACTATCAGCTTCAACCTTTTAATGAACAACTACAGACTCTATCAGCTTCAAACCTTTTAATGAACAACTACAGACTTCTACTATCAGTCAAACCCTTTAATGATCAACTACAGACTACCATCAGCTTCAAACCTTTAATTAACTCCAACCAGACTCTACTCATCAGCTTTCTCAAACCTTTAATGACTAACTACAGACTCCTTACTATCAGCTTCTAAAACCTTTCATGAACACCTACAGACTCCTCTACTATCAGCTTCAAACCTTAATGATCAACTACAGACTCTACTATCAGCTTTAAACCTTTTAATGATCAACTACAGACTCTACTATCAGCTTCAAACCTTTTAATGATCAACTACAGACTCTACTATCAGCTTAAAACCTTTAATGAACCCATCTACAGACTCTACATCAGCTTCAAACCTTTATCGATCAACTACAGACTCTACTATCAGCTTAAACCTTAATTAACTCCAACTACAGACTCTACTATCAGCTTCAAACCTTTTTAATGAATCCATAGACTCTACTATCAGCTTCAAACCTTTAATGAACTACACTCTACTATCAGCTTCAAACCTTAATGAACCTCCAACTACAGACTCTCACTATCAGCTTCAAACCTTATCGATCAACTACAGACTCTACTATTATCAGCTTCAAACCTTTTAATGAACAACTATACAGACTCTACTATCAGCTTCAAAACCTTTAATGATCAACTACAGACTCTACTATCAGCTTCAAACCTTTTAATGATCAACCACAGACTCTACTATCAGCTTAAACCTTAATGATCAA
>CM029375.1:27553837-27600056 GCA_017165825.1 Hepsetus odoe
CACCGTTCCTTTGATGTGCTGAAACATTGTATCATCTTTACATCGATTCACTGAGCAAACACTGAAACACTGATGCATTAAGTCACATTTTTACATCCATATATCAAGTGACTGCGATGCAGAGTCATATTTTAACACCGATACTGAAGAAGACATCCACATTGCTTTATTGATGCATTAAGTTACATTTTACGGTGATATATTGCGCAATAATGCTAGTTTGATGTACCAAGTTACATTTGACAGTGATGCGATAAGCAGCACTGTGTCAGTCTTGAAAGGGACGCGGGGCACATCTTGTTTTTGAGAATCAAATCAAGACTAGGAAACAAGGCAGGACACACACAGAACAGGCGTGACTGGGACGGGCTGGCACTCCTTAAATACCTGGCAGACCAGGTGAGGGAGATTGTGTGCGATTACTGGGAGATGTGGTTAGATGGCTTAGAATTCCGGCGACTGGCACCGTGGCCATGGTTGGGGCTTGGTGGTGACGGTGACACACTGCTTTCTTAATGCATGATGTCATATTTTTGTATATTATGATATATTAAATGATATTTTTAGTTGGACGCAGTAAGATATGTTTCATCACATCGAAACTTTGATACCTTGTAAAATCAAGACATTAAAGCCGAAGATACATTGTTACATTGATGCAATGTGATTGCGATGAGATGCTTTTGGTTACATTGTTGCATTTCGATGCTTTAAGTTGTCTCCTATAGTTTCCTGCTCAGAGGAAGTGTTTTGAGGTTTGTGCGGTTTCCAGAAAAAGAAAAAAACCTGGGCGGATTAAAAATAACGTTATCTGACCCTCTTTAGTAATTAGGTTCATTTGTACACATGACTTGTATAATTAGCTTTTATTACAGAAAGGGAAGATAGTGCTTTTGTGCGTTTTGTGAATGATTCCATGTAAAAGTGTCGGTGTGTTTCCACGACTACCAGCGCCGCATGTCTCGAAACATGTCAATGGGAGACGTACTGAGAACAGTGTGTCCTTTTCTCTGAAAACTTGTCTCTGTCTCCTCTTCAGTGTCACGGTGTTAATCACGGGTTAATTTTTACAAGCAATCTAATTATACAAAAAGTCGAAACTTGTTTGTATTGTACACACAGAGAAACTGTAACGAGTATCAAAGGACTCTCTCTGTCTCTCTGTCTCTCTCTCTCTCTCTCTCTGTCTCTGTCTCTCTCTCTCTCTCTCTCTCTCTCTCTCTCTCTCTCTCTGTACAATTAATTTCAGGCTGCTTCATTGCCGTGACTAATACTGTTACTTTTGTGCTGCCAAAACTGGGGATACAGGAAAACGAGTGTATGGAAACTGTGCCGAATGAAAGCTCTCTTTCTTTCTCTTCTAGTGTTGTGACGTGGCTGTGGGCCGTACCTCCACCCAGGTTCTCGGCGGCAGCATGCTGTGGGTAACCCTGCTGAGCTCGATCGCTTTAGGATGCACCACGCCGATCCCTTTGCTGGACGAGTCGGAGGAAGTGGACGAGCCGTGCTTCGACCCCTGCAGCTGTGAGGTCAAGGAGGGCGTCTTCCATGTCCACTGTGACAGCAAAGGCTTCACCAACGTCAGCCAGATCTCTCAGACGTGGACAAGACCCTTCAAACTGAACCTGCAGAGGAACGCTATGCGTCGACTCTACTTCAACAGCTTTCTGCATCTCAACAACGCGGTGTCGATAAATCTGGGCAACAATGCTCTGCAAGACATCCACGCGGGGGCTTTTAATGGCCTCGCCATTTTAAAAAAGCTCTTCTTGCACGAGAACAAGCTGGAGGTGTTCAGGAACGACACGTTCCTGGGCCTGGAGAGCCTCGAGTACCTGCAGGCGGATTACAATGTCATCAAGAGGATAGAAAGCGGGGCTTTCCGCAACATGCACAAGCTCAGAGTGCTTATCCTCAATGACAATTTGATACCTGTACTGCCCAGTGCACTTTTCAGGTCTGTGTCGCTAACGCACCTTGACTTGCGAGGCAACCGGTTAAAGAACCTGCCTTACCAGGGAACTCTGGAGTATGTGGGCCGCAGTCTCATGGAGATCCAGCTGGAGGAGAACCCCTGGAACTGCGCTTGCGAAATTGTGCAGCTCAAGTCCTGGCTTGAGCGAATCCCGTACGCAGCGCTGGTTGGAGATGTGGCTTGCGAGCATCCCTTCCACTTGCACGGCAAGGACCTCCGGGAGATTACAAGACGGGAACTGTGTCCTACACTTTCTGAGGCTGAGATCGAGTCCAAATATGGTGTGCCACGGTTACAATTGGTTAGTGAGAGAGCGTGGCCCACAAAACCCTCATCCATGCTCTCATCCTTTCACAACACTGCCTCTTCAGTGGAATACAGGGAGAGGCATCCAAAACCTACAAAACGTCCCAGGCTGACAAAAACTCCACCTACAGCACGAAGCATCTATCCAGGTCCCAATCAACCACCAGTGCCGGCTTACCAGACCCGACCACCTATTCCTATAATCTGTCCAGCAGGATGCACGTGCAACTTGCACATCAACGACCTGGGATTGACAGTCAATTGCAAGGAGAAAAGCTTCCACAACATTTCTGAGCTTCTGCCTCGCCCACTCAATGCCAAGAAGCTCTATCTGAGTGGGAACCTCATCCAGAAAATCTACAGGTCAGACTTTTGGAACTTCTCCAGCCTGGATTTGCTCCATCTGGGCAACAACCGGATATCATACGTGCAGGAAGGGGCATTTATCAACTTACCCAACTTGAAGAGCCTGTATCTGAACGGGAATGACATTGAGCGGTTGACCCCGGGAATGTTCCGTGGTCTTCACGCTCTAAGCTACCTTTACCTGGAGTACAACGTGATCCGTGAGTTGGAGCCAGCTGCTTTTAGCTTGATGCCCAACCTGCAGCTGGTCTTCCTTAATGACAACTTGCTTCGTGCCCTTCCAGTGGATGCTTTTGCTGGAACCTCTCTAGCCAGGCTGAACCTGCGGAACAACTACTTCCTGCACCTGCCTGTGGAGGGTGTGCTGGAGCACTTGCGTGCAGTGGTGCAGGTAGACCTGCAGCTGAACCCCTGGGACTGCACCTGCGCCATTGTACCGCTCAAACGCTGGGTGGAGAAGCTCAGCTCCGTCATTGTGGTTGGCGAAGTCATCTGCAGGACTCCCGAGAGTCACGCCGGCAAGGATCTTCGTAGCCTCGAGGTAGAGGTTATCTGTCCTGAGCTGAAATACGCTGCTCCGAGCTCTCCAGCCCTTGACGTCACCTCCCAAAGTACTTCAGGGTCGGGCCATGCCTATCCATCATCTACGTCCGCGGTTCCTCTCTCGGTTCTGATCCTGAGCTTGCTGGTTCTGTTCATTTGTGCTGTTTTCGCCGCCGCCGGTCTCTTCGCATTCGTCCTGAGAAGGCGGCGGAAGAAGGACGTGCCTTTCAGGAAGAGGCAGGAGGTGGACCTGACTGGCATCCAGATGCAATTCGAGGAACGTGCCCCCACGGCCACGCCCGAGAAACCACCAGGTCACGTTTACGACTACATCCCTCATCCCGTTGCACACATGTGCAACAACCCCATCTACAAACCGCGGGAGGGCGAGATGGAGGCCGAACAAAAGGAAAACGGAGGCACCAGCTACCGGACGCTGCTGGAGAAAGAGCAGGAGTGGACGGCGGCTGTCTCCGCATCGCAGCTGAACACTATAGTCACCGTCGATCGGTCGCGGCTTCACGAGAACGGCCTGCTGTGCCCCGGCGCGATGGACAACCAGCAGAGATCGCCCCAGGCCGTGGGATTCGTGGACTGCCTTTACAGCACGGCGCCGAGACTTAAGCACGTACACGTGGCACATGCGCACCCGCCGGGGGTGCAGTACCCGGACGTGCAGCAGGACGCCAGGTTAAAAGAGACGCTGTTTTTTGCCGGGGGCAAAGGATTTCCAGAACAAACCCAAAGTGAATACCTCGAGTTAAGGGCCAAACTCCAAACCAAGCCGGATTACCTCGAAGTCTTGGAGAAATCGTACAGGTTTTAATCACAGAGAGTAAAGCTCACCTCCATAGCGCCCCCTACCCGCCACTACCACCACCACCACACAATAAACAGCATGACAAGTTAATCTATCTATATATATATGTCACAGAAATGTGTTTCCCCCAAGTGGCTTTGGAGGAAAGGCCATACTCAGATATCCAATGAAGTGCCTTTTGATTTTTATTTTCATTTCCGTTTGATTTCTTTTTCTCAGAGTAGCCAGCAACGTTATCAATCCCTTATTTTTATACAGAACAGATTTGTTCGTGGCCGCCGGCGCCGCACACACTGAACACACACACACACACACACACACACACTCACACTCACTCTCGCGCACACACACTTGCAAACACAACCTTCAGACGAAGCCTTGGCGGCAGCTCGTCGCTCATGCGCTCGCAGGCACAGTTTGTAGACTCTTGCAGTTTGCTGCATGCGTTCAGCTGCAAAGGGGCATGGGGTATTGCTGAGGGAAAAAAAAACACCTTCAATAGAGATACTGCAACGCATTACTGTTGAGTGGTCTATTTATTTTATATATTATTATAATAAAGGACATCCGAGGTCCTCTCTCTGTCTCAAGGACACACCCAAGGATTTGTGAATACATAAAGACACTCGAGATTTTATGGAGTTCGACGCACTTTCTTAAGACGAAATGCTTCTGGATATTATTATCACTAACGGCTTTGTAGGAAGCACTTTTAATGTTTTCTCTCTCACACAAATATTTGAAAAAAAATAAATGTGCATATATTTATTCTGTAATTTCAGTAAAGAAAAAAATTTAATTGTAAAGGTAATGTTAAATCTATGTATAGTGATTATGCGTCTGGTATAGCCTTCTTAATAAAAGGAGAAAAAATGGAAAAAAAAAAAAAAACTTAAATAATAAAAAAGGTACCAATGAAAACCTTTTTGTGGGGGATACGGTCGACGTAGTGCTGTGGCGCCGGGAGCTTTTTTCTTTGGTCCGCAAGGCGAACGCCTGCAAACCTGCCGAGGTCGAATAAACCTCTTTCTGCTGCTATGAAAAAAGAAAAGAGGACCCAGATGGTGCTGGTCTGTGACACCACTGCCTTTGTTCCTTGAGCAGAGGAGCAGATCCTACAGCTTCAGCACCAGGTCACTACCGACACTGTCCACAAGAGGGCGACAGGGAGACACCCTGTTGACAGCAGCAGGGAACAACAGGCTGCCAAAACTAAAAAGGGTTAATCATTTGAGAGAAAAGAGGCTTAATGCTTTGGGAAGAATATTTTCTTATTTTCTTTTGCATTTAATTTTCTACAGAAAAACTAAAAAAGAAACAATCATTTTTTGGAATACTGAATTGTCAGCGGAGCGATTCATCTTGGGAATATATTTTGCACTTTTTTTGGGTTCATTTTTCGCCTTTATTTTCCATTCACTTTGGGAAGCGTCTGATCCTTGGTTGGTGGTGTTGGACGGGGTCCATTTTTTGACAATAAATGAGGTTGTGGTCAGACGTGCATCGATAATTAACGCAGATTTGTATTTAAATCCGATTTATTGACCTTCGTTCTAAATTGGGGTGAAATTTTCTTTCTGTCACTCTCGGCCGCGGGACACTGAGGCCCCCTGTGTTTTTCTGCTGGTGGACGAGTTGAAATTATTTGCGAAAAGTGATGTAAAATTTGATATCGAGAATTTTTTTGCTTATTTTTTCCCTTTTTTTTTGTTTTGCTGGTTTAATAAATCACATTTGTATCCACAGGCGGTGCAGCTGTTTTTGTACAGTCCCAACTGTTTTTCTTTTTCTTGTTTTTTTTTTTTTTTAAGTTGTTTTAAATGGAAATTTAGCATAAAATACAAATCCTACAAATATAAAAGTTTATGATATAAAACACACACGCCTGTGTATCCAAGACCTGATGCTAGCGTTAAACCCTGTACTGACCTTTTGACCTTCAGGACTTCCCTATTTCTCCACCTTTTATAAAGTTTCCTCTTTAAAATAGAATCAAAACGGATCTTTGTTCCATTGTTGGTCCATTTTTCTGCTCATATTCAGCACATTCATCCCTCGCTTAAAAGCCAGAAAGCTCGTTATCACAGTTCAGCAGCGGGCGGGGCAAAATATTCTAATCGTATGCAAATGACGTTCAACAATCCCACCTTCAAAAACGAGCCTCGGAGATGCTGCAAATACGTGACGGTACAGCGAGAGAGGGCAACGTTTGATGCTTCTCATCCGTGATTTTAAATTAAAAAGTAAAGGGCATGTTTAGTCCTGAACGAGTGTGCGGGCCGTCCACACCCTCCTCTCTCGCTCCTGGGCGGGGGGCCGTGCAGGATTTGTCACTATTAATGTTACAACCTTGAGAAAAATGGCACATTTCTTTGTTTTGTTTTCCTTTGAACTCCCACACATGGAGGATATACGCGTTCCTGACCTCAGGGAGGAAAAAATACATCCTGGAGCGAGGGAACGTGTACGGAGGTTCCCGCACCAGAAAATGTCTCTCTGAACCCCCCCGCCCCCCGACCCCCGACCCCTCCGGACACACGCCGAGATTTTCACATCCGAGGCCAAAAAGTAAATCCTTGCTTTTTTTCAACACAAGCATGTTTTACTAAACTGTGTCACAAAGAGTCACAAATGTATCCAGAATGATTTTCCCTCCATTGTAGGCAGATATATAGTGCCGTGAGAAAGTCTTGATCCCCTTATTGCACCGTCCCCATCACTGTTCCCCGGGCGCCGGATGTATGACTGTTAACAGTGCGATGAGCAAAATGCAGAGAAGTCATTTGGCGGCACCGGAGGTCTAGACCAGCAGGTTGCTTTGAGGTTGAGCAAGGTACTGTTCCCATCACTGCTCCCTGGGTGCTGGAAATAGCTGCCCAGAGGGTGATACAGAGGACGTATTTGGTTGAGGTTCACTGTGCGCAGTGTCTCACAAAGGCGGGCAGTCACTTTCGCTTTCACTTCACCGTCTTTATCGGAGCAGAAGAGACGTGCCCATAAAACCGACGCATCTTTGAATCGTTTCAATGAAAGGAAATGCATGTTTTAGTGGCTGCAAAGTGTCAATAGATGCAAGGTTCTAGATAAAGGGGTTCCCCACTCAACGGAGAGAGAGATAATTGGACAATTCACCTCAAAAGTCTCTTCTCCTGGCATTTTTTCTTGCCTTCTGAAAGAGTTTGTGTATTTAACCAGATGATGTCTCTATTTTTTCCTTCTTTTCGTTCTTTGTCCTCAAAATTGTCGTCTTTCTTTGTAACTAATGATTCCATTTATCTAGAAGGTGAGAAACAGTGTTACAAAGATGTCTGGTCAGATGGGAGAGCTGCTCTTTAAAGCAAACTCCAGATTTAAACGTGAATAAAAGGATGAAAATGATACAACAATCCAAATGGAGGCTTTCAGACATTCAGCAGATACAGAGTGTCTTCATTCTGGACGGATGTTCTCCTTCGTTCCTCCTGGAGATCTACTGTCCGCAGGCACTCAGGGCTGACCACAGTTTGACACCAGTCCGATCTCACTCCGGTGTTTGAGATGGAAACAAAGAGCAGGTCGGGTTGTAATTTCTTTACGGTGGAGGTGAATGGAACCAAACGTTCTTCTCCAAACCCTCCAGGTGAAGCTCCACGTGTCTCTGAGTGTCTCCATGGGACGTGACGGTGGCAAGATAGTCCACTTTCAGTCCAATGCTTTTCCCGAACGGCTTCAAATTCTTCTCCAAACTAAAACCACGTCTCAGACACCAGGCAACGTCTCCACCATCAGTTCATGTCTGTGAGGGACGTTCAGACGTTCGGTTCCATTCACGCACACTGTGCGCAGAACTGACGCACACCAGAACCCACTCTGAATGAGTTTTTCTACATTTTAACCACCAGTTTTGAAGACCTTTTTTTAAAAGGAGCTGAAATGTCTCTCCGTTGTATGGAGCCGTGTGTGTTTAGTGTTTCTTGTCACTGTTTTCGTCTTCCTGCCCCTGGAGGCTGATCTTGGCTTGTTGTTTTGTGTGTTTGGCCAATCATTAGTTGGCTGGTCGGACTCTCTGTAATCCATACTTGGCTGGACGTGGCTGATTTGTGGTTTTGGATGTTTTATTTTTTCTTTCTTTCTACATCAGTGGTGTTTTTTACAAACTGTTCTCTTCTGTAGTTGCTGGTGCTGGATTGGGTTGCTCTGTGTGTGTGTGTGTGTGTGTGTGTGTGTGTGTGTGGTGAATGAGCCATCCGTCTGCAGGGTTTTTTTTTTTGCCAGCTCAGTTTTTTCTCACTTTGACAGAAAGCGTTTGTTCTTTCGCTTCTCAAAGGCTTTAATTAGTCGAGAAATGTGTGAGAAAAGTGTGAGGTGGAGAGAAAAAGGAGAACAGAGTGAACGGTTGAAAAACAGGTAGTTGGGCAAAGAGGTAAAGAGGAAAAACAGGTAGTTGGGCAATGTCAGCATTTATACGTGAGGACACACAAACACACACACACACACACACACACACACACACACACCTACACACACACACACACACACACACACACACCCTTTCTTCCCTGAGACTGGAGCTCTAAATATCTCTCCTTTTAGAAGACTGTGCATCAGCCTCATCCCCTATCTATCTATCTATCTATCTATCTATCTATCTATCTATCTATCTATCTATCTTTCATTCATCTATCCATTCATTCATCTATCTATCTATCTATCTATCTATCTGTCTAGCTGTCCATTCATTCATCTATCTATCTATCTATCTATCTACATCTATCTATCTATCTATCTACTTCTCCATCTATCTGTCTAGCTGTCCATCTATTCATCTATCTATCTATCTATTCATCTATCTATCTATCTATCTATCTTATCTGTTTCATTCATTTATCTATCTATCTATCTATCTATCTATATTCATCTATCTATCTATCTATCTATCTATCTATCTATCTATCTATATCTCGTCTAGCTGTCCATCTATCTATCTATTCATCTATCTATCTATCTACTTATCTATTCATTCATATCTACTCATCTATCTATCTATCTATCATCTTTCTAGCTGTCTATCTATCATCTTTCTAGCTGTCCATCTATCTATCTATCTATCTATCTATCTATCTATCTATCTATCTATCTATCATATTTCTAGCTGTCTATCTATCTATCTATCTATCATCTTTCTAGCTGTC
Source organism: Hepsetus odoe (assembly GCA_017165825.1). Classification (NCBI taxonomy): domain Eukaryota; kingdom Metazoa; phylum Chordata; class Actinopteri; order Characiformes; family Hepsetidae; genus Hepsetus; species Hepsetus odoe. The sequence goes on from CM029375.1 coordinate 27,563,019, forward strand.
TATCTATCTATCTATCTATCTATCTATCTATCTATCTATCTATCTATCTATCTATCTATCTATCTATCATATTCTTAGCTGTCTATCTATCTATCTATATCTATCTATCATCATTCATCTATTCATCTATCATCTTTCAGCTGTCTATCTATCTATCTATCTATCTATCTATCTATCTATCTATCTATCTATCTATCTATCATCTATCTATCTATCTATCTATCTATCATATTTCTAGCTGTTCATCTATCTATCTATCTATCTATCATCTTTCTAGCTGTCTATCTATCTACTTCATCTATCTATCTATCTATCTATCTATCTGTCTGTTCCTGTCTGTCAGTCTTGTCTGTTTGTGTATGTCTGTCTGTCTGTCTTCTGTCTGTCTTCATGCTTAGTTGAGTTTAAAATGATAATAAATGGTGTTCAGTGATTGGATGAATTGAATCATATGGTAATGTAAACAGGATGAAATGACCTTCATTACACAAAGAGAAAACGACGACCTTCAGCAGTAGCTGAACTGAACTCTCCACGCAGAGTGAACAGCTGTGTGTTAGTATCACTCTGTTCGAGTCTGTGATGAAACGTTTCTCCTTTCGTTGGTGTTCTCGGCTCTGAAAGGCTTCTTAAATCTCCTGATTCTCGCCGAGTGTTTACGCTCCTAAAGCTGATCTCAGATCAGCTCATCTTCGGCTCATCCTCTCCTCTCCGTGAGAGGCTCCTCTCTGCTCTCGTTCTCCTGTGGAGCTCAGGTCCACCTTTCATTGGCTCGGCGCTCTTTTAACGAACGCTTTGATTAAGATTTTAATTAAAACGCACCTCTGTTTGTGTTTATCTCTTTATCTTGATCTAACGCTGGCTGGGCTGATGTGGAATAGTGCTCTTAACTGACCTTTATTTTCTTCAGCAGTTACAGTAACAGAAGAAGGAAACATATTTTTACGGTTTGTAGTTTTTTATGAACCATCTTGAGCGACTCAGTTTAATGTGTGTTTGTGTGATCTCATTATTTCAATGTAATGATGGTTTAATAGTCCTTTAAATGACATTCATTTATTATTTTTATTTAGTAATTCATTTGTTATATACTAATTTTTCTTGCAGGTACAGTGATAGAAGAAAATTAATGACATTATATATATATATATATATATATATCATATAATAACAATTATAGTAATTATTATTATTATTATTATTATGATTATCACATATTATGATTTATTATTATTATTATTATTATTATTTGTTTTTTATTGTTATGAACAGGGTTTTGTAATTGTCTTTTAAAGCCATAAAGTGCTGGAGGCAGTTTTTATTTGTGTTTGTGTGTTTTGACCTTTCCTCAGCTGCAGGTCTGTTATTCTGGAGCCTCAAACCCCTTTCTGATGGTTTATTCTGCTGTTTTCTTTCAATTCCTGTCCTGCACATCTCAGTGTCGTCCCTGCTTCAGCAGTGTGTCAGTGAGGAGCTGTTAATCAGCTGACCTGTTTCATCATCACTGAAATACGGAGGACAGGGACCGTTCAGGACGCGGGGTTTATGGTTTGCTTGTTTTCATTCAATTTCTCAAAACTAAATCTAATCTGCTCCGTAGTTTTCATTAATACAAGGAGATCTAACATGAACATTACTGACGACCGAGTCGACTGGGGCAGCGGTGGTCTAGCGGTCAGGGAGTCGGCCACAGGATCGGAAGATTGTGGGTTCAATTCCTCTCACCAGGTAGGCGCCAGTTCTGAGGCAAATTCCTTTGAGCAAGGTACCGCCCCATCACTGCTCCCTGGGCGCTTTCAAAGCTGCCCCCTGCTGCACGGTTTGCATGGGTTAAATGCAGAGGTCCAATTCTGTTGTGGTTCACTGTGTGCTGTGCTGTGACCTCGCAATGACAAGAATAGTCACTTTCACTTTATTGCTTAATATACAGTTGGCTCTAAGGGTTTTCAGTCAAATATAAAAATGTGTGTGTGTGTGTGTGTGTGTGTGTGTGTGTGTGTGATGTTAACAGCAAGAATGAAAAGGAAGGTTTGAAGGTTGGTAGTGAGACCAGATATGGTATACGGGTTGGAGACGGTGATGTATAGACAGTTAGTGAAGCTGGAGGTGTCAGAGTAAAAGATGTTGAGATTTGCAACAGGAGGGACAAGGATGGACAGGATTAGGGACACGTTTATTAGAGGGAACGCTTGGTTGATTTGGAGACAAAGTTAGCGGCGTCCAGAGGAGAGAAGCGAGGAGAAGATCAGAGAAGGATGGAGCTGCCAGAAAGAGGAGAAGAGGAAGGACAAGAGGAGGTTTATGGACGTGGTGAGAGAGGACATGCAGGGGGACGGTGTGAAAGAGGAAGATGTAGAGGACAGAAGAAATGGAAACAGATGATCCGCTGTGGCGACCTTTAAACGGGAGCAGCTGGAAGAAGAAGAAGTAGAAGAAGAAGAAGATGACGATATACTGGACACAAAATATATATAAATATTTCCTCTTTAAAACACCAGATTTAAGACGTGTTGAGTTAAAAGTAGATGTTAGTTATTAAACCACATTTGTTGGTATGATATTTTAAAAGATCTGCAGCTTTTAAATCCTTTAAAGTTTAAGTTCCCTTTTGGTTCCTTTTGGTGAAACCAGTGCAACCGATTCCCTGAGATAAACCCCCAGGGTCAGCTGATCCACGTGTGTGATGGAGGCTCTGCTGGTTTGTTGGTAACGAGTGAAGGTCGTTAAGGTAGATCTGAGGTGCCACAACTTCACCTGATGCTGAAGAGTCTTTGACGAAAGAGCTGCTCACCCGGCGAGCAAGCCGTTTTCGAGTCTGGTTGCCGAGTAGTGCGCTGGGCTAAACGTGTCTCAGAATCGTGCTGCGAGCATGAGCTGGTGCAGCCATGTGTGTGTGGAGGAGTGTGTGAAGTGATGGGCGGAAAAGTCAAGTGTGTATTTGACTGAATCACTTCACGACATTTCTGCCGGCTCTGATTTTCACTTTTGTTTGGATTAATCTGTCAGAAATTCCAAAAAAGTCCTCCAGAGAAGGTTCGGTCCTCTGGACTTCTTTACAGTGGGGGTGAAGGGAACCAGACGTCACACCAGTAGAGCTTTAATCCCAGTCAGTCTACTGGGTCTGATAATGATGGTAAATTAGCACATTTAAATGAAATAACCTTCCCCTGGGGTTCTCACAATGTTCTCCATCAGTTCCTCCACCATGACTGAGTCCAAAATCTTCTCCAAACTCTGGAACAACGTCTCAGGCACCAGGCGATGCACTGTGAACACTTCTCACTCTTAAAAGGTACACTAAGACCAAACCATTGGGCAAGGTTAATGTTGCGTTACTTGTGTGCACTGAGTGTGTTAATGTTTGCGTGTTAGTGGTGCGTGTTAATGTTTGTGTGTTAATGCTAGTGTGTGTTCATATGTGTTAACGTTGTGTGTTAATGACGCGTTAACGTTGTGTCGAATGATGTGTTAATGCTAAAAAGTTACCGTTGTGTGTTAATGTAGTGTGTTAATGGTGTGTGTTAATGGTGTGTGTTAATGCTGTGTGTTAATAATTTGTGTGTTAATGCTGTGTGTTAATAATGTTTGTGTTAATATTTTGTGTATCAATGTTGTGTGTTAATGATGGTTCAATGTTGTGCACGTGTTGAAAAGTTAATGTAGTGTTAATGGTGTAAGCAATGGTGTGTTAATGCTGTGTTAATAATTTGTAAGAATGCTGTGTGTTAATGCTCTAGCACATTTTGTGCGTTAATGCTGCGGTTAACTATGTTAATGCAGTGTGTTAATGATGTGTTAATGTTGTGTGTTAATGCAGTGTGTTAATATTTTTTGTGTTAATGTGTGTTAATGTTGTGTGTGTCAATATTGTGTGTTAATGCTATGTGTTAATACTGTAAAGAATGTAGTGTATAACGGTGTGTAAGTATCGCTGTGTCTTAATGCTGTGTGTTAATAATTTGTGTGTTAATGCTGTGTGTTAATGATGTGTGTTGATCATTTGTGTGTTAATGTTGTGTGTTAATGCAGTGTGTTAATGGTGTGTGTTAATGTGTGATAGTGATATGTTTTAATTGTATACGTAAGCAACATTAGTTAATGCAGTGTGCTAATGGTTAGTGTTAATGATGTGTTAATGATGTGTGTTAATGATGTGTGTCAGTGGTGTGTGTTAATGTTGTGTTAATGTTGAGTGTTAATGTAGTGTGTTAATATTTTTTGTGTTAATGTGTGTTAATATTTTGTGTGTTAATGTTGTGTCTCTCAATGTTGTGTGTTAATGCTGTAGTGTGTTAATGTAGTGTGTTAATGGTGTGTGTTAATGTTGTGTGTTAATGGTGTGTGTTAATGCTGTGTGTAATGATGTGTGTTAATGCTGTGTGTTAATGCTGTGTGTTAATGGTGTGTGTTAATGGTGTGTGTTAATGCTGTGTGTAATGATGTGTATTAATGGTGTTAATGCTATGTTAATGGTGTGGTTAATGCTGTGTGTTAATGTGTGTTAATGGTAATGATGTGTGTTAATGGTGTTAACGCTGCAAGAAGTGTGTTAATGGTGTGTGTTGATCGCTAGGCGCGCTACCGATGTGTGTTAATGGTGCGTTAATGCTGTGTGTGTGTACAGTACAGGTGTGTGTTAATGCTGTGCGTTAATGGTGTGGTGTTAGTCGTACAGTGTTAATGCCAAAGTTAATGAAATAATTGGTGTGTGTTAATGCTGTGTGTTAATGGTGTGTGTTAATGCTGTGTGTTAATGGTGTGTGTTAATGCTGTGTGTGATCGATGTGTGTTAATGATGTGTGTGTGTGTAGAGTACAGGTTTGCGTTAATGCTGTGTGTTAATGCTGTGTGTTAATGTAGTGTGTTAATGTAGTGTTAATGTAGTGTGTTAATGATGTGTGTTAATGGTGTGTGTTAATGGTGTGTGTTAATGTAGTGTGTTAATGATGTGTGTTAATGGTGTGTTAATGGTGTGTGTTAATGTTGTGTGTTAATGTAGTGTGTCAATGGTGTGTGTTAATGTAGTGTGTTAATGATGTGTTAATGTTGTGTGTTAATGGTGTATAATGGTAAAAGTTAATGGTGTGTGTTAATGCCAGCGAAGGATGTGCGGCAATGCTGTGTGTTAATGCTGTGTAATGATGTGTTAATGATGCTAATGCTGTGTGTAATGATGTGTGTTAATGATGGTAAGCACTGATGTGTTAATGATACAATGCTGTGTAATGATGTGTGTTAACGGTGTGTTAGCGATGTGCGTTAATGGTGTGCAATGATGTGCGCACGGCGTGTGTGCTTAACGCTGTGTGTAATGATGTATTAATGATGTGTGTTAATGGTGTGTTAATGTTGTGTGTTAATGATGTGTGTTAATGGTGTGTGTTAATGCTGTGTGTTAATGGTGTGTGTTAATGTTGTGTGTTAATGGTGTGTGTTAATGCTGTGTGTTAATGGTGTGTGTGTTAATGCTGTGTGTTAATGCTGTGTGTTATTGTTGTGTGTAATGATGTGTGTTAATGATGTGTGTTAATGGTGTGTGTTAATGCTGTGTGTTAATGCTGTGTGTTAATGGTGTGTGTTAATGTTGTGTGTGTCTAATGGTGTGTTAATGCTGTGTGTTAATGGTGTGTTAATGTTGTGTGTTAATGGTGTGTGTTAATGCTGTGTGTGTGTGTTAATGGTGTGTGTTAATGCTGTGTGTTAATGCTGGTGTAATGATAAAGAATGGTGTGTGCTAACGTTGCGCATCGATGTGTGTTAATGTGTGTGTTAACGTTGTGTAATAATGTTGTGTGTTAATGGTGTGTGCTAATGGTAAAGTTAATGCTGTGTGTCAATGTTGTGTGTTAATGCTGTGTGTTAATGATGTGTGTGTTAATGCTGTGTGTTAATGCTGTGTGTTAATGCTGTGTGTTAATGTTGTGTGTAATGATGTGTGTTAATGATGTGTGTTAATGGTGTGTGTTAATGTTGTGTTAATGCTGTGTGTTAATGGTGTGTTAATGTTGTGCGTTGTATCGATGTGCGGCACGGTGTGTTAATGCTGTGTTAATGGTGTGTGCTAATGTTGTGTGTTAATGGTGTGTGCACGCTGTACACGCTGTGTGTGTTAATGGTGTGTTAATGTTGTGTACACTGTGTGTAATGATGTAAGCACGGTGTGTGTTAATGTTGTGTGTTAATGATGTGTGTTAATGGTGTGTGCACGTTGTACATCGTTGTGTTACCGGTGTGTTAATGGTGTGCACGCTGTGTGTTAATGTTGCAGCATGCTGTGTGTAATGATGTGTGTTAATGGTGTGTGTTAATGTTGTGTGTTAATGATGGCACGGTGTGTGTTAATGTTGTGTGTTAATGTTGTGTGTTAATGCTGTGTGTTAATGGTGTGTGTTAATGCTGTGTGTTAATGGTGTGTGTTAATGGTGTGTGTTAATGTTAAAGCACGCTGTGTGTTAATGGTAGTGTGTGTTAATGCTGCGTTAATGGTGTGTTAACGGTGTGTGCACGCTGTAAAAGTTAATGGTGTGTTAACGCTGTGCGTTAATGGTGTGTGTTAATGCTGTGTATTAATGGTGTGTGTTAATGGTGTGTGTGAATGCTGTGTGTTAATGGTGTGTGTTAATGCTGTGTGTAATGATGTGTGTTAATGGTGTGTGTTAATGCTGTGTGTTAATGCTGTGTGTTAATGGTGTGTGTTAATGTTGTGTGTTAATGCTGTGTGTAATGATGTGTGTTAATGGTGTGTGTTAATGTTGTGTGTTAATGATGTGTGTTAATGGTGTGTGTTAATGTTGTGTGTTAATGCTAGTGTTAATGGTGGTGTTAACGGGTGTAAAAGAATGCTGTGTGTTACTGTGTGTTAATGCCAGTGTAAATGGATGTGTGTTAATGGTGGTACACGTTGTGTGTTAATGATGTGTGTTAATGGTGTGTGTTAATGCTGTGTGTTAAATGTTGTGTGTTAATGGTGTGTGTTAATGGTGTGTGCTAATGCTGTGTGTTAATGGTGTAAAAGAATGCGTTAATGCTTGTGTGTTAATGCTGTGTTAATGGTGTGTTAATGCTGTGTTAATGGTGTGTGTTAATGGTAAAAGTTAATGCTGTGTGTTAATGGTAAAGTTAATGCTGTGGTGTTAATGTGTGTGTTAATGCTGTGTGTAATGATGTGTGCTAATTTGGTGTGTAAGTACGCTGTGTTACTTGCGTGCTAATGCTGTAATGATGTGTGTTAATGGTGTGTGTTAATGCTGTGTGTTAATGCTGTGTGTTAATGATATGTGTAAAGTGGGTGTGGCCTTTTGAAGCACATTCACTCTTTTTCCACAAACATCACGTGTTTCTTCTTTTTCATCTTCCTGTTCTTCCAGCTGCTCCTGTTCGGTGTCTCCGCAGCGTAACACCCGTCTCCATGTCTTCCTGTCCTCTGCATCTTCCTCTTTCCCACCGTCCTGCGTACGTCCTCTCTCACCACGCCCACGTCCTGCTCTTCTCCTGATACACTCCCGCCTCTCTCTGGTTCCTCAAACCGTCCATCCTGAAATGTCCTCTGCATTATCACTCATTCTAATTTCTGTCCATTCAACGGCTAATCGACACAAATTCCAGCACCTCCAACGGCCGTCTTTTCATCACCGGCTCTATCCCATATCACACAGCTGGTCTCACTACCATCCGGATTTCACTTACATTAACTGTGAGGAAACTTTAAAATGGTCAGTTACTGAAAGAACATGCTCAGTTATATTGAAGAAAATTCCAAACATTTCACGTGAGTGTGTGTGTGTGTGCGAGTGTGTGTGTGTGTGTGTGTGTGTGTGTGTGTGTGTGTGTGTGTGTGTGGGGAGGGTTATGTTTTGTTCGTCTGCGTTGTGAACAGGCTGGAAAGTTGTGATGATTACGCAGTTTGGGTTTTTTGGACGAAAGCTCTACACTCACACATCACGAGATCGATCTGTCTCTCAAGTGCCAGGAGAGGGGACTTTGGTGCAATTCTCACATTGGAACAGTGTGTGTGTGTGTGTGTGTGTGTGTGTGTGGACATGTTTCATCGAGAAGTGGAGACAGGAGGAGCAAAAAGACAGATAAAGTGCAAAGCTCTGAGTATTGATGCACTGTGCTACTGTCCTGGCTGGGCATTATCCTCTGCTGCCCTTTAGGCTACACTCTTCCGCCTCTTTGTCTCTCCTGCTTTTGGTTTCTCCCAGAACAGGAGCAGGCAGTTTGGCTTTGCCCCTTTGGGCGGCTACCTTTCAAGCAATAGCTCCAAAAAAGTCCAATTCAGATGAAACGTGCGTCTGTTTCTCCTTTCGTTGGTGTTGAAAGGCCTCAAATCTCCTGATTCTCGCAGAGTGTTTACGCTCCTAAAGCTGATCTCAGATCAGCTCATCTTCGGCTCATCCTCTTCTCTTCGTGAGAGGCCTCTGCTCTCGCTTCTGTGGAGCCCAGGTCCACCTTTCACACCGCGCTCTTTAATCAACGCTTGATGTTAAGATTTTAATTAAAACGCACCTCTGTTTGTGTTTATCTCTTTATCTTGATCTAACGCCGGCTGGGCTGATGTGGAATAGTGCTCTTAACTGACCTTTATTTTCTTCTGTGCAGTTAGTAACAGAAGAAGGGAAACATATTTTTACGGTTTGTAATTTTATGAACCATCTTGAGCGACTCAGTTTAATGTGTGTTTGTGTGATCTCGTTATTTCAATGTAATGATGGTTTAATAGTCCTTTAAATGACATTCATTTATTTTAATTTAGTAATTCATTTTATATACATTTTTCTTGTAGGTACAGTGATAGAAGAAAAAAATAAATAAAAAAATAAATAAATTTATATATATATATATATATATATATATATATATATATATATATATATATATATATATATATATATATATATATATATATATGTATATATATATATATATATATATATTCTATTTTATAAATAGTAAAATATTTTATATATTATTTATCACATATAACAACAATTGTAATAATTCTTTTTTTTTATACATTTTTCTTAGTATACAGTGATAGAAGAAAATAAATCTAATACTGTATCTATCAATAAAATAAATTCATCATTCAATAAATAAATATATACATATATATATATATATATATATATATATATATATATATATATATATATATATGTATATATATATACACATTTCCATTTTATATATAGTAAAAATTATTTTATATATTATTTATCGTGATATAATAATAATAGTAATAATAGTAATAGCCAGTAATAATAATAATAAATCAAACTATCATCATCATTATTATCATTATTATTATTATTATTATTATTATTATTATTGTTATTATTATTATTAATATTATTATTATTGTTGTTGTTATTATTATGTCAGAAATCGTTTTAATAATCTATAAAAAAAAACAAAAGAGCACATTTGTGGGCTGAATCAGTAGGCTATTCTCACGTGAAGTGAAAGTGAAGTGAAATGGACTATTTGTCCTTGTGAACACACATTGAACCATAACAAGATACTCAAATTCAATCCCTAAGGACGTTCAGTCCGGATCTTCTCACAGCTACTTACGCTCAATCATACAGGCTGATCCTCCTCCTAAATGACTTTCTTCTAATGAACATCGTCTGGCATTGCCAGCCCTGCACACCAAGCACCTCATTCTAGATTGCCATTCTCATTCTTGGTTCCTCAATGGTGGAACGAGCTCCCAAATACTGCCAGAGCAGGGAACATCCCACTCTAGCTTCAAGTTCTTGATGACTCATATCTTCTGAGAACACCTCTTCTTCTAACACTTCTAACACATCAGACTCAGACAACTTCTTATTCACCACTCCAGCAGCACAGTTCATATTTCTTAATGTTTCAATTCGTATTAGATTTTATGTCATTTCACTTTAAGTGTCCTTTAATGTTCGTGAGAAGCTCTCACTGCACTCTAGCCATGTCACTAAGATAGAAGTTTAAATGTAAGCGTGCAGTTCCAGTTCAGTTTGGTGGAGGGGGTATAATGGGCTGAGGCTGTTTTTCTTCATTTTGACCCCGTCCTTCTAGCAAGGGGTGATGAAAGACGAACCCACCAAACCCAGTACATTCTGGGGATGATTTGGAAGAACTCTTGTCCTTCATCGGTGTCAATTTTCTGCCCGACCTCACATATCCTGCTTCCCAGAAACCCGTAAAATTAGAAAGCGCAAATTAAAATCATATCAGAGACTGATGTGTAGCAGCTGTTTATGTGTTGATCCCATCTGTTCACTCGAAGGGAGAAAATCAATGCTTGTATATGAACTAGTTCAAACAAGGCAAATTTTATTGCATTTTAATTTGACCACCATATGTGGTTTTATTTCTTAAATCCACTTTAACATCAACATTTTTCAGCCATCCTACTGAGTGTTTAAGGTTCGATATCCTGCTTTCTAACTACAGTCTTCATCCCTCAGAATGAACCGTCTGTTTTGTTACTGTCCCTTTAAGACTGATATATGTAAATGAGTTTTGTTATACACGAGGGTAAGTGGTATTTTATGTATATGTAACATTAAAACTAAAAGAAGAAGCAGGAGCATCCAAGAGGTTTAACCTTCAGGGGCTTGAGAATCTCCACGGTAATAAAAAACAGACCCTTATTTGGAAGTTTGGGGGTGTGTCCAAAGATCAAGGCTTTAAACGGCACGCTATTCTTTGGTGCTGCAACAGTGTGTAGAAGGTTAATGGAGTTAATCTGTAAAGATGTAATGTTAACACTGTTGTTAGTGACATCACACAAAGGTAACATTTATAAAAATAGTTCATAGATGATTAAAAATCATTTGCTGATTATATGTGTGATTATTGTGATTATAATTTCTTTATATTAATTTATATTAATGTTAATATATATATATTTACAGTTCTGTGCAAACGTTTTAGGCAGGTGTGAAAAAACGCTGTAAACAGAACGCTTTCAGAAATATCAATAATGATTGTTTATTTTGATCAGTTTACAAAATGCAAAGTGAGGAACAAAAGAAAATCTAAATCAGATCAATATCTGGTGTTTCTACCTTTTACCTTCAGAGCAGCATCAGTTCTTCTGGCCCCACAGAGCCCTGATCTCCACATCATCCAGTGTGTCTGGATCACATGAAGAGACAGAAGGATGTGAGGAGCTACATCCACAGAAGATCTGTGCTCAGTTCTCCAAGATGTTCGGAACGACCGACCGGCCGAGTTCCTTCAGAAACCGTGTGCGAGTGTACCTAGAAGAACTGATGCTGTTTTGAAGGCAAAGGGTGGTCACACCAAATATTGATCTGATTTAGATTCTCTTTTGTTCATTCACTGCATTTTGTTGATTGATGAAAATAAATGATCAACACTTCCATTTCTGAAAGCGTTCTGTTTACAGCGTTTATCACACCTGCCTAAAACATCTGCACAGTGCTGTATAAATATATATATATATATATATATATATATATATATATATATAAGAAGAGCTTTGGGACGTCCTTCAGGAAGCTTGGAGAACTGTTCCTGATGAGGAGTTAAAGAAAGGAGCTGGTCTAAGAGAGTTGAGGCTGTGCTGAAGAATAACGGTGAACGAAACTCTTGTTGTGTTTAGACTGGAGTTACATGTGTTTGCACACAAATCACTGAACCTACTGTCTCACTTTCACACAGAACAGAGAGACAGGAGGCTCCAGACCTTTTCTCAGGACTGTAAATCTATAGTTTAAAACAGAACTGAGAGAATTCAAGGGGCTCTGGCTTTTTTGGAAGGTGTTCTGTATTTCGCAAAGCTTCCTGCTGCTGTCAGCTCCATTGCAATGCACCTCCGGAGGCACACACACACACACACACACACACACACACACACATACAGCTGAGTGTATTGATCTTGCCAGTACTGCTCACTGTAGAAATCCTCTGAAACACTTCATTGTGTTGGTGCAGTGTGTGTTTGTGTTTAGGTGTGTGTGTGTGCGCGTTTGTATGTGTGTCTGTGTGTGTGTGCATGTGTGTGTGTGTGTGTGTGTGTGCGCGTGTGTGCGTGTGTTTGTGTTTGCTAATATACATATTTTACATGTGCACATGCTTTAACATGACATGCATTAGCATGATGTGTTTTGTGATGTCCTGTTAAAGTGTATGTGTGTGTGTGTGTGTGTGTGTGTGTGTGTGTGCGTGTGGGGGGCATGCATTTGCATGTAGATGTGATTTTAAATGCACATGTTGCAGCGTGTGATGCATTCACATTATGTAATTTAGGATGGTGTGTGTGTGTGTGTGTGTGTGTGTGTGTGTTTTGCATGAGGCACAGCAGCATCATTAATGACTGTGCCGCTGACATTTGCTGTTCTATCAGAGAGTGCTGACTTCCTGTGTGGAGGCTGACGGTGCAAAGGCAGCATAAGGCGATTGGCTCGGCGCGCGCGTGTGTGTGTGTGTGTGCGTGTGTGTGTGGTAGTAAGTTCACGCCTGTATGAGGATTATACAGGAGCCGTAGTGCAGGGCGATGCCTCTGTGAGAGTGAAGACAGATGGACGTTGTGTTTTCATGGACGAGGTCAGCGTCTCTGCACTGCAGCACTGAAGGAGCTCCAACTGCACCTCTCACCTTATTAAAGGTTAAAAAGATGCAGCTTTATGCACAAGCTCAGCACTGGCCTTTGTACCAGCCTGCCCCGTTTGCCTCGTTTGTCTTATTTCGCATCTCAGTCCTCCCCCCTGTAAAGAGTGGGACGAAATATTGGAGCTCACTATGGTGATCAGGAACCATCTTCTTCTTTTGGCTGTTCATGTGTCTCCATAAACCTCCTCTTTGTTCTTCCTCTTCTCCTCTTTCCTGGCAGTTCCATCCTCAACACCCTTCTCCTGATCTACTCCCCGTCTCTCTTCTGGACATGTCCAAGCCAACACGGTCTAACTTTGTCTCCATCCGTCCAAGCTGAGCTGTCCCGCTAATAGACTCATCATTAATCCTGTCCATCCTCGTCCCCCTGGATACAAATCTGAGCATCTTTAACTCTGACACCTCCAGCTCCGCCGTCTTTTCATCACCGTCTCCAACTTGTGTAACATAGCTGGTCTCACTACCGGCCTTTAAACCTTCCCTTTCACTCTTGTACCATACTGTGTAAGTTAAACTTACAAGGTTTGGTAATATATTGTGTATTTATTAAATCACAAATGTGCAAAAAAGTCACAGTATTGTTCAAAAATCTAAAAAACTCTCAGATCTCCCTGTAATGTTTAATGTATTGACGAGGAACCGAAATCGGTCCAGTCCTAGTAGAATTTAGTTCCAGATTTTAAAATGATTAGAACATTTAAGATATTAATGATATTAGAACAACATTTTTTATATTAATTTGACTTAAACTGAGAAATTAGAAAATCATTTTAGATGTTTTTAAATGTTTTTTTAATGGTATTAGAACATAATTTGAGAATTTCCTTTTATTGGAACAATTTATTCATTTTTAAAAAACACTTTAAGCTATTAATGTCATTCTAAATACTAAAATAAGAAGATCTATTTAATAGAACTTTTCAAAACTTTTCCAGATTTTCATTGTTGAGGAAGGAGGAAGATGCCGAGGACAGGAAGAAATGGACACGTTGGATGTTGTGGTGACCCCTTAACAGTAGAAGCTGGAAGAAGAAGAAGAAGAAGAAGAAGAAGAAGAAGAAGAAGAAGAAGAAGAAGAAGAAGAAGAAGAAGAAGAAGGTGATATGAGATATACATTGTAAAAACATTTTAGATTTGAACTTTATTAATACATTAATTTATTTCTTAATTTACATCAATTTAACCTTTATTAATATTAATTCATATGAATTAATACAAACAATTATACCTTGAATTGGTTTTATTTATTAAAATTTCAGTCTGTAACTAATCTTGGAGGCACATCAATATAACATTGGGAGTATAATAAACTAGACATTAGTTATTAGACCAATTTTGGATTTATTAGTATTTAATTAATGAAATGGTATTTATTAAGACCTAATCTTAGATATTGATTTCATTCGATTGCCATTCTAATTAATTATGTCCAAATATTTTTCATTAAAACTCCATTGTGTGTCACACTGGCTCCTCTTCTGGTGTCTGGTATTTTCTTTAAAGCTTCAGATCTGAAGTTCTCAGCCCACTGCTGGTCTTCATGAGGACGTCACTGATGATCTTTTCATTATGGATGAAATCTGCCCTGACAGATGATCCCTCTTCTCTGTAACGTGATGTTTCCACTGGGTCACACTGTGGAAGGCTGGGCTCTATAGGAGACTGTTTGACTTGATGACTTTGAACGTTTCAACATCTGAACACAGTGCTTTTACCCTTTTGTTGAGCAGCGGGATGTTTAACACCGATATTTAGAGCTGATCCCAGTGCTGGTGAATGGAACCAGATGTCTGAAGCTCCCTCACAGACATGGAGACGCTGCCTGATGCCCGGGACGTCGTTTTACCAGCATTTGGGAGATTCTGGACCTTTGGTGGAAGGATACATGCAAGGAGTTGTGAAGCATAATAGTCCCCGAACTATCCTCACCATCTCATGTAGCTTCGCTGGTGGGTTTCAGAAGAAGATAAATGTTCTTTTGAGGAATAGAATCCAGTCCAACCCGGGACTTCTTTCTGAGTAGAATTTATTTCCAGATGTTAATATTATTAGCTATTAATACTATCAGATACTAATATTATTAAACCACTATGCCTGCGATGCTTTTTGGAGAAGATTTTGGACCTTTGGTGGAAGAAAGCAGGTTAGGAGCTGTTAGGCAAAACGGTCCCCAGAGTGAATCATCACCATCCCACATAACCTCTCATGTAGCTTCATGAGAAGAAGATGTCCGGTTCCATTCACCACCATTGTAAAGTCATCTGCATACATATATAACGAGCGTATGTTGTATATAGGGGAAGAAAAAAATCTTCCTTTAGGTCGTCATGACATCAGCGTCAGCCCGGACTGGATGAACATCAAGGATCAGTTGAAGCTGCTGATGCTCAGGGGCTCCTGTGGGCGAGATGATATCACTGATGTTTGTTTCTTTATTAATGATGAGCCACTCCACTCTAATATGACATCATGTCCACTATGCATGACTGTGGAGGACATGAGGGACCGCATGGTTAACTCTTTCACCGTCACTCTGACCACACGGCTGTCCGTTAATTGTGGTTTAATTGAATCTGATGAGTATAAATGATCTGGATTGGTCCTTTAGTTCCATGAGTGAAGATCATGTAGTTATGAAATGTTTCGGTACAATTGAACCTTTAGCTGTCCACTGTCCCGGTACAGCCTGCTCGATTAGCCAATCACCACCAACCATGCATAGGACAAATCTTTTCGGGAAAAAGATCTAAACGTTAAGGTGGTTTGGGACCTACACAGTATTAGGAAGGTGGTTTTAATGTACTGGTCGATTGGTGTATGTGGACAGTGTTGTTCTTGACCTTCCGGCGTCCTGGGGCCCGGGGTACTTCGTGGTTTAATTTAATTCATGCCGTTGAAAGGAACAACCAATAACAGCAATGTACCAAACACATAAAGAGGCCGTGATGATTCTGAAAGAAAATAATCGATGTTAAGTGCTATTTTGTCCGTGGTGCTAAAATCGCTTTGTGATTTGTTTTTGACCCTCTTCAAATGGAGCTTTTTTTTTGGTCGAAAACAAATCAGCAAGACGTTTGCTGTTTAAAACGAAAGTACCCGCTGCCTCCGAGCTTCAAGAGGTTTCCTATTGATCTGTGATTCAGGCTGGAAAACATGCAAAGAAATAAAAGCAGAAAATGAGTGAACTCTTATTGTGCACTTACAATCAAGCAGCTCGTCAGCACACGCAGCTCCACGGTCTCAGGCTGGGAGGCCGTTTACTCCGCAGGATTAACGAGCAGCTCCTTGGTGTCATTGCGCAACCTTTGCCTTGTTAATCTCAGACTAAATAACTGACCTTCGGTAAATGAATCATTTCTGCTTTTACCATAACTGAGACCGGCTAAAGAGACGGTAGTGAGGCCAGCTATGTGATACTGGTTAGAAACAGTAGTGAGACCAACTACGTTATACCAGTTGGAGACGGTAGTGAGAGCAGCTATGTTATACCAGTTGGAGACGGTAGTGAGACCAGCTACGTTATACCAGTTGGAGACGGTAGTGAGACAAGCGATGTTATACTGGTTAGAGACAGTAGTGAGACCAGCTATGTTATACTGGTTAGAGACAGTAGTGAGACCAGCTATGTTATACTGGTTAGAGACAGTAGTGAGAAAAGCTATGTTATACCATTAGAGATGGTAGTGAGAACAGCCATGTTATATAGGTGTGAGATGGTAGTGAGGCCAGCTATGTTATATCGGTTGGAGACTGTGATGAAAGGACAGGTGGCGGAGCTGGAGGTGTCAGAGTTAAAGATCCTGAGATTTGTGTTGGGAGGGACGAGGACGGACAGGATTAGGGACAAGTATATTTGAGGGACATTTGAGGGACGACTGTTCATCTGTCAACAGGCTACAGTGCTTTAAGGGATCTATGCAGAGTGGAACCTTATTTAAAAATAATAATTAGATCATAATTAAATCACTGAAATTTGGGGATCAATAAAAGATTTCATTTGATTTATATTTTTTTTACTTTAATATATTGAAGTGAATATACATGTATCTGAACAAGCTGAAATTCTACATCATAAAAAGTATTTTATTTCTGCATAATAAGCATCTAAATGTCTTTTTCAATAGAGTTGTTCTATTTTTCCAAGTTGCTTATTTTAGTTTTTTTTCCTGGGTAAACTTAAAAAAAGAGTATCTGTTAGAATCAGAAATGTTCAACTGTCGATTCTTCATCTTCACTCATTTATTTAAACTTTTAAAGCAAGATTAAAAACGCACTCATGTCCTCTGAACATTAGACATATTGCTTTCTGTGATCAGTTTTCAGCTTCAATAAAAGATTCACATTTTGCCGCAATGTGCTAAATTCAAAAAGACCAAATCCTCCAAGGATTTAAAATGTATAAATTAAATAATAACTCACATTCGTTTTATCACGACTGTAAAATGATAAAACGCCACATGACCATCACTTTTATTGACGCCTGTCTGTCATTTTTAATGACGTGTTTGTGTTTTAAATGCTGGTATTTGTTTTAAATGATCATTTGTTAAAAAATGACGAAAAGCCAGGTCCTCTCTCTGCGGTATCGGGCTATTTTGGGAAGGTTCAGGACTTTGACCTTTTGTAAATGGCAGGATTTTGGTTGGAAATATGAATTATTCTGTGGAAGCAGATGGAGCTGCAGCTGCACGGAAGAAAAAACTAAAGCATGAACGTCACTATAACTTCTTTTTATCTCATTTTTATCCGATTTTTATGAAACTCTTCTTTTTGGCCTGTTTTCAGGACGCTTTCTCATTTGTGTTCATTTCTTTTGAAGACTTTGTTCATTTCAGTGCCTGCACTTTTTAATATGATGGTGCAACATCTCCAGAACAATCTTGCATGACTTGAGATGATCGCTGAGACGATCGCCTTGATGTTTTTTGGAAGGAAGGAATGAAAAATACTGCAGTGCTGGAGCTGCTTCTTGGGGCAGAATGCTTTGTTGCTTGCCTCGAGAGCCGCCGTTGAATTATTGTAGAAAAACGACAACAAAGGAACGCTCCGGCTTCTTTTTATTTCTCATGAACCTTTCAGGGCTGCAGTGAACTATGGGATGGTGGTGGGACTAATGGTAGGATGCTCACACACAGGTAGACCTAGAAGTTGCAGGTTCAAATCCCACTTCCACCATCACTGGGCTCCTGAGCAAAACCCTTAACTCCAAATTACTTCTGGGAGAAAACATCAACCTCTCATTAGAACCAAAATACAACACCTTCAACATCCGCCTCTTTTGCCAAGATAATGCTAAAGCTAGCTAACAGCTAAGATGTACAAAGTAGTAATGTCAACTAGAGGGACAGCAAGTTTCCTGAAAGTGATTTTAAATCATTGAGAACACGAAACACCATGAGCCACAACAAGAAACATCTCAAGGGAACCTCGGGGGAACCTACTGGTCTGGGATTTAAACCCACAACCTTCTGATCCTCGAGCCCAGTCCCTGGACCACCACTGCATTTTAATTGGGAATGAAAATCAGACCTGACCGTGTATGTGGTGGTCTAGTGCTACGACACTCACCTGAAGGCCAAGAGGTTGCAGGTTTGAATCCTCCAGCACTACCACTCCTGAGTAAAGCCCTGAAGTGTCTCCAGGGAGACTGTCCCTGTAACCAGGAAAGAGCGGTGTCGTGGTGTTTTTTCTTTCCACCAATTAAGTTTAAACGTGGGTGATGTGTCTCCTTTAGATTGGAGGATCTCCTGTGACAGTTCCCTCCACCAATCATTGTGTTGTGGGTGAACCAATGAGGGAGTCAGAGGTGCCTTTTTAAAGATGTCTGATTTAAAGTGTGTTAGCTGTTTTGTGGATCCATTAGAACGTCCCAGGATAGGGTTGGAGTGGGTGACAACTGTGAACAACTGTTTATGGAAGATAGAGAAGATGACTGTGATGAGCGTGAGGAGATCCATGCTTGGAGATGAGGAGGTCTGGTGACAAAGGTGGCCTCCAGGGAGAAGATTGGCATCACCCGTTGAGATTGCTCAAGCCAGTTCCACATGCTCCAGGTTCTCATCAGGATCGAGGTCCGGCAGGTGTGAGATGCTGGAGGACAGATGGAGGAGGAATGGTTAAAGTGGTAGATGAGGAGATACATTGGGCCTTCTCTCAGTGACCCTGCACCACTTCCATGTGACCATCCATGGAATTCAGATTGCAACACTTTATTGATTTATTAATGAGGTTATTTATTGCTTGGGATGTTTGGATTAATAGGAGGCACCTCCTCCCTTTAGTCTTTGGGCAGAAGTCTCCATTGTGCTTGTCTTGGCCAACAGAGGGCGCTACTCAGTACACCAGCTTCACATCACTCGGTCTAAAACGATCAGCACAAAGCCAGGAGGGAACCCAGTTGGAATCAGGGGTTCCAGGACTCAGGAATCATACGACCAGGTGA
This sequence comes from Hepsetus odoe, assembly GCA_017165825.1. Taxonomy (NCBI): domain Eukaryota; kingdom Metazoa; phylum Chordata; class Actinopteri; order Characiformes; family Hepsetidae; genus Hepsetus; species Hepsetus odoe. The sequence goes on from CM029375.1 coordinate 27,582,088, forward strand.
TCGTAGAGGATCTGTTACCATACAAGCTACTGCGATGTGGCTCCGCCCACAAATATTGAACATCATATTTAACTGAACACCTTTAAAATGATGTTTGTTTAGTGGTGTCAATGGACAAACAACAATTTTCGGCAACTCATTTTACAAACGGAACAATCGTTCTCTTCCTTCAGCTGCTCTCGTTAGGAGTCCCAACAGTGAATCTGTCTCCGTTTCTTCCTGTACTCTGCATCTTCTTCTTTCACACTGAGTTGCATTTTTTTCTTTTGCCATAAACCTCTTTGTTCTTCCTCTTCTCCTCTTTCCTGGCAGCTCTGTCCTCAGCATCCGTCTCCTGATATGCTCCTGGTCTCTCCTCTGGACATTTCCAAACCATGTCTCTTCTAACCATCCAACCTGAGCTGTCCCTCTAATACACTCATTTATAACCCTGTCCATCCTCGTTCCTCCCAATGCAAATCTACTTATCACCATCTCCAACCCGTATAACATAGCTGGTGTGACCACCATCCTGTAAACCTTCCCTTTTTATTACGGTGATGAAATAAACATCATAAGGTTTAGGTTTCGGTTTAGGTTTGATCTCATTTTTCCAATGAAAATTTCACAAAGTGGCTACTTTAATAGTTTGGCATGTTTGACACTTCTGTACTCTTATTGGATTTGATGAAAAACACAAATGTTAAAATGTCACATGTTCACTTTGGCATCTGGGTGATTTGATCTGAACTGTTTTGATTCTTTGCAGGGGGCAGCAAGTCGCTAAAATTGGAAATACGATCCCACAAATCTAAGAATGGGATTTATTCTCTAATATGGGTGTGAGGTCGTGTGTGTGTGCCTTCAAATGGATTTCATGATCAGATGTTAAAGTTTAGTGAGCTTTTCTTTTGAAACACGAAAATCAGAGTCCCGACCTGCCTGCAGTTATTGAGACTTATTTTGTCTCCTGCAAAACTCTAAACTCACACACACACCTACACACATGTACACACCTTTAGGGCAGACGAGGTACATCTCCAGGCTCTGTGTGTGTGTGTGTGAGGGTGCGTGTGTGGGTGCGTGTGTGTGTGTGTGTGTGTGTGTGTGTGAGATGCACTCTGAAAGAGCGAGAGTGTGTACTAGGGCTGATTCATGACCCACGCCATATACTCTGACAGCCTCCCTCTGCTGTCTCTTTCTATTCTTTCTTCCAAAACCTCCCTCTCTCCCTCCCTTTTTCTCACTCTCTCTCTCACTACCTGCCTCCCTCTCTCTTTCATGCTTATCCCTCTCTCTCCAGCTCCCCTCTCTTTATCCTGACAGTCTTTCTCAGGCAGGATGCAGCTACAGGGTCAGCCGTGTCCTGCCTGCATGATGAAGCCTCAGCTGAACTCAGAGTGTGTGAGTGTGCGTGTGTGTGTGTGTGCGCGTGTGTGTGTGTGTGTGCGCGTGTGTGTGCGTGTGTGTGTTTGTGTGTGTCCCAGCGTCTGTCTCTCCCCTTATTCGATCACTCCATTTAATACTAGAACTCTGGGGTTCACAATAGGAGTGTGAGAGAGTTGCGTTTGATGTATATGTGGAGGGGTGTGTGTGTGTGTGTGTGTGTGTGTGTGTGTGTGTGTGTGTGTGTGTCAGCACACCTGGTCTCTCAGTAGGAAATAAAGGACACACGTAGCTGAGGTGTCACTCTGAAGCTCAGAACAGCTTAAGTCAGTGTGTGTTTGATGGTTTTTGTTCTCTTCAGGAGAAAAATGTCTTGACTTTGCAGCAAAACCAGGACAAAATTACAATTTTACATTTAGATATATAGAGAGAAAGAGTGAGGAAAACAGTAGTCACTGCAATTTTGATCCCGTATATTCACATATGGGGTATAGTTGTGTGTGTGTGTATGTGTGTGTGTGTGTGTACGCATTAAAAGTGAAAGTGCAAGTGACTATTCTTGTCATTGCGAGGTCACAGCACAGCTGAACCACAATGAAATTACACCTCTGCATTTTACCCACATACACCGTGCAGAAGGGGGCAGCTATTGAAAGCACCCAGGGAGCAGTGACGGGGACTGTACCTTGCTCAAGGGTACCTCAGGGCAAGCTACTAGTCTGTCCATAGTGTAGCAAAGTGGAATGACACAGGAAATAAGTATTGAGCACATGAAGAAAAGGAGGTTCATAAAGCCTGCAAAACCTAAAAACAGCTGAAATCTGTCGGTATTTAGAAAGCAATCCTGACCCCCATTAATAACAGCTGATTTAGGCCCAAATGAAGTTCTGTTTGAAGGTGTCTCATTACCAAGGTTTCAGAAACAAAGCATCGTGATGGGTAAAAGCAAAGAGCTCTCAAGATCTTCACAACCTCATTGTTGTAAAACACACTTGTGGCCTTGGTTACAGACGTGTTTCTGAGCTTCTGAATGTTCCAGTGTGCTGTTGGAGCCATAATCTAGAAGTGGAAAGAACGTCATTTCACCATAAACCAGGCACGACCTTCTCGCAGGAGTAGTCATAAGAAAAATCAAAAGAGCTGTCCAAGAACCAAGGACGACTTGTGTAGGGCTTCAGAAAAACCTGGAATTAGCAGGTACAGATGTTTCTAAGAAAACAAGTAATGCACTTTTCCAACATGGCCTCGATGCACGCTCACCATGCAAGACTCCACTGCTGAAGAAACAGCATGTTGAAGCTTGTTTGCTGCACAACATTTATACAAGCTAAGGGAACACCGGGAGAACATAGTGTGGTCAGATGGGACCAAAATCTTTGGATGTCATTGCATACACTGTTTGTAGGAGAAATGGCATGTCACCCCAAAAACACCATACCAACAGTGAAGTTTGGAGGTGGTAACATTATGATGTGGAGCTGTTTTTCAGCATATGGTACTGGCAGACTTCACATAATTGAAAGATGAATGGAGCAATCTTGATAAGAATCTGCTGCCAGGATGCTGAAGATGAAAGGAGGGTGGACGTTTCAGCAAGACAGTGATCCCAAACTCACAGCCAAGAAAACTCTCAGTTGGTTTTAGAGAAAGAAAATAAAGCTGCCAGAACGGCCCATCAGTCACCCACTTGAATCCAGTCAAGAATCTATGTAAAGAACTGAAGATCCAAGTTAACAAAAGAGAAACCTTCAAGATCTGAAGACAATTTGTGTTGAAGAATGGGCCGAAATCACACCTGAGCAACTAGTTTCTCCATACAGGTGGTGTCTTCAAGCTTTCATTACCAACAAATGTTATTCTACTAAGATTAGATAAATGTTATTATATGTGTTTAATACTTATACCATGTTTCCACTTTACCACACACAACTTCGTTTATAGACTTATTTGTTGAGGTTTCTTTAAATGTGTGGATTACATGGGTTGTTGGCTACATCTGGTAGAAATCTCATATCAGTAGCCCCATTAGGAATGTATTTACTGAGAAAAACGTTGACGCGTTCAATACTTATTTTCCTCACTGTGTGTGTATGATGGTTAAAACAAGGTTGTATATAAAACCCCTTTGTGTTTTGTTTTGCCGGTTCTTCATTGGTTTCGTACCTCCACCAAAAGATCTATGAATAAAATAAATAAAGGTGAGAGTTAGGGCAGTGGTGGCCTAGTGGTTAGGGAGCGGGCCCTGGGACTGGAAGATTGTAGGTTCAAAATCCTAGACCAGTAGGTTACCCTGAGGTAACCTGGAGCAAGGTAATGTCCCTATCACTGCTCCCCGGGTGCTTTCAATAGCTGCCCCTTGCTGCACGTATGGGTTCAATTCAGAGGAGTAATTGTGCTGTGTTTTACAATGACATGAATAGTCACTTTCACTTTTTCACTTTCAACTGTATGTAATCCAACATCAACTTCTAGACTGTAGTGGGACCATGACAGAGTGTGTGTGTGTGTGTGTGTGTGTGTGTGTGTGTGTGTGTGTGTGTGTGTGTGTGTGTGTGTGTGTGTGATACAGATACAGTAGAGTGAGGAGCACAGTTTGAGTGTGCTTATCTCTGGAGGGGAGATAGGATCAGACCTTCAATGGTGTCGGGTATAAACGTGTCCTGCTCTGGGTGGAGGTGGCTCCTGAACGTCGATTTAATCTTTGATGCTTCAAACAAGGATGCGAAAAGATGTGAGGGAACATCGGAGGCGTGTGTTTTTGGGGTAAATTGGATTGAGGGGCTCTGAAACCTACTATAATATAAAATATATCTTCATCTTTTTCCTTCCCAAGATCTAGACTTATGTTTGATGTCTTGTTGAGGAGCAGTTCTCCAGATCTTCCTGAAGGACAGTGTTGTTGTCTCTCATGTTCAGTCCAGTCTCTGTACCTGAGCAGTTCTCCAGATCTTCCTGAAGGACAGTGCATTTGTCTAGAGGCCCCAGGAACAGAAAGTTGTGATTTCAAATACCAGACCAGTAGGTTCCTCTCAGGTTCCCTCGAGTAAGGTACCATCCCCATCACTGCTCCCCAAGTGCTGGACACTCAAGAGATGAAGGACAACGAAAAAGGAAATGAGCATCATCAAAAGTTGGCACGTTCTTAAATAAAACCATAAATGCAAACGGCCACAGACAGTAACATCGACGTGTAAAACGAGGTCTTACGAGTGAAACGAGAGATCGTGTTTACCTCCTTCTCTGTGGTCCTTTGTTTTGGCCCGGTTCCAGCCATGTCGCTTGAAATCAAGTGAAGTGTTTCTCAGCACTGCTCCTTCTTTTTCTTTTTCTTTTTCTTTTTCTTTTTCTTTTTCTTTTTCTTTTTCTTTTTCTTTCTCTGCAACCAGACAGTTTTTTTCAGCTCTCATTAGAGTCAGATGATCTACAGATCCATTTATTAACCCCAGCTCGAATGGGTTTCAGTCTTTATTCCTCTGAAGGATCTGAAGATACCACTCGGGCTTCGTCTTGTCCCCTAATGTGAACATTTTATAGGCGTAATTGTGTTTTTTAAGGGGAAAATGAAGCCAAACTTCAGTTGCAGTTGAAAATTTTACTGAAAATGAAGTGATTTATGGGAATGAAGAGGGTCAAGCTAATACTATTATATAGTGAAAGTGAAAGTGACTAATTGCCATTGCAAACCCACAGCAAACAGTAAACCACAACCACAGACACAGGGCAAACAAGTGTGTTTAAGTGCAAAGCCATAAAAGCAGCTTGTGGCTCAAGACACCTCCCAATGGTTTGCTCTCTGAGTTACAGGACTGTGCAAAAGTCTTCACCCCCTTCTATCTGTTCTGTATGAAAGTGAGACAGTAGGTTCGGTGATTTGTGTATAAACACATGTAACTCCATTCTAAACGCAAAGAGAGTTTTGTTCTGACCAGCTTTAAAGTCAATGTTCACCACCACCACCACCGTTACTCTTCAGCACAGCCTCAACTCTCTTAGACCAGCTCCTTTCTTTAGGTCAGGGACACTTCTCCAAGCTTCTTGAAGGACGTCCCAAAGCTCTTCTTTGGACATCGGCTGCTTTTTTGTTCTCCGTTCTCTGTGGAGATGAGCGTTGTCCTTCAGGAAGATCTGGAGAACTGTCCCTCAATAAGGCATTAAAATACAAGAAAGTCTGGAACTTTGGAAGCAGAATATGAAGAAATGAGTGGCTCAACACTTTTGCACGGTAACGTAGCTTTAAAAAGTCCCCAATGGGTCTCAGCTGTGTTGCATGTCCTGGAGGGGGCGTGGCAACCTTACAGCCATACTTGGGAGGTTTTGGAGTTGCAGAAATGCCAATTTGAACTGAGGGAACCTACTTAAAATTTAAAAGACAATAAAAATGAATAAAAGTCACTTTATGTACATGGTCAGTGGTCGTGATATAAGCATGCTTGGGTTGTATTGGTTGCTGGTGCATTTATTTAACCTCTTAACCTTCCTGTAACCTCAGACTTCCATTACCAAGTTGATAACATAGGGAATTTAGTTGGCTGTTCTTCTGCTACAACTGAGTGGATTTGTTTGTAAATCCACAGATAGCTCTATTCCCCCGGCAACCACATCACCCTCCTTCCCCTGCACTCCCAGAGCAGCCATTTCTGATTCAGTTTCATGAATAATAAATGACGAAACCCTACAACTGTCATAGTGAAAGATGGGAAGAGTTGAGTCTGTATGTGGAAGAGAAGCAGCAGTGGCCTCCGGTTCACCAGGGCCTTGACCTGGCCTTTGCCCTCAGGCTAAGAAAGGCAAGAGAAGAGGGGTGGGGGAGGAGACAAGCTGTCAGATTTGCACAGCACTGTGCAAAAGTCTTGAGCCCCTCATTTCTTCGTACTTTGCTTCCAAATATCTAGACTTTCTTATGTTTAATGTATTGCTGAGGGAAGGTTCTCCAGATCTTCATTTTTTTTTGTCTCTTATTATTTGTCTCTCATTTTCAGTCCAGTCTCTGTACCTGAGCAGTTCTCCAGATCTTCCTGAAGGACAGTGTTGTTGTCTCTCATTTTCAGTCCAGTTGTTGTCATTGCGAGACACGGCACAGCACACAGGTAACCACAACGTCATTACACCTCTGTGTTTTACCCACACACACCCTCCAGCAGGGGGCAGCTATTGAAAGTGCACGGGGAGCAGTGATGGGGACAGTACCTTGCTCTAGGGAGCCTCAGGGCAACCTACTGGTTTGGGATTCAAACCTATGACCTTCTGATCTTGGGGCCGACTCCCTAAACACTAGACCACCGCCGCCCCATGAATGAAGTCACTGCATTAGTGATGGTCAGAGCAGTTGCAGCGTTCGTCTTTATTTCCCTTCAGCTCATTTAGATCATATCAGGTAAGTGCTAAAGGTTGTACCAGTGTTTTTTTTTTGTTGTTGTTTTTTTATTTAAATGCGTGCCAATGAGTGCTCACATTCCAGCATGGCTGACTTTGTCCTGACTCCTGCTCTAATTCAGTGAGACACTGTTGATAACGAGCAAATAATGGAGCTAATAAACCAAAGTAACATCTGATTAGCTTTGCAAATTGTGGTCCTTGTGTGATCGGCAAATACTGACAATTACTTTAATGTGTTTCTGCTTGCTGTATTATTTATTACTCTTATCGGTTTTACAGTGCAGCGTTTAGCAGACGCTCTTATCCACCTCCAGGTCCTAATTACAGGGACAAGTTGGAGTTAAGAGCCTCGTGGTGAAGGTGCTGGAGGTGGAATTTGAACCTGCAACCTCACGGTTCCTAGACAAGCATCCTACCAAGTCATGAGACGGTTGGTTTGAACCACAGTCACATTTAAATGTTTTAACTATTGGTGATTTTGTTAATGACGCAAAGGGATTCAAAGATATTCATCAGTTAAATCCATCTTTCACTGGATTTTGTACAATCTTCTCCTGTCTCAGCAGTGGATCGCCCGTCTCCATGTCTTCCTGTCCTTTGCATCTTCCTCTTTCACACCGTCCCCCTGCATGTCCTCTCTCACCACATCCATAAACCTCCTCTTTGTTCTTCCTCTTCTCCTCTTTCCTGGCATCTCCATCTTCAACATCCTTATCTTGAAATACTCTGGACATGTCCAAACCAACAGAGTCTTGTTTCTCGCACGGTCTTTAAACCGTCCAGCCTGAGCTGTCCCTGTAATATTCTCAAATACACTTTTCTCCACTGTCCACTCTCCCTTTTCTTCTCTCTTATGTCTTCTTTCATCTGTCCCGCACCAATGGACAAACCAAGGGACCGACTTTTTCCTGTGTGTTTGTCATTTTCGGCTCTCAGTGTTGGAAATGTGATGGAAAACAAAAGTAATGTAGGAGTCCCCTCAAATGAAGTGAAAATGAAAGTGACTGTTATTGTGAACAGCACACAGTGAATCACAACGGAATACATCCTCTACGTTTAACCCTCACAGTGCAGCAGTGGGCAGCCATATCCAGAACCCGGGGTGCAATGATGGGGATGGTACCTTGCTCAAGCATATCTCAGGGTAACCTACTGATCTAAGATTCAAACCCACAACCATCTGATCCTGAGCTTTAGGCCATAAAATATAGGCCACCGTGTTCGGACTAAAGTAAGTAATTTGTTCTGGAACTGTAGAGTATAAAGTACACTTTGTTGGGTTTCAGTGTAAAGAGTAAAATGAGTCAAAGGAAAAATAAAAACTTGTGGAACCAAGTATTTGTACCTCATTGCTTCCTGAATTTAGAAAAGATTCTTGATCATTTTACCCACACACAGGAGGCTGCTATTGAAAGCGCCCAGGGAGCAGTGATGGGAACGATACCATGCTCAAGGGTAACTCAGGGCAACATACTGTTCTGGGATTCAAACCCATGACCTTCTGATCCTGGGGCCCACTCCCTGACCTCTAGGCCACCGCTGCCCCTATTGCCCCTTTAAAGAGTGTCAGGCTGTGTTTTGGCCTTTTGAGCAGGCCGTGCTGAAACATAATAAAAGAAGGATGCTGAATGGGAACGACTGGGTCTGGATTTACTCTCCACCTTGTTACACTGGTGTCAAGAGCTGGAGAAAGGGATTGATTCCAGTCGTCGTGAGTGAAAAACATCTGGCAGGTGATTTCTCACCATCGCGATTCGAGTGGTGACCGCATGGCAGTGTACTTTGTTTTAAAGTCCATTTGAAAGAACCTGACTCCCTCTTAATAAGGATGACTGATTGCGGTGGGCTGGAAGGAGGAAACTAATGGCAGCCTAGGGATGAATTTGCAGAGAAATGGATAAAATGACTGGAGAAAGATGGAGTGGGTTTGCCACTTTAAGGCTGAAAGCAATGTGGATTGTGGTAGTGTTTGTGTGAGTATGGCAGGTGTGTGTGTGTGTGTGTGTGTGTGTGTGTGTTTGACAGTATGTGTAGGGTTTATGTTCTCCTCTATTGTGAAAGTACAGCAGTAGATAATTAGCTGTCAGCGAATTTCTCTTCTGAACTAAGGCCAATAAATTCAAGGGGAGACTTTCTGACAGCATGTACTTGTGTTTTCACTCAGGTTGAAATCCACACACACACACACACACCCACACACACACACACACACACACACACCCACACACACACACAGCATGTTCCCATTCACCCCCAAATAACCCACTAGACTGAGGAAATTTCATGTTACAAACAGGGCTGAACTAAACCTGTCAATATCCAATACGTACAGAAGAGAAGATTTCATTCTGAAGCTTTTTCTGGGAAAACACATTTCACACTTCTCATCTTGACAGACGGCAAGGCAGGTTTATTTGCTGAAATTGTTCTAAATAAAATTGGCCTAAAATAAACCGATTCAAATATAGCATTGTTATTATAATAAATAATAATAATAATACATATAAATAATAATTAGCCAGTCAGTCAGTCATTTTCTGGGCCACTTGTCCTAATTAGGGTCGCGGGGGGGGGGGGGGGTGCTGGAGTCCATCCCAGCCCACACAGGGCAAAGGACGGGGACACACCACGGACAGGTCGGCAGCCCATCGCAGGGAATCATCAGCCGTGTGAAAGAATGTGAAAGAAAGTGAGTTTCTGCAGGTTAAAAGTGGAACCACTGATGAAATTCAAGACACTTTTTTTCACTTCTAAAACTGGTAACAGTGTGGGGCAGATTTAATTTGAGCTGGTTCCACTAGGGGGCAGTGAAGCAGTAAAATGCCATTTCACCCTGTTTAGATTCTGGGCACCACTAGCTGATCTAAGAGACCCACCAGGCTGATCATCATCCTTTCTCGAGATTAAAGGCCCAAAACAACTGAGCGACCATGAGCAGAGCTTTAAACTCAGTATCTAACTGGACGTCCAGTGAAAGGACCTGAGGACTGGACATGCTTTGTTGTTCAGCAGCCTTTTGAATAAGCTGTCTGGTCTTTCATAGGAGGCCAGTGAGGAGAGGACTGCATTAGTCAAAGCTGCAGATGATGAATGAGTTAAAGTATAAACAGATTTCTTCAAATCTTGCTCTTGAACCAATAACCTCCAACCTTAGCTCTGTTCTTACATCTCAGCGTTGCACATCATCAATGATGGACCAAGTGCCTTTGGGTGCTTTGGAACCATATGCTTGGGTTGATAAGTTCCAAATGTATTCGTCAGTCCAAAACAGACCTAAACCGTGAAACTACCACCACCATGTTTCTGCTGGCTCTTCTCTACTGCAACCCTGACATCTCTAGGAGCTTGAATGATGGATGGATGGGGCTCAGTTTCAGTGGATTCACCTGCATTCCTCCCTTCTGCTACCAGTTGAAGGTATTTGGTTTTTGCAGGCCTTCTCTATCCGTTCCTCCCAGGGTTAATGACTTATAGAAGAACAACTCAGACGTTAACACCAAATCTGGCCAATGTGTTCTTAAACTTCCTTACTCTAACCTTCATCTGCCAGTCACAGGCTGAAGCATCTCAAACACCAGGCAGGAAGAAGAAAGTAGAAGAAGGGATCAAGAAGGGAGAGAGGAGACATAACATCTCACAGAAAAGATTAGGTTTAACCCAAGTTTTGAACAAAGATAGAGAAGATGTTTGATGTAGATTCTGAAGAAGGGGATTCCAGAGTTTGGAGGCTATGATATTAAAAAATCCATCACTTATAATCGCAAACCTGTAAGTAGGAACTATAAGAAAACTGGTTCCACCTGGGTAAAGATCTTTGCTATTGGACCTGGTGTCAAGGTACCTACTCTAAAGCGTTTGAGCAGATTCCAAGATGTGGTCCATCTTAGCCACACTTGGCTAAAACAGCTTTTTAGGTTGGACGGGCTTGGAGGAACACTGATTGGATCAGAACCTCAAGTCTGCCTGTTACGAAGTTCTGACTAAGTGATCATCTCACCCAGGCTTGCATATCTCCAATTTACAGCTGGCACATTCCGCTTCCACCTCTCCACAGGTTTCTTCCTGGATCACTTGCCATCTCTCCTTTTCTTAGTTTTCAAAAAGAAGATAGGACGGAGAAATATGAGCTCAGGTGTACACTCAGACACGAGTTCCTGCTATTTATTTCCCTCTGGACACTCCTTAGCCTTGGACGTTTGATGATCCTTCTTGGGAGCTCCATTAGCAAATTGCTCTCTTATCTTTATTAAACCTCAGTTGTTGTTTTACTAGACTATGTTCAGGATTGTAGTTTATTATACTAACATGACCTTCATGAAGATAAGATTATCTAAATTATTCTTTGTGTGAAATAAACATGGGCGTTGTATAGCGTGTTCTGAGAATCACTCAATAAAACAGATAATTAAATTAATCAAATCATGGATTCAGTCCCAGGTTGTTGCTTGATTTGGTCGAGTCTGTTTAACTCTTTAGAATGTTCCGTATTTCTGCAGAAATATGACCAGCAATGTTCCTTCTGCAGCATGTTGGGCTGAGCTCAACGATTCCTTGGGAGATTGCCTTCTGTGTTCAGGGTCAATGTCTTGTCACGCGATGGGCTTTCTCTTGAGATTCACTTCATGGACAGATGTTCTTATGGATAGATCTCTTTATGGACAGATGTTCTTATCGACAGATCTCATTATGGGCTGATGTCCTCATAGACAGATGTTCTTATGGACAGTTCTCCTAATGGGCTGATGGCCTTATGGACAGATGTTCTTATTGGACAGATCTCCTCATTTCTCTCTCCTCTCTCTTTTTCTTGAGATTCAGTTCATGGACAGATGTTCTTATGGGCAGATCTCTTTATGGACAGATGTTCTTATTGACACATCTCTTTATGGGCTAATGTCCTCTTAGACAGATGTTCTTATGGACAGCTCTCCTTATGGGCTGATGGCCTTATGGACAGATGTTCTTATGGACAGATCTCTTTATGGACTGATATTTCTTTTGGACAGATGTCCTCTAATGTCCTCTTAGACAGATGTTCTTATGGACAGCTCTCCTTATGGGCTGATGGCCTTATGGACAGATGTTCTTATGGACAGATCTCCTTATGGACTGATATTTCTTTTGGACAGATCTCCTTATGGACTGATGGCCTTATGGACAGATGTTCTTTTTGGACAGATCTCCTCATGGACTGATACATAGTACCTCATGGAACCTCAGGGCAACCTACTGGTCTGGGATTCAAACCCACCGCTGCCTAAGGGGGAAAATGGATGTCTTTCTAAAAAGAAGCTTTTAGTGTTAGTTTTATTCCTGTGAACAATAAGGAATCTTTCAGGTGATGTAATTCTCACTGCAGGCTTTTCAGCCGTGAAATAACAATATATAAAATATAAATGCTGAATTAGAATTGTTATACGAGAGTATCTTGTGATATAAAACAGGAGAAAAAAACGAAAACTTCGAAGTTTTGTATTTCTACAATGGATGTGTGCTTATTGATATTCAGTGGCTGAAGAGGGGATTTACACTGAACTGTAGATTCAGAGTGGATTTGGTGTGGATTTGGTTTAGAGTCAGATTTCGTTACAGTGGTGGCGAAAGGAACCAGACGTCACACAAATACAGACGATTTATTTTCTTTTCCAAAACCCAGCAGTGAAGCTACACCTGTTTATGCTGGTTGTCAAAAATGGATAAAATGGGAAATATGGAATAGTGATGATGATGATGATGATAAAATAGTATCTACTAAATACAGCCTCCATAATTAATGTGTTTTAAAAAGGTATTTTAGAGCCAAACCTTCTCAAAGTGGGACTTAAAACAACTTTATTTTTACACCTCCATTTCCATCCATTATCTTCCGCTTGTCCCAAACGGGGTCGCGGGGGGGTGCTGGTGTCCAACCCAGCGCACACAGGGCGAGGACGGGGGACGCACCCTGGACAGGTCGCCAGCCCATCGCAGGGAGTATTTTTACACCTTAGTTATTAAATGTGAACAATTACTTGACAGTTAATTTCTCTTTAAACCGAGTTGCCCCGGATCGGAAGATTGCGGATTCAATTCCCTCACCAGTAGGTTGCCCTGAGGTACCTACTGAGCAAAGTACCGTCCCTGTCACTGCTCCCCGGGGGCTTTCATAGCCGCCCCCTGCTGCTTTCGTTGTGGTTCATTGTGTGTTCTCACAGACAGACAGATAGACAGACAGAGTAGTGAAGGTGTGGTGTGTTCACAAAGTCAGGCTTGAGTTGAAGAGACACAGAACTGTGAGAACATTAGAAGTCTGTGGAGAAACACTTTGAGCTGCAGGTTTGAACCCTCTCTCGCTCTTTTCGACTCAGTCCGGCTCAATTTCGCTCCCTCACACCTAAACCCCAACCCCACCTGCCTGCCCAGCTTTCATGCCTGAAACTGGAATTGGCAATTCAATCCGGAGTATTGATCCCTTAGTTCGATGTCCATGATAGCTGCCTGCATGGTGTTCCGTCTGATCAAAGCAATCAAAGCTTGAATGAAAGAGCAGAAACAAAAAGACTCGGCCAGAATTGCAATGTTAGCGAATTGCCTTCTGGCTTGAGAAATAGGCTGAGCTGTACGTCGGCCGCGAGACGTGAGATTACTGCGGGTTCAGCTGCAGCTGAAGGAATGTGAGACGAAGGGAAGGACGCCGAGCTTGGCTTTAACGCTGGAATTGAACGGTTTGCTTCAATCCTGGTCTTCTCTCCTAGATGTCCACCAAGCGGGTGATTTTGTCCAGGACAGAAGGTGCCTTGCTGGGGAGAGGACATTTATCTGATCCGCTCAGTCCACACCATCCCACACTCCCACACGGCAAGCTGTAGGTTCGAATCCAACACCAATAGGTTCCTCTGAGGTTCCCTTGAGCAAGGAACCGTCCCCATCACTGCTCCCCGGGTTTCTGGCTATGTCTGCCCCCTGCTGGACGGCGTGTGTGAATGAATGCATTTTTACTTTCTTTTTTATTTCCTTTTAGAACTTTTTTCAATGAAATGGTTTCTTTTATTCTTCTTTATTGATTTTATTGCTACTTTTAGTGATTCATTTTGCATTTTTATCTCGGAAAATCGAATGACCTCTTTCTGTGATCACGTGCTAAACATACCGTGTCTTTTGCGAAATTTCACCACGATTTGTGCAAAAGAGCTGTTCTTCACTGATTAAGAGAATCACCTGAAGATAAATATGCTTGGTTGTTACAGGAATCTGATCATTTTTGAAGCTTTTTCCTGGTGTTTTAGGACACGTTTGGGAAAGTTTTGTCCTAGTTAAGCCCATTCAAAGTGGAGAGGTTTAACCGTGTCCCTTCATCATCACCATCCCACATGAACACACACGCAGCTTCGCTGGTGGGTCTGAAATAAAAGGAGATTATTATTTTAATTATTTCATTGAAATGAAAGGAAATTATTATAGAAAATTATCATTTTGCCGTATTTGTGTTGGAGACGTCTGGTTCCATTCACCGTAACGCCACTGTAACAAAATATCTTTAAGACACCATTTGACCAAAAAACCCAAAGTGGTGACTTTCTTCTTCTTCTTCTTCTTCTTCTTCTTCTTCTTCTTCTTCTTCTTCTTCTTCTTCTTCTTCTTCAACTTTTTCACTCGTCTGCTCCTGTTTAGGAGTCGCCACAACGGATCAACTGTCTCCATTTCTTCCGGTCCTCTGCATCTTCCTGCTTCAAACCGATCACTTGCATGTCCTCTCTCTCCACGTCCATAAACCTCCTCTTTGGTCTTCCTCTTCTCCTCTTTCCTGGCAGCTCCATCTTCAACATCCTCCTCCCAATAAACTCCTTGTCTCTCCTCTGGACTCCGTCCAAACCAACGTCCACCCTGATCTGTCCCTCTAATATCCTCATCTCTAATCCTGTCCATCCTCGTCACACCCAACGAACATCTCAGCATCTTTAACTCTCACACCAGAGAGTGACTTTCTCAACCAAATTGCTGTAATTTCCCAAATTCGATGTTCATTAATTTGTAAACAGATGTGCATTTGCAGGAAGATTTGTCTCTAAAAGTCAGAGAACATCATGACTACACAGATCTGGGAAAGTAAGATGTGTCAAACTGAGAGAAAGTTGCCAAACACAAGTGCTGAATCATTCTCTGTGAGGGTGACAGGACGAGAGTCCTCGAAGAGGAAGTTAGCTGCGGTTAATGTTTTACTGTCCGTGTATGAAATCCAACCTTTAACAACATCTGCTTATCATCACATCCCTCATGGATTAGCTACGCACACACTTACACACCCACAAACACCCCTACACACTTACACACACTTACACACACACACACCTTACACACACTTACACACACACACACACACCACACACACACTTACACACACTTACACACACTTACAAACACACACACACACACACACGTTGGTTGCATCATCACTTATTTAACGCGAGGAGGTGCATAAAAAAAGACCACATCCAGAGAAACTTTCACAAACTTTCCTTCTCGGACAGTTTGCGCTCACCTCGCTTTGGATTTTAGCAGCGCAGCAAGGGGAGCAGAGGTAGGAGGTGTCATGTCCATCTTTTTGATCATTTTTAGCAACTTTTAACACGCAGCAGACAATTAAAAAGATACATTTGTGTTAAAGCAACTCTAACACTTTAACCAAATGAGCTTTCCAAGCCAAATTCATGAAAATTAGATTGAAAAAACTGTATTTTTAATCTGGAAACTAGTTTTCTTAGTGACGGGAAGTATGTTTTAGAATATATATTACTATATGTGTTTATATTGTTATGCTGCTGGGCTTCCTGAGTGTAGTGAACTGAGCTGCCAGTTTCTCTATAATAAATGAAGCATCCGAGCGGTTGGATACTCTGGATGAAGCGGTTGCGGGTTCGAGTTTGGTACTATTTGAGCCCGAGAGCGAGACCCTTAACCCAGAGACTCTCCTGGTTGCTAGGCAACACTGGTCTGGATAAGAAGGACTGGTGAAAGAAGTGATAAATTCAGTGTTACGGAACTGTCAGAGTGATACGCAACTGTAAGTGCATACATGCCTGATTTATTTATTTTTTTAAAAATCAGATTTTAATATTTATTTTCAGAAATGAAAATATGAACATTTTTCAGTTGTCACTAATCTCAGTGCTCATTAAGGAAAGAAAAGGAAAAAAAAAGTCGGAAAACGTACTTATATTTATTAACTGCTCATGAAACTCGTAGAAAAAATAAGAAAAGAAAAAAAAAAGTAGAAAATGTCTATCCCTACTCCCACCGATTGTGGAACAATTAAGGAAAAAGAAAAAGAAAACAGAAAAAAGACAAGAAACACTTAAGAAATGTCTTTCCTTACTCTCACTGCTCATGAAGCAAATAAGAAAAAAGAAAAGAAATAATTCCAAAATGTTTAAGGAAATTGAAATGTTCCTGCCTTAATTGTCGATAAATCGATTGAATTAATCAATAAATCAATCAGAAACTCTGACACTTCAGACCACGACCCTGCTCAGCCCTTCAGAGAAGAACATCAGCCTGATGGGTCTCTGAGATCCTCTGGAGCTGCTCAGATCAGAATCTAAACAGGGTGAAATGCCGCTTAGCCGTCATGCTGCCCCCTGCTGGAACCAGCTCACCATGGAGATCAGATCTACCCTGAAACGGATACCGGTTTCAAAAATAATGACCTGAAACCTGCCTTTTGTCCTCATCACTTCACTTTTATCTGTACTCGTACGTTTTTTTCCACGCTTTTGCTAACTCATTTCCTTCCTTTTATCCTTTTTTTAACTGATTTATTTCTCTTCATTGTTGACTATTGTGCTTATTATCTCTGAAATGAACGTTGAATTGCTTCTGTGTAAATTATGCCCGATAATAGTGTATTACGTTGCCTCGCCTCGAACATTTGGGCACTTTTGGAGTCAATTTTTAGATGGATGATGTTTAATTTCGCAGAGATGACCTCAAAACACTCCAGTGCAGGTTTCCACGCCTGTCAGATATGAGTTTTTACTGCAAAACAAAACAGTTGAGCCTCCAGTTTTTGAAAAAATTGACACTGCCTTTAGACTGTGGACATAAAAGTGAATGGGAAAAAGAGAGAGAGAGAGAGAGAGAGAGAGAGGGAGAGAGAGAGAGATTGCATCCTCTGTGTTCTCTGGGCTGATTTCTTTCTGAAAGCATGATAAATTGAGGATGGATTGGCTGAAGGAAATGCTTTTGCAGATGCGGTTGGAAGTTGTTTTTTTTTTTTTTTTTATGTCCGTGAAACCAGCTTTCATGCCAAGAAAAAAAAAGAACAGAGAGAGAAAAAACGATGGAGGGTAAAAGTACATGAAGCTGAGTTCTGATGTAACGCTGATTAACGCTCCGCTGTTTTAGAAAAGTCCTGCTTTTTGCATTTTTATGGTTCTTGCAGAGTTTTGATCATCGTTACTGTCAGGACTGTTCCTTCATGGTCGTTTTTTACGCATCGGGGTCGAGACACACATGTGAGCGGATTTCATGGGTGTAGACGTGCAGGATGTTGATGTTCTGCGCATCACGGTGATGGATGAGTGTTTTTATTCATCCTTGACTGGAAAACCGGAGCAAAGCAGAGCTTATTTAATGGGCCATTTATTAAAAACTCATATATTTATAAAATCACTCGCCTTTTCAGATGGAAAGAGCCGACTCCTAATGTTAATACTGCACATTTTATAGGCACATATATGTATGTGTGTGTGTGTGTGTGTGTGTGTGTGTATAACTTATGTATTTTTGTTTTTAAATATACATTTTTTACATATGTGTTAAATTTCATGAAGAACAAACTGGAAGATATGGTCTAAAATGATTAAATGTGTGTGTGTGTGTGTGTGTGTGTGTGTGTGTGTGTGTGTGTGTGTCTGTGTGTAGATGGGGAAGAGGAAGTTTTCAGGGTTGGAGATCACCCTGATGGTGATGTTTCTCCTGGTTGGGATCGTCGCGGTCGCCCTGGTTGTCCTGTTGGCTACAGGAGAACCGGCGCTCATCAAAGATGGTAAGTGATCAGAAACGAGTCCCAGCAGAGCGACATGTTTCTCTCTCAACCAGAATCAAAGGGCAGCAACACAAACCTGGCAACAGATTTACATTACACTCAAAATTCAAGCTCTCTCTCTCTCCATCTCTCTCTCTCTCTCTCTCTGTCTCTCTCTGTCTCTCTCTCTCTCTCTCTCTCTCTCTCTCTCTCTCTCTCTCTCTCT
>CM029375.1:27601049-27616049 GCA_017165825.1 Hepsetus odoe
GCTGGACTTCCGCGTTGTGTAGTTTTATGGACGGCGACATGGGAATCTCTTTGGAGATGATCTCCTTTTATTCTGACAGTGGAAAGTAAAAGACAAACACCTCCAGATAAATATAGCACCCACCCCAGCTCCTACACAAATAAATACAGACCGACGGGATTGAGCTTGATTTATCGAAACGTTTAAGATAGCAACCTCATTTATTAACGCGAGGGTTAGCAGGACTTTTACTCCAAAATATTCCCATCATCCTGTAGTGACGGGCATAACGCTGACGAGGATGAACTGAAATCCTCTCACAATAATAAGGCTGGTCCTCACAGTCAGTAGATCAGGAACGGTCTGGGATTTAAAACTGATTTTGTGTGATTATATCAGCAATGCTAAATGACCCGGTTACACGATCAGACTTCTCTACAGCCGTGCGGTCCAGTTTAGGAGGCTGTTCAGGAGTGACGCCTGCTGAAGGCCCTTCAAAACCACAAACACAGATTCATTTGACTTTAGTTTTTTGTGATGTTACTGCTGCAGGAACGACGAAGAAAAGCGATGAAGAGTCTCACAATGCTGAGCAGGATAAACACCCCGTCCACCACCAGACACAGGACGCTGGACACAATCCCCAAACTCAGGAACACAATCGCTGCAATTAACTGAGAGACAGAGACAGAGACACAAAGACAGAGAGACAGAGAGAGAGAAAAAAAGAGAAGGAGAGATTTATTTTCATCTGTTTTACTCTGTGTGATTGAAGTGTGTGTGTAGTGTGTGTGTGTGTGTGTGTGTGTGTGTGTGTGTGTGTATATGATATAAACAGGGTTCACTGTACAGGTTGTGTAGGTTTGTGTGATTTGTAAATAGAAATATTGTTTATAATCTTCAAAGAGATAAAAGAGGGATCTTGATTTAATTCAAATTTACTTCAGAAAAAAATCTGAATCTCAAAATAGAATTGACAATTTATAAAATTGCATCAAACATAAGACAAAAGTAAATAATAAACAATAAATAAAATATATTTGTAAAGGACGGTGATTAAGAAAGGAAACAAAGCTCCATGAGAGAAAAAGACCAATCAGTGATCAGATGTTCAGCTTGTCCTCTGAACAGCACAGATTCCCAGATTTCCCACAAAAACTCAGCAGACTAATCCCAGTCTGTTTCAGAAACACTTCAGATTAAATCATTTTCCTCATTAATCTTTCATAATTGATTACAGGATCTCAGTCACTTCTGACTCACTTTAGTGATTTAAATAATCTTTTTTTTTATGAAATGTATCAAATTCACCAGCTGATCCTGAGGGTACCAGAATAGCGTGTACCTAACCCAGAATCAGAAATGTAAACTAAAACTTCTAAAACTCAAATCCAGCTGTTGAAACAGGTGAAAGTGTAAGTGACTAGTTGTCATTGTGAAACACAGAGAACCACAATAAAATTCTCGGCAGTGGCGGTCTAGTGGTAGGGTACTTGCCTAGAGTTGCTCAAGCGGTCCCAGGTTGGAATCCCACCTCCAGCACTACCACCACTGGGTCCCTGAGACCCTTAACGTCTCCAGGGGGGACTGTCCCTGTAATCAGGACATGGAGGACACTCTGGATAAGAGCGTCTGATAAATGCTGCAAATGTAAATGTAAATGTAACCCACACACATTGTCCAGCGGGGGCAGCTATTGAAAGTGTCTGGGAACCAGTGATGGGGACAGTACCTTGCTCAAGGGTGCCTCAGGGCAACCTACTGATCTGAGAGTCAAACTCATGATCTTTCGATCCTAGGGCCTCGTCCCTAAACACTTGACCGCCGCTGTCCTTGAAGTCAGGCTGTGTGAGTTTATTTCAGAAATTGAAAAAAGCCCAGTTCCAGGCTCTGGCTCTGAAAGTCTTGGTCATGAGTGGTTTATTAAAGTCTCCATGTGGAGTCGATGTCGAGGTGAGTTGTTTAGTTTGGCTCTGCTCTAGATTTTATACACCATTTACAGCTGAGAGTTTTGGGAAACATCTGTCACTGCTGGCCGGATTTGAACAAAAACTCATTTTCTATTAGCGCTGAATTCCAGCAGTCACTAAGCGTGGTGATCTGGTGGACAGTGTCCTGTGACTGTGCTGTGAAATCAGGGTTAAAACCAGCAGCACATGCAGGCTGTTTGTCCACCACTGTGTGTGTGTGTGTGTGTGTGTGTGTATGTGTGTGTGTGTGTGTGATGGTAAAAGCAGTGAAACTGTTCAAACAGGCGTGCACACACACTCTCACACACAGCAGCGGAAGCAGCAGCAGCCATACATTTAGTACCTGAGGAGCAGTGACAGGGACAGTACCTTAAAAAGGGAACCTGAGAGAACCTACTGGTCCAGACTCTCAAACCCTCAGTATCTCAAAACAGAGCCCAGATCTTGACCATAACTACTGGGCCGGAACCAAAAGCTGCCAGAATTCTCCAAACATGTTAACGCTTGACCAAAACCTTTTCTCGCTCCAGAAGAATCTGACCAACATTGAGACCCAATAATCTTAGTCTCCCAAACAGCCTGAATAAAAAAATTAAAAACAGGCTCAGATGCAGGCCTGTTGAAATGCAGGAGATCTCACTCCATCTCCCAGTGGTCAATTGCCTGAGCCTGCAGAGCAGCTTATTGTCCCAGCAGCAGGACTTATCTCCAGTCCATAAGTTCATGGAAGTCACCTTTCAGAGGTGAGAGTCTGCACTCCTGGGGTTTAATGGTAGCTTCCCTTCAGAGAGGACATGGAGGACTTCCAGTAAATCTTCACCAACTACCTGCTGTATAAACTTTATGATTCTGTAGAAACTCCCTCAATGCTGGGAGCTTTTCTTATGAAGAGAACCATTGGGCTCCACCGGAGAGAGTGGTAGTTCTGGGAGACTGTCTGAGAACATATTTCCAGCTGCAGATTCTGCTGTATTGGACGGTCTGCATAAGACATAATAACTGACCATTTCAGTGCTTTAGACTAAACAAAACACTTGGACAGGGGTTCCATCTGCACAAGGTTCTTAAAGTGTGATGGGACCAGAACCCCAGCTTTCACCTCAGCACGTCTGCCAAAGAACTGGTTTAAGACTCTTCTCAGTTCAGCTGTGACACTATGGGCTCCACTGAAAGAACCTCTGGATTTGGACTTCTGCTGTACAGACTGTGCTTTGTTCCACAAAGGCTAACCCCAAAAAACAAAAACTCTAAACCTTCCATCACCGTCCCATTCCATCATGGTGGTGTTGAAGTGCCTGTTTACCAGTTTCTAGCTGTCTCTACTCTTCCGCACACAGGATGGTCCTCTCCTGGACTGCACTGCTGCTGCTTTCATCTCCTGCTGTCCCCCAGACTGTTCCCCCTCTTACACCACTAAGAGCATAACTGGCCTCAGCGCAAAGGGACTAAGTTGTCCTCTCCAGGAAAAAGTGGACAAGGGGACCCTCCCTTCCACATCTGAAACACTTAATCATTTCCATAGTTACCAACACAGTATGCTAAAAAACATAATAATTTTTACATTTAAAAGCTACAGGTTATTCATTACGGGGCAGCGGTGGTCTAGTGGTTAGGGATTCGGTCACAGGATCGGAAGATTGTGGGTTCAAACCCCTAACCAGCAGGTTGCCCTGAGGTACCCTTGAGCAAGGTACCGGGCTCTTTCATAGCTGCCCCCTGCTGCACGGTGTGTGTCTGTGGGCATGAGTTAAATACAGAGTTCCAATTTCATTGTGGTTCACCGTGTGCTGTGCTGTGTTGTCACAATGACAAGAATAGTCACTTTCACTTTCATTGACTGTCTTAAACACCTGTCAGCTGAAGGAGAAGAGACAGACAGAGAGAGAGAGAGATTTTGGTTCTTCAGTGACGATAGGTTTGTGTTTAAAGAGCAGCTGCTATGAGACACACTGAGACTTCAGGAGCTGAACATCAGTGGTTACACACTGCAGCTGCACATCACTCCAGCATGTGGATCATCAAACCTGTCCTTCAACAAGGACAACTCAACTCTCCTCCAGCTTTTATCTCAGGATGAGGCATCGTTAATGCTCAATCTTTACTGTTCACTTTGATTTTACTCTCTTTAGTCTTTGATTTATTCGTCTCTGTTCTCTTGCTTTTTCTGTTTTGTTTTAAACACATTACTACTAGATCTGGGAAGAGACTTTCTGATGGGAAGAGAAGTTCAGTTACTGGTCAGATTGATTAATTATTGACAGATCAAACACAGTTCAGCATAACAATCCAGAACAAGCAGCAAGACTGAGTGCTGATTCTCACACAGTCTGTCCACACACACACACACCCACACACACACACACACACACACACACACACACACACACACACACACACATGCACACGCACACACGCACACACACACACACACACGCACACGCACACGCACACACACACGCACACACACACACACACACACACACGCACACGCACACGCACACGCACACACACACGCACACACACACGCACACACACACACACACACACACACACGCACACACACACACACACAAATTCCTTCCTGTTTGATCACCAGAGGTCCTATAAAAACACTCAGGCTTTCAAATGTGCCATAAATCACCGTCTCTGAGTGTTTTTTTAAAACCCAATAAAATCCAGTCTCCCAAGGGTTCACAATGGCCAAGAGAAACCAAGAGATGAGGACAGACTGAGAGAATGAGGAGAACTGAGGAGATGACAGCAGAAGGTTGGGAGCAGTGTATTCAGAGCTGAGGTTCTCAGCTGGGGAAGAGTAGAGCATGATTTTCAACCAGTTCCAGTTCTGTCCTGGAACAGCTGAGCCAGATTGCCAAGTAAAAACCTTTACATGCTCATTTATGTCTTTTATGTCTTTTTGTCAGCAGCACTGTCTCCAACCCATATAGCATAGCTGGTCTCACTACCATTCTGTAACCCTTTCCTTTCACTCTTACTGGTACCTGTCTGTCACAGATCACTCCTACCATTCGTCTCCAGCCATTCCAACCTGCCTGCACTCTCTTCTTCTCCTCTCTTCCACACTCGCCGTTACACTGAACTGTTGATCCCGAGTATTTAAACTCCTCCCCCTTCACCTCCTCTACTCCCTCCATCCTCACCACTCCACTGTCCTTCCTTTCATTCACACTCATGTATTCTGTCTTTGCCCTACTCACTTTCATTCCTCTCCTCTCAAGAGCATATCTCCATCTCTCCAGGTTCTCCTCAAGCTTGTCACGGGGCGGTGTTGAGGACTGGACGCTAACACAGAGCCGGGAGCTTCGTACTGGACTTTAATGACGGATAAAGTGCACAGAACTCAAACTAAACGTAACAAACATAACAAATGGAAACCATAACCCGAGTAATCACAGTGCGCACACAGGATGACCAGCGCCCTGCTCTGGTTCACTGGGGCTTATAACCCCAACCCCAATGAGACACACCTGGCCCCCAAGCCCAGGTGTGCACAGTCAGAGCAGGGCGCCCTCTACTGGCACAGAGCCGTTACAAAGCTGCTCCCTATTCTCACTGCAGATCACAATATCATCAGCAAACATCATCGTCCACGGAAACTCTTGTCCTCGTCCATCAACCTGTCCATTACTATTGCAAACAAGAATGGGCTCAGCGCTGATACTATATGCAATCTCACCACTACTTTAAATCTATCGGTCACTCCCACTGTGAATCTCACCACTGTCACACTGGCCTTTTTCATTTCCTGCACTGTTCTGCCATACCTGATTTCCTCATACAAAACTACCAAAACTCCATCTTCTTCTACTCAACCAACACCCTCATTGTGCTCTTTCTCGGCATTAAACCATACTATTTTTTCTCTCAAGTCTAGCACATGAGCATCGTAACAGCAGATGCTCTTACATACAACAGTGCTGAAACTCAGTGAACGTCAGTGAACGTCCCATCAGAAAATATTTGTAACATCTGTTGATCTCATCATGTGTTCACCATAACATCTGTTCATCTTAACATCAGATTTAAAGACCCCCGGTGCTGAAGGAGCTGGACTTGGCTGGCAAACCAGATGATGCCCAAACAGTAAAGATCAGGGAGGTTTTTCAGTAGAGCAGTGAAAAAAAGAGGAGATTCCTGAACCAGTCTAAGAAGGAAGCACTTCAGACCTTCAGAGAAATTTCAGAGAAATGTATTTAGTCTGTATCGATTGTCTGATTCCTGTCTATTTGTGCAGTTCAATTATAATAATAATAAATAATAATAATAATAATAATAAACATTTTTGGAGCAGCTTTCATGCTACAGCACAAAGTGCTTCACATTTTGTAATAACAATTACAATTTTGTAAAAACAATTTGTCATTTAATTTTTAGATTGTAAATAATTCAAGTAGGACAATTAAAATGTCTTAAAATATATAAATAAAAAATGGCATAAAACAGTCAAAGTTCAAAGGTCAGATCTGCTAAGAATGAGTTTATTAACTTCTAAATTTATGTAATTTCTACAGGCTAATAAATGATCATTTTATTCAAGCTGATCAGTATTTTGCTGGACATTCCACATGTGTCCCTCCAGGCGATCAGCCAGATTATGTTGTTCTGTAGGAAGGACAGACCCAGTTCCTTAAAAAGAACCTCACTGATCTTCTAGAAAATAGAGAATTCTCCAACTCTGATTGTTTCTTTGGGTTTTTCTCTCAAAAAGCTGAACCAACTCTTCATCATTGAGTCACTTCTGAGAGTAAAAATAAATGTGATAAATTCTCTCGCTCTGAGACAGAACACATTCACTCAGTGGAGTAGATTTGTTAACAAATAAAAAAAGCTATTTGCTGATTCAAATTTTCTGATTCTGTTCCTTCTTGGATCAGATGATGTGCATCAAAACAGAGCTGATGGAAAATTGTCTCCACCCATTTGAAATTACATACAGAACCTGAGGAAACTGGCAGCTCCTCACAGACTGAACGGAGCCGAGTCAAACCCAGTGAAGGACAGAAGCTAAACTTCCTGAATCAGGAGGAAGGCACATCAGGAGGTGCCAGGACTCAGAAGAGGAACCCAACCTCCTCTGGTCCAAACTGGATTACTGGAGAATAAACCAATATCATCCTGCAGATGAAGAGTGTAGAAGAGGAGCAGTGATAAACCACAGATAGTTCCTGCTGATTCTTCTGAAAAGAAAAATTCCAAATGAATGAAGCTTCACTTGCAGAAGACTTGCTGCTTGATTTTACAACCTGATTACATTTGGTGAAAATTACATCATTTAATAAACATGTCTTTTAAGCTCTGTTCCACAAGCTCCACTGACTGCTGTCTATAAAATCCTGAACCTGCTCCAGTTCTGTCAGACAATCTTCTAATCTCAGCGCTCTGAAGAATAAAAGAACTTTAAAGAAACATTTTTAAATGTAGAGAAAGTGGTCCCACTGTAAAGGTTAAAAGCTGTCTGATCTTTTCTGTCTTTTTTCTTTTTTCTAGCAGGTCTGTTGCTCCAGTCACCCAAGCCTGTTCGAAAATTGTGAGAAAAACGTCTTTCCAAGATGATGCTACAGGAACTGCTTTCACTGGTAAAACACTCTGATCTGAATCTGCTCTTTCACACAAACATGATGGGGGTGCGAGAGTCGCTACTAATGGCGCCACATCCCACTCCACCACAATTCACACAAATGGGAACATACACACTCCGTATCACTGTTTAATAACCTGCTTATTCCTCTTTATAACTTAATAACCTGTGCCAACTATCATCTTTAAATCATTAGGTGTGTTGCGTGTATGATGTGTATATTGTGTGTAATATTTGTGTAATTGGTGTATTTTGTGTAATTCAGGTGTGTTCAACACACTTTGCCAGTAAACCTGATTCTGATTCTGTTTGGTTAATGAGAATATCAGAGCTCCATGTCCATAAGCTGCAACAACAGAATCTGTGAACAACTGTCTTAATACAGTTTAATTCTAACGTCCTTTGATAAAGTAGGACCTGTACAAGCTAAATAGTTTCTGGTAAAAACAGAAGCTCCATGGAGAAACACGATCAGTTAATCAGAAAAGAGAGAAAACAGAGAAACAAATCCTCAGACTGACTGACTGACTACAATTCTGAGTTAACGCTTTCCTCTATGATCGTTAATGTGAACGTAAATAAAACATGCATGCAAGAAAAGAAATCCCCATTCATACACCTCAACAGCTCCTACTGGCTAATAAGTGCAATTATTTCTGCAGAGTTTTCCATCACAAAATGATAATAATTAACTAAACATTAACTCCAGACTAGAAAATTGTGGGGGAAAATGCTGGAAACAGTTCTGTCTGAGATCAGTGGAGGAATGTCAGAGTGCCCATCTGCAACGTGGGGCAATAAAACCACAACCCAGTCCAAACATCTTAATCATGGATGGAATCTCAGTTCCTGTGAATCATGTTAAAGCTGTAACTAAATCTGCTTTCTGGCATCTCAGGAACAGATGTCCTCATGTCTTTCTGTCCTGCAGGAGTAATTAAAGTGACACTTGTCTTTCCTAAAAAGTCAAGTCAAGTCAGTGTTAGTTATAAGACCATCAGACATTTTACAGCTCATTCAGAGAATTGCTGCTCAGATTCAGACGAAGAAAGAAAAGAAAAGAGGAAACAACACTCCATCCCTCCTCACTCTGGACTCTGCACTGATCACCATTTATGCACATAGCCACTTTACCACTATTTCTTTATTTACTTTTGTACTCTGCACTTCTTTCTCAACCATGTTAGATGCTGCTCATTAGACTGTCACTCTGGACAGTCCAGCTACAACACTGCTGCTCTCTGTCAGATGAATGTCCTGTTTGTGGTTCTGTTATCCTGTCTGTTACTGTTCCCCATAACCTGTCTGTACTGTTAGTCTTGTCTGCACTTGTCTTGTCTGTGTCTTATGTCGTGTTTGATGCTGTCTTATGCGTAGCTCCAGGGTCCTGGAGGAACGTTATTTCGTTTCACTGCGTACCGTGTAGATGGTTGAAATGACAATAAAAACATACTTGACTTGATCCATTCGTATTCCCCCAGTTCCTGCTCCAGGTTTTGTGTGTGTCCCAGATGCATGACTTGTCCAATGTCTGTTAAAGTGAAAGTGACAGTGACTGTCATCGTGAACAGTGCACAGTGAACCACTACCAAATACATCCTCTGCATTTAACACACACTCACTGTTGACTGCTGGTCAAGGATAAACATCTTTAACCTTCTGATCCTAGGGCCTCATACCTAAACACTAGGACAGCACTGTCCCAGTCTAGGGAGTGTGAGCAGTCTCTCATGAACAGAAATATAGTACCTCTGAGCGACTGATCCTCGCACTGGGGAAATCACCTTTCTCATCATGGCGTCTCCATTGCCAGGTAAGTGCCAGTTTTGCTCCAGTCCATGTTTTACTCCTGCCCTGTTTCCTGGCTGACTGAACATGGAGGTAACCAACCTCCACTTCCTGTTCCGGCACACCTGTGGCCATTCAATTCCTCAGCTACAACAGGAACAACACTGTTTACTGGATCATATCAACAAGTCTTCTCTTTCAGAGTGAAGTTGACATTTGTATATTTTTTTTTTGTTTAGTAACCTCTAAACCTTTAGTAACCTTAATCTCTCTAGGCCTCTTAGATAAGCCTGGTAGGTCTCTTAGATCAGCAGGAGCTGCTCTGCTCACAACTAAACCAGGTGAAATGGTGTTTAGCTGTTATACTGCCCCCTGCTGGACCCAGCGCACCATAAGAATCTGATCTGCGCCCAGAATGTTACCAGAAACTGGAGCTAAGAATCCATAAGTACATGAAATAGTCAAAGGCTTATTTAATGAATAAATCTTCTCACAAAAAAGTAACAAAATGTCGACATAAAGTTTAAGTTAACTAAGGAACAAGAGATAAACAAATCCAGGCAGTAATCAAAAACTCAAGGTAAAAGTTCATCATCTAAAAACAGGCTAAGGTCCATGATCAATAAATGAACAAAACCTGGCAAGAGAACTTGGGACATTGAAGCTCTTGGCTTTGCTTAAAAGCAGGTGATAAAGAGCAGCAGCAGGTGTGCAGGAAACAGCGCAGGGGATTGGTCAGCACCGCTGTCACTCAGCCAGGAGCTGGGCTGGGGATAAACCATGAACTGGACACACACTGGACAGGACACAAGGAAAAAGACAAACCAGGAAGTGGACGTGCCTGGTTGGGCCATAACCGTGTCTTAATGGAGTTAATCAAATGGATATCAGACCCTAAACTAAATATAAATTTCTTTCTTTACATTTTCTTTGCACTGTGTGTTTATACCTGTTTATAATATTACTTTTATTCTTCTGTACTGATTATAATGCTTATTTTTATAGTTGACTCCACTCTTCATGCTCATTTGATCTCTCTGAGGGTTACACTGCAGTCTCTTGATTCTGCACATTGGCAGGGGATTCTCAGCAGCATCATCCTTCCTGATAAAGCAAAAAGTCCTGAAGGGTCACCTTGGCATGTTTGTGGACAAGATGACAGACGGACAGATGGCAGATGTGTGGTGTACAGGAGATATGAGATTTGGCGGAGTTACAGCTACACTGCAGGAGAGGAGACAACCATGTTCTTGGAGCGGTGAACACTCTGTACCCACAGGAAGACGGCTGCTCCAGGTGCCGACAGTGGAAAGCAATGCCAGACTTTAGAGAGACGCTTAATCCTTTTATGTTCATGAAGAATGAGGTTGTGGGAAGGTGGATGTGAGTAAAATGAGGGGGCAGCGCATGTCCAACTGGCAGGACTCCAAAAAGTGGAACTGTGGGAGAAGGGAGTAGCGGTGATGGCAGGGTTAGGTCAAAGGATTATTTCCAGAATGTGGATTGGGAGTTAAAGTCCCAGGACAGGTGGAGGAGATCAGTCCCACTGATGATACCTGGCATTTTCAGGGTCACTGCCAGGGCAGATGCCCGTCTGTCAGTGCTGAATTTACAGCTGTTACTGATAAAGCGGCATCAGCAGCCCTACAGCCCAACAGCCCAACATGCCTCTGCCCTAAACCCTACAGTTACTGTGGAAACATTCTCCATTAATTGGACACTTCAAAGCTGATGTCTGTACTTAACCACACACACACACGTGCAGACACACATGCATGCACAAACACACTTGCACTAAATGCTCTGGACTAAAGTACTGGTCCACTTTGGCTTCCACCCCTGGAAACAGAATTGCTGACCCTCACTGTAGAACACCTTTAAATCATAAACCCATTAACTGATCTAGAATCAGTGCTTGATCACCTTTTTACACCACTAACATCCTTCAAAGTGTGGCACTGCAGAACCCTCTTACTGATCAATCACAGCATCACAAAGCCAGCACACTTTTTACTGGCAGGTTTACAGTCATTACTGCAGTTCATTGGTTCTTTAATGCTACAGGTACTGGCTGCTGTTCTATTTTCACATTAAAAGCTGCAGCTGTTCCTGTTTTACTCTTTAATGTACTCATATTTCACATAAATACAATATTTAACTGATGAAGAACCTAAGCTCTCTGCTCCAGGTGTTCACTAGAGGTCCAATTACAGTGTTCACTAAAACACAGAGTTCCAAAATGTCCTGTTCTCCACACAGTCCACAGGTTCCACACAGTCCACCAGTTCCAGAAGTGTCCAATAGTTCAACACAGTTCACTGGTTCCATACAGTCCATATAGTCCAACTTGATCCACACAGTCCGTACAGTCTAACTTGACCCACCCAGTCTACCTCATCTTTTGCTCAAAGCAGTTTACCTAGTCCATGCAGTCCACCAAGTCCCACACAGTCCACGCAGTCCACCTAATTCAGTACATACAGTCCACCTGTTCCACCCAGTACAACCAGTCTTTACAGTTTATAAAGTCCACCCTGCCCACCACATCTATGTGGTCCATACAGTCCATCCAGTTTTCATGAAAATATGCAGAAACTAAACTACAGAAATAGCACAAAAACCAGCAGTTGCATTAATTTGTTTAAAAGGCACAATTACATGATCAGACAATTGGATAAAGACTGCCATGCTGCTTGGTGCTCTGTCCTGACTGGGCACACCTGGTGCCTCATTATGTCGCCATGTGTGCCTCGTTAGTCTAAAGTATATAGATTCCAGTGAGTCAGAGCAGAGCCGTCAATCATTGTTCATCCTTTGTGTTGTGTTGCTGTGGCCTTCATTTGATGGTTTGTGTGAGTACTGTGTTTGGTTCATGCTTGTGTGGTACAATTTTCTATTTAATTAAACCCTTTTCCGTTATCTCGACTCCGCATTTACATCCAGTTCAATCCACCACAGCATGTCAATGACAGAAAAATGAAAATGGTTCAATTATGACTTTTCTTAATAAAATGCAGTGTAATTATACTTAGAGGAAAGTGTGTGCATTTTGAAAGTGTAAGAGGATATTGGCCCTTTAACATGATTTAAGCCTGCGGTTCTGCTCAACACTCACCTCTAAAGCAGAAGATTCAGTGTCTTGCTGCTACTCTGAGTCTTTTTTCATCCATTTCTGTGCCACCTTAAATCAGGCTGGCAATGAAGGTTTGATGTTTTCCAGGCAGTGGGTTTTAAAATGTTAGCAATAGCATTTATAGCTGGATGACAGACAGTAATTTATGCCAAACTTGTAAAAGTGTTTATCCATTAAAATACTGCCCTGGTTCACGCAGCGAACCCCCGACAGGGACAGAAGAGAAGAGCCTGGAGAGCAGAAGTAATAAAACCATTCTGCTCTGAGTTTTTTGTAAATATCATAACTTTTTAAGACCTTTAGGGTCGTCTGGAAAGCAGCGAGGGGTCAAAACAGGAACGGCTCCAAAACTTTTGGCATAAAGAGAAATGGACACAGTCCAAGATCCTGCTAGTCTTTAGATCCTCCTTAAATTCTATAGCCTTTTAGAAAATCATAATTCTTATTTAAAAATTATATAAGTTTTATTTCTGTTGTATTCTATTAATGTCAGTTTATAAAATAACTAAATAAAATGGTGGTTCGGTTTATATGAACCCTGTTCTGATCACTCCAGCACTGACAAAGGAAAAAAGCATCACTATATATTTATTTAAATAATTTATGAGCTTTAAAGGTCACGGTGGCGGGGTACAGGAAGGACGTCTGTGCCGAGCCAGTGATCCAAGACATATTTTTATTTCCAAAATGTCACCAAAAACCAGATACAAGACAAAACTGAACCACCCGTAACTTCAGGCTTTGCCTATAGAATGAACTGCGCTCTCTACCGTGAACAAAACATAACCACACCTAGGCAGACTGTGACAGTACCCCCCCCCAAAAAAAATGCACACCTCACGGGGCGCAAACACATGACCTCGCCTCAAGCCAAGCCTCTGGGGGGAGGCCAAAGAACAAAAACCAGCCCCTTAAGGGGTACATGGCCTGGTCTACACAAACTAACTAACTAGCAAACAAGGGGGACCCTGACCAGCCACAGCCATGTCCAGGGTTGCTGGTGGTAGTGAGGGGTACCCCAGAGCTTCAGTCCAAATTCTTTTCCTAACGTGGTCCTTGTCGTGCCGAGAGGGTTTGACCTTGCTTTCAGAGGGTGACTCCGTCTCCATGATGAGGGACTTCTGCCGAGAATCAGTGAAGTTGACCGTGAAGTTTGAATTGTTTCTTCCTGTCCTGATCCCACACCTCACTAGGAACTTTATCCTTCACCTTGATTTTGTATTCATGTTTCACCTGTAGCACAGAGGCTTCTTTCTCTCTTAGCTGTTGGTTGAACTTGGTCATCAACTCCTCATGTTGATTGATCTGAGTGTTCATGCATCTGTTCATCTCTTTGGTGAATTTCTATGAGAATTGCATTGCAGTTTTCATTGACCTGACTGAGCTTTTCTGACTCAACTCTTAGTTTTTCCTGGACACTGTTCAGGCTTCCAGTTAACCACATAATCTGTTCTACCTGGTTCCTTTCATTTTCTTCACTCATGCCCTGATTCCACATCTCCTGAAGTTTCTCTTAGACTTGCCGGTTGGTCGGTGTAGCATCCCTTAACTCTGCATTCAAATCAAG
Source organism: Hepsetus odoe (assembly GCA_017165825.1). Lineage (NCBI taxonomy): Eukaryota > Metazoa > Chordata > Actinopteri > Characiformes > Hepsetidae > Hepsetus > Hepsetus odoe. The sequence goes on from CM029375.1 coordinate 27,615,083, forward strand.
ATCCTGCCACCCATTCTAAGATTCCTGAAGCATCTGTTCCCATCCTTGAGCTTTCAATATCGGTTCACTGATTATTCATTCACTCTCACTAACCTGGAGCTGCTCCTGCTCTGCTTTCTGCCTGGCAGTCAGGTTAGTAATACTGGGTTTGGGGGTCGACTCCTCGATGCCACTTTCCATGCTGTGAAGGGCCTTCATGGTCAACTTCCCCACGCGGTGCAGGGGGCATTTTCCGACAGCTTCCCGCTTTCCGTCACGGGTGGCCTTCTTTGCCGTTGTCCCGTGTTGAATGACGCAGAACGCGTTGTCCACCATTTTTTCGCTGTGATTGACGCAGGGAGCGGTTACCGCCAACATCCCTTGTCATAGCCGGTGAGGAACTGGGAGCGGTGTGGAAGGGAGCGTGAGCGAAGCCTCCTCTTCCAGCAGCTCGTTGGTCTCCTGAGAGCAGGCAGGCCGGATTGAGCGCACCTGCCGGTCCGGGTGACATGAAAGCTCTGTGGCGGTTGCGCTCTGTGCTCCTCCGCTCTGCTTGCGGAGCTCCGGCGGACACGCAGCCAGCCCCGCCGGCTCGAAAATCTCCAGACGCTGCAGCAACGCTCTGAAGACCCTCTCCAGGGTTTCGACTGTCTGTTCTCGCTCCTCACACCAACTTGCAAGGCTCACAACGTCCTGAGTTTGGCAGTTCATTTCTGTCATGGTGGCGGTGTACAGGAAGGACATCTGCACAGAGCCAGTGATCCAAGACATACTTTTAACAAAACAAAACCACACCTAGGCAGACTGTGACAGTTGATCAAAATCATCTTTTGTTTTAAACAATGACCTTGCTTTTTATTTTATTATTTTTTTTTTTTTTATTGTTTTTTTTATTGTTTTATTTTAGGCAAAAGCGACACTCTGGACATTTTGATTTTCTTTAACAGAAGAGATCTGGACTTCTAGCAAGGAATTTAGAAGAATCTTG
>CM029375.1:27626049-27631049 GCA_017165825.1 Hepsetus odoe
CTCTCTCTCTCTCTGCACTCTCTCTCTCACTCTCTCTCTCACTCTCTTTCTCTCTCTCTCTCTCTCACACACACTCTCTCTCTCACTATTTTTCTCTCTCTCTCTCTCACTCTCACTCTCTCTCTCTCTCTCACCTGCTGTGCTGTTCTCTGGTCTCTTGCGTTGCTTCATCCTCCTCAAGTTTCCTTAGCGAACTGAGTTCTGCAGGAACAGCGAGAGCATTTATACCAGCAGCCCCCAAACTGCATAGACTGCCCACTGACAACACAGCCTGCCCTGTAGCACGGCTGCACAAAAGCAGCCTGCCCACCAACAGCACTGACTGCACACAAAGAAACACAGCCTGCCCTGTAGCACTGACTGCACACCAAAAACACAGCCTGCCCACCAACGCTTTGACTGCACACAAAAACACAACCTGCCCCACCAACAGCATGGCTGCACAAACACAGCCTGCCACCAACAGCACTGACTGCACACAAAAACCCGCAGCCTGCCCACCAGCAGCACTGACTGCACCAAAACACAGACTGCCCACCAGCAACATTTTCAAACACAGCTGCCACCAACAGCACTGACTGCACACAAAAACACAACCTGCCCACCAACAGCACTGACTGCTAAGAAAACACAGCCTGCCCCCACCAACAGCACTGACTGCACACCAAAAACACAGCCACCTTACCAACAGCACTGACTGTTTACACAAAAACACAGACTGCCCACCAACAGCATGTTTACACAAAAACACAGGCTGCACCAACAGCACTGACTGCACACAAAGCACAGCCTGCCCACCAACAGCACTGACTGCACACAAAACGCCTGCCACACCAACAGCACTGACTGCACACACAAACACAGACTGCCACCAACAGCACTGACTGCACCAAAAACACAGCCTGCCCTGTAGCACTGACTGCACACCAAAAACACAGCCTGCCACCAACAGCACTTATGCACACAAAAACACAGCCCACCAGCAGCACTGACTGCACCAAAGCAGCCTGCCCACCAACAGCACTGACTGCACACCAAAAACACAGCCTGCCCACCAACAGCACTGACTGCACACCAAAAACACAGACTGCCCACTGACAACACTGACTGCACAAAAACACAGCCTGCCACAACAGCACTGACTGCACACCAAAAACACAGCCTGCCACCAACAGCACTGACTGCACACCAAAAAACATGCCTAGCACTGACTGCACCAAAAACACAGCCTGCCTGGCACTGACTGCACACAAAACACAGCACCTGCCCACAACAGCACTGACTGCACACAAAAACACAGCCTGCCTGGCACTGACTGCACACACCAAGCTGGCCTGCCCACCAACGGCACTGACTGCACACCAAAAACACAGCCTGCCCACCAACAGCACTGACTGCACACCAAGCCACAGCCTGCTGCTGCTTTTAGCTGCACACCAAAACACAGCCTGCCTAGCAGCACTGTTGCACCAAACACAGCCTGCCACAGCAGCACTGAGCTGCACAAAGCACAGCCTGCCACCAACCTTTTTGACTGCACCAAAAACACAAGCCTGCCTAACCTTTTATTGCACACCAAAAACACAGCCTGCCCACCAACAGCACTGTGCACACCAAACAGCCTGCCCACCAACAGCACTGACTGCACCAAGAACAGCCTGCCCACCAACAGCACTGACTGCACACCAAAAACACAGCCTGCCCACCAACAGCACTGACTGCACACCAAAAACACAGCCTGCCCACCAACAGCACTATTTGCACACAAAAACACAGACTGCCCACCAACAGCACTGACTGTACAAAAGCAGCCTGCCCACCAACAGCACTGACTGCACACCAAAAACACAGACTGCCCACCAACAGCACTGACTGCACACCAAAAACACAGCCTGCCCACCAACAGCACTGACTGCACACCAAAAACACAGCCTGCCCACCAACAGCACTGACTGCACACCAAAAACACAGACTGCCACCAGCAGCACTGACTGCACACCAAAAACACAGACTGCCCACCAACAGCACTGACTGCACACCAAAAACACAGACTGCCCACTGACAACACAGTACCTGTGCAGTTTCAGAAACAGAAGCAGTGTGGGATCATGTCCACAGAAACCATCCAAAGAAGTGCTTAGACTGAAGACTTAATAAAGGAGCTGGTCTAAGAGAGTTGAGGCTGTGCTGAAGAATAACAGTGGTGAATATTGACTAAAGCTGGTTAGAATGAAACTCTCTCTGTGTTTAGTCTGGAGTTACATGTGTTTGTACACAAATCACAGAACTACTGTCTCACTTTCATACAGGACAGAGAAACAGGAGGGTGACTTTTTCACAAACTTTATCATAGCACTGTACATTGCACAATCATTTGACCACAGTTTGTGTGAAGTGTGAACTGTCCTCTAGTAAATGTACATCACTGGGACAGCAGTCTCCAAGAAGCAGGTTTGACTTGTCAGCAGGTTCCTCCACTGTGCTAAATGAAACCATCATCCAGGTTTTGTTGTAACAGCCCCTGTGAGGAATTCTGTCTCTTACTTTCACAGCTGGGAATGGCAGCTAAGGCAATGACTTCGGCCACTCCCGACCTTCACCTGGAACCAGCCTGAGCTGTTCTTTAGGTTCACCTCTGCAGCGGGACTTGAGGGACAGGAGTTGCTCTTTGATGGCTTGATGCAGCGTTTCCCAAATTCTCACCGTATCACAGGTAGTGTCTCATCTACTCTGTCTGGTTCTCCCATTTCACTCTCTTAAAGGCAGTAATGTTCCCTAACTGGTAAATCAATGGTTTATTGTTGTTTTTTTTCTGTCTCACTAAACTAAGTCTTAAACTCAAAATTTCTGGCAGGAAAACTCCACTCTTAACTGGCGCTTTCAATATGAATTTATTTGACATTTTACACACGGGGCAGTGATGGCCTAGTGGTTCGGGCGTCGGCCTCATGATCGGAGGATCGGGGGTTGAACCCCTTCCCAGTGGGTTGCCCTGAGGTACCTTGAGCAAGGTGCGTCCGTCGCTCCTCCTGCGATGGGCTGACCTGTCAGGAGTCACGTCCCCGTCCACCGCCCTGTGTAAGCTGGGTTGGACACCAGCCTCCCCATGACCCGTTTGGGACAAGCGGTAGATAATGGATGGACATTTTACACACACTGGACGGTAATACTGAGCAGCAGATCATATTCTGTTCTGTATGAGGAGATAAAAACATTACGCTGACTTTCGTTCACAACATCCAACATATAAACCACTCAGAAACAGCCATAAAAACCTTCTAGTTTATAATTCGGTCTCGTTACAATAGACCAATGTTCCCTGTACTGTCATATTTGGAGAAGAGCTTAGATTTTTTCATTCATTAGTTATTAAATAAAAAAATAGAGATTTTGTAATAAATTATTGTATCAATCATAGATTTGTTTTCTTTTCTTTAGCAGAAATGTTGGTGCTAAATTATAAACCACACAGATAACAGAAGTAAAAACATTCAGTATTGTAGTTTAACCTTAACGTTAAGATAAACTCTGATGTTATAATGGGGCAGTGGTGGTCTACGGACAAGGCCTCAGGACCTGAATGTTGTTGGTTTGATTCCCAGAGCAGTAGGTTGTCCTGAGGTACCTTTGACCAAGGTACTGTCCCCATCACTGCTCTCTGGGCACTTTAAACAGCTTGCTGGATGGTGTGTGTGGGTAAAATGCAGAGGTGTAATTTCGTTGTGGTTCACTGTGTGCTGTGCTGTGTTTCATAATGAAAATAATAGTGTTTAATAGTGACTTTCACTTCTCTTATAAATCAGTGATGTTACTGATTAGCATCAGCGCTAAAGCTAGTCTGCCGTTTCCTCCTGTTTTTGGAAAATAGCTGCAGTTCTGAACTTCAGCAGCTCATCTGGACACTGAGAGTTTCAGACACATGAGCCCTGCCTGAGGGCCCTCCATCTTCACGGGGAACTGATGATTAGTGGAAATAAAGTTTACACCCTTGAGTTCATGAAGTGGTTTGGACCAGAGTTTTGACACTCCTGATGCTCCAGATGTGAAGGTTCAGTTCCAGTCCTGTAGAGTTCTGTCATCTTACCCACCTCCCAGCACACCTGAAAACTTCATAACCAGAGAGAGAGAGAGAGAGAGAGAGAGAGAGAAAGTGACTACCCATGTCATTATGAAACGCAGCACAGCACAACACAATGAAATTCAGCCTCTGCATTTAACCCATGCATACACCGTGCAGCAGGGGGCAGCTATTAAAGCACCTGGGGAGCAGTGATGGGAATGGTACCTTGCTCAGTGGTACCTCAGGGCCTTTACTAGTAAGAGGTTTGTACCCCACAATCTTCCGACCTGGCCGACTCCTAAACACCCAGATACATCGCTGAGAGAGAGCAAGAGAGAGAGAGAGAGAGAGGAAGAGACAGTGAAAAAGAGAGAGATGGAAAGAAAGAAGAAAGAAGAAGAGAAGAAGAAGGGAAAGAAAAAAATTATTATGTAACTCAGGATGTGTAAATCTGCCAAATGAAACCTGAACCTGTGTGTTTGTCTCATTTAACTTGATAAAATCTCCCTGCAAAAGACAGTGTGTGTTGTGTGTGTGTGTGTGTGTGTGTGTGTGTGCTGGAATGTTTTCTATCTTAGTAAAGAAGCTTCATGCTGAGACACTCCTACTGCACAGATCACATCACTATGGAAACGGTGATAATTGATCTGTTTAATGAAAGAAATGAAAGGGCGTCTGAAGTGGGAAGTAAATAGCATTCCTGAGTCTGAGTGTGTAAAACAGTAAACAGGGAAGCATGATTTTACACACAGAGAGAAATAAAGAGCAGAAGGTAGAAACAGCTGCTGGGGAAAAAAGGAGTGTTTAAAGAGTGTTTAGTGCAGGAAAGTGTGTAAGGTAGTCTGTGTAAACTGTATGCTGCTTCTCAGAAATGTGGATAGTTAGTGTTTGCTGGTTGGAGGGTTTTGTTCAGCTTTAAACTGATCCCATGTGTGCATTT
>CM029375.1:27638549-27688549 GCA_017165825.1 Hepsetus odoe
TCATGGGAGAGGAGCCGAGTGAGCACCGATCGTACCTGAGAGACATGTGTCTTGTAGGATTTGGAATATATGAGAATGTCATCAAGATAGACAATCATGAAGCGTCCTAACATGTCTCTCAGAACGTCGTTGATGAATGACTGGAAGACAGAAGGAGCATTCGCCAGGCCAAAAGGCATTACCTGATACATATAATGACCTGATTCATCTCCCTCTCGAATCTTCACCAGGTTGTAGGCGTTGCAGAGGTCCAGTTTGGTGAAGATTGTTGCTCCTTGCAACTGCTCGAGAGCTGCAGGGACAAGAGGTAGTGGATATCGATACTTAACAGTGACAGCGTTTAGTCCACGGTAGTCAATGCATGGCCGGAGCCCTCCATCCTTTTTTTTTCACGAAGACAAACCCAGCGGAGTTTTTCCCCATCAGATGCCGAATACTCCAGCTGTTCTCCTCCACCATACAGCAACTAGAACCACCTGCTGTGCCTCGTAAGTGACTGGCCTGTTCATCTGTCATGTTGCGGGGGAAAAAGGAGACGCAAGTGCACGGTGGCGATCTTGGGGGTTTTATTTGATAAACAAACTCCCTAGTGATGCAAACAAACGAGGGTGAACCACAACAATGAACAGGCAAGTCTGGGTCAGTCTGGAACTCCTTAAATACTAAGCTGGTCAGGTGTGAAGGATTGCGTGGTGATGATAATTGGGTGTGCTGGAAAACACGATCAGAATTCCGGTGACCGGGACCGAGGCATGTCGCGAACCGTGACAATCCCTTTGATAGTGAATTGTGGGTAACTAGTGTCTTCAGAACAGTGCAGAGTGGAGTGTATAGACTGTGGGGAGTGTGTGGAGTATATAGAGTGTGTGGAGTGTATAGAGTGTATAGAGTGTGTGGAGTGTATAGAGTGTGTGGAGTGTGTAGAGTTTGTGGAGTTTATAGAGTTTATAGAGTGTTTGGAGTGTATAGAGTGTGTGGAGTGTTTAGTGTGTGTGGAGCGTATAGAGTGTGTGGAGTGTATAGAGTGTGTGAAGTTTATAGAGTGTTTGGAGTGTATAGAGTGTGTGGAGTATACAGAGTGTGTGGAGAACTGTGTTTTGCATTCATACAGATAGATAGATGGATGGACAGCCAACCAGACAGACAGACAGATAGACAGACAGACAGACAGACAGATAGATAGATAGATAGATAGATAGATAGACAGATAGATAGATAGATAGATAGATAGATAGATAGATAGATAGATAGATAGATAGATAGATAGATAGATAGATAGAGAGAGAGACACCTGTATATTTAATGGTGCTTCCTCTCAGTCAGAAAACCGTAAATTCCCCATTTTAGTGTTTTTTCCTCTCGGCTGTAACATATTTCAATAAACTGTTCCACCTTTATGCCAAAATACCACCTGAAGAATTTAAAAAAAACCCAGAGTCACAAACCTCCTGCGGTTTAAGTGCCACCTCACCCATCTGTTACCACCAGCAAGGATCCGGTTCTGTCCAGGATTCTTCAACCCCTAGTGTCGTCTTGTGAACTAGGCCTTGTGAAAGGAGCGCCTTCCTAAAAACCCAAGGAGTCACAGAGAGAAACCAAGATTTGAAAAGAAAACCTCCATAGGAGCACAAAGGGGAAACACTGAGAAGGACCAATAGGAGAACCACCCTAAGAACATTAAAAAAACAAAAAGAGGAACAAAGATTTGACAGGAGAGCCTCCATAGGGACACAAGGATAAACAACCGAGGAGAACCAATAGGAGAACCTAAGAACATAAAGAGAAACCTCATAGAGGAGCCAGGTCTTGAGAGGAGCCCCTCCACATGAGTTCAAGGTGGAACCACTGCGGAGAACCAATAGGAGAACCTCTCAAAGAGCCTCTGGGGTGTTTTAAGCTGTTATGGTGTTTCTGCACCAGCAGGGGAAATGCTTCTCAGAAACAGTTCTGCTGTTCTTCTTCTGGATGTTAATGTGATTGTTCCTCTCCAACCACGATAAATAGAAACCATACTTGTGTTTCCACTAAGGGTGGCCAGACTGGTGGAGCTGTGGTTACGGTTAAAGCAGTCGCAGGAACCGATGGCATGTTTTCTTCTTTACGCTGCATGTTTTGCTGTTTATCGAGGTCCCATAAGCACTTGGTCTTCAGAGGGATCGGCATGAAGGAACGTCGGAGTGGAAGGAGGGGGTTTCACGCTGAAAGAAAAAAATGGTTAAAATGGAACAAAACGCCTCCAAACTGAACCATTCCAGAGGCATGTTGATGAGGTGCTGCTGCAGGCGTTGGGTCGGTCATAAACATTCTTCATCTCGGGAGCAAACATTTCATTCTTCATTTTTGAGCAGAAATTTATTTGGATATTTATTTTCTTGAACGGTCTGCCTGGCACACTTACAAAGATTTACTCACGACAAAAACCCAGAGCTACCCGGGCCCAGATCCAGAACTCAGTCAGTGAGGGTGCCTGGGAAATAAATGGTCTGCCTACAGAACTGTTTCCCAGATTATTCCACATGGTGGATTTTCCCTCCAGACGGTCCGGTTCTGGTACGGACCTTGAGATCAGAGAATCTGTGCTCTATTCTTTTAATTCATTTACTCAAAGCTGAAGGTCCATTCAGTCCATTCATTAATGCCACATAAATAATCAATATTCAAGCCTCCCTGTGTCCTCAGAGGTTTCTGCCTTCCAGTGGGTGGAACCATCTCCTCACAGTGTTCAGAGTGCATGTGTGTGTGTGTGTGTGTGTGTGTGTGTGTGTGTGTGCGTGTGTAGGTGTGAGAAATGTGTCCCTGATTCACTCAGACATGAAATAAAAACAGAGAAAGAATGTCCTTCTTCCGCTTCTTCTACTTCTTCTTCTTCTTTCATCTGCTCCCATTTGCTGTCTACAAAATAAATTTCCTGTCTCTTTGTCTGTCTGTCTTCTGCATCTTCCTCTTTCAGACTGTCTGCCTGTATGTCCTCTCTCATCACATCCATAACCTGCTCTTTTGTTCTCCCAAAACAGAGGAAGGAATGTTTGGGTTTGTTGAGGTGTCTGTAAGAGAAATACTCTCCTGTAGATCAGAAGAGTGGAGGGAGTGTAGGAGGACTGTGGAGTGACTGATTAACCTCTTTAATACTCTCTCTCACACACACACACACTCCTGCCCTGAGCTGAGGTGTGAAGTGCGTTTATTTATAGCTCAGCTTTATAGCTTCAGAGGTCTGAAGATCACAGAGATGAGAAAGTGAAGAGAAACATAGTCAGAGTCAGTCAAACACACCTCACTACACACATCACAGTGTCCTGCTGTTGGTGAGGCCCCAGGATGGAAAGGTTGTGGGTTCTGGACCTGTAGGTTCCCCTGAGGTTCACCTGACCAAGGTACCATCCCCATCACTGTCAGTGTGACTTTTGTCTTATTCAGTAGATTAAATTAATCATGAGCAAATGTTTTAGTGCTCCAGAATGCAATGTTTCCTAAAGATACATGATTTACATGTTGTTGTTCTTTTTTGATGCTGGAATTTTATTTTTATTTTAATGTAAATTTCAGTTTAAAAGGTGTAAACCTGCCCCTGAGATGCTCCTGAGAGTAAAACATTCTACCTTTATCTGAGATGTTTAAGGAACATATTTTTAATGAACTGAAAAAACACGTTAGGACTGTAAAGGCTGTATGTTAGAGAGGACGTTTACTTTGGGGGACTAAAGTGTACCTGAACAGTGATCTGTGTTCTGCAGAAGTTCTGTGTTCGTCTGAAGCCAGTCCTAAACCTGGGCTGAAGGTGAGTTTATCAACCTGTACTTCTAAAGCCATTTACAGCAGTGGGGTGCTGGTGGTCTAGTGGTGGTACTTGTCTATGGACCTCTGCCTCAAGGTCCCAGGTTTGAATCCCACCTCCAGCACTACCACCACTGGGTCCCTGAGACCCTGAACCCTGAGTGTCTCCAGGGGGGACTGTCCCTGTACTCAGGACATGGACGTCTCTGGATAAGAGCGTCTGATAAATGCCGTAAATGTAAATGTGTTGTGTTGATCAAGGTACCGTCCCCATCACTGCTCTCCAGGTGTTAGGTACAGTACTGTGCAAAAGTTTTAGGCAGGTGTGAAAAACGCTGTAAACAGAACGCTTTCAGAAATATCAATAATGATTGTTTATTTTGATCAATTTACAAAATGCAAAGTGAGGAACAAAAGAAAAATCTACATCAGATCAATATCTGGTGTTACTACCTTTTACCTTCAGAGCAGCATCAGTTCTTCTAGGTACACTCGCACACAGTCAGGGATTCTGTAGGATTATAGTCGGTGTCTGATCAACCAGTTTTACCAAACAGGTACCGGTGATCATCAACGTCACACGGAGGAGAAACACAGTCATGTTTGGAACGACCAACCGGCCGAGTTCCATCAGAAACCGTGTGTGAGTGTACCTAAAAGAACTGATGCTGTTTTGAAGGTGAAGGGTGGTCACACCGAATATTGATCTGATTTAGATTCTCTTTTGTTTATTCACTGCATTTTGTTGATTGATGAGAATAAATGATCAACACTTCCATTTCTGAAAGCGTCTGTTTACAGCACTTTACACACCTGACTAAAACTTTTACACAGTATTGTAGCTGCCCCCTGCTGGCCGGTTTTCTTCTTCTTTTTCTTTTGGCTGCTCCCGTTTAGGATGATCAACTGATCAACTGTCTCCATTACTTCTGGTCCTCTGCATCTTCCTCCATCAAACCGACCACCTGCATGTCCTCTCTCTCCACGTCCATAAACCTCCTCTTTGTCCTTCCTCTTCTCCTCTTTCCTGGCAGCTCCATCTTCAACATCCTCCTTCCAATATAATCCTCGTCTCTCCTCTGCACATGTCCAAACCAACCCAACCTTGCTTCTCTAACTTTGTCTCCAAGACGTCTAACCTGATCTGTCCCTCTAATACACTCATTTCTAATCCTGTCCATCCTCGTCACACCCAACGAACATCTAAGCATCTTTAACTCTGACACCTCCAGCTCCGCCTCCTGCCTTTTCATCAGTGCAACTGTCTCCAACCCATACAACATAGCTGGTCTCACTACTGTCCTGTAAAACCTTCCCTTTTACTCTCACCAATACCCATCTGTCACAATTCACTCCATGCACTCTTCTCCACTCATTCCAACCTGCCTGCATGCTCATCTTCTCCTCTCTTCCACACTCACCGTTACACTTAACTGTTGATCCCAAGTATTTAAACTCCTCCCCTTCACCTCCTCTACTCCTTCCATCCTCACCACTCCACTTTCCTCTCTTTCATTCACACTCATGTGTTCTGTCTTTGCCCTACTCATTTTCATTCCTCTCCTCTCTAGAGCAGATCTCCATCCCCCCCCTTCTCCTCAAGCTGCTCCCTACTCTCACTGCAGATCACAATATCATCAACATCAGCAAACATCATCGTTCACGGAGACTCCTGTCTAACCTCTTCTGTCAACCTGTCCATTACTATTGCAAACAAGAATGGGCTCAGCGCTGATCCTTGATGTAATCCAATCTGTACCTTGAATGCATCCGTCACTCCCACTACAGAGCTCACCACTGTTACACTATCATCATACATATCCTGAACTACTCTCACATACTTCTCTGTAACACCAGAGTTCCTCATACAAAACCACACCTCCTCTCTAGGCACCCTGTCATCTGCTTTCTCCAAATCCACAAAGGCACAATGCAGCTCCTTCTGACCTTCTCTGCACTTCTCCATCAACACCCTCAGAGCAAACATTGTATCTGTAGAGCTCTTTCTCAGCATGAAACAATACTTCTGACATGATCTCTTTAAGAGGGCCTAGTGGTTAGGGAGTTGCCCCTGCGTTGGAAGATTGTGGGTTGATACCCTTACCAGTAGGTTGCCCTGAGGTACCCTTGAGCAAGGTACTGTCCTCCTCACTGCTCCCGGGGCGCTTTCGATAGCTGCCCACTGCTGCACGGTGTTTGAGTGTGCATGGGTTAAATGCAGAGGTCCAACGGGCAGCGGTGGCCTAGTGGCATGATCAGCGGATCGGGGGGTCGAACCCCTTCCCATAAGGTTGCTCTGAGGTACCCTTGAGCAAGGTGTCACTAGGGATGCACAAGCCAGTGTATCTCTTCGTGCTGCTACCCAACCCCGGGTAAACGGGGAAGGTTATGTCAGAAAGGGCATCTGGTGTAAAACTTTGCCAAATCAATATGCGGACAACAAAACAGAAAAAGATTACATTTTTTTAAGAATGGGGTTTTATATTCTAAGCGTGATTTCTGAGAGAGAGCTTGAGCTGAATTTTGTGTTTGAAAGGAAGTTTAGAAGTTTCTTCCTTTAGAAAAATAGGTTTTCAACAGTAAAACCGCAACTTGCACCGAAGCTAAACAGAAAGCGGCGTCATTATAGAGCAGAACACTGAGTTTAGTCCAGTGAGCCACACACAGAGATCCAGCAGAAACAGCCATAAAGCCATTCAGACATAAAGTGTGTGATTCAGTGGGTAGGAACCATGTGAGATGCTCTTGGCTCATTGCTCAATTCATAATTTAAAACACACGAGTGCAGTCCCAGCAAATGGGTTTTCAACTACAGACACAATAATTCTGGTGTAGAGCAGGGTTTGGGTCAGTACACATCACTTTACTCTATCCAATCATGTGACTCAAGGAATCGGGTCCTCATGAATTAACTGACATGGAATAAAGTCAGTCCCACACTTGTTTAGCAGAGAAAGAGCACAGAAGCCAACGAAGTCGCCACTCCAAAGTTCAAAGCCCAGGAGAAGAACATGGAGAAAACAATTCATGAAATTATTTTCTTTTGTGTGTGTCTACATTCGTGTTAAGATTTTCACAGCAATTATTTTGAGGCAGCTGCTTTCGAGAGAGAAATTCCTTTCCATACAATAAGGAATAAATGTTTCAGGAAAAAAGGGAAATTAAAAATCTTATTTCATTTGGATGGGTGGTGTGTTTAAAAAATAACTTCATGGAAACCCTTCTGTTTTTAATGCTCTTTAAGCTGAGCGTTTTCTTACTGAGAGTGCTAAATTAAGGGAGCAAGTGAAGAGAGAGACATTAAAAAAACAATATACTTTCATGTATGCATTGTATATTTTTCTTTCTGAATGTGTCCCACAAGGCTCCCTTCTAGGCCCCCTGTGGATTTCTGTACATGACATTTTAGATTCCTATACAGATGTCAAACAGCTGTATACACCAAACAGTTGTCTCGAGCTGTGTGTTAGTGATGTAGGAAGGACTAGACAAGCATGACAATTAAATCTTTGAGGACTTTCGGGCCAGATTAAGGTCTTTAACACAGTCCTTCGGTGATGATGGTGTTCAGTTTAAAGAGCAGCTAAACTTTAGTGTGAATTCAGTGTGAGTTCAGCTGTAGATCAGTTCATCCTCACCACTGGATTTAGTGCAGTAGTGTGTGATCAGAGTCATCAGCAGAGATGAGAATGAAGGAGTACAAGTACAAATACTTAATTATTGGACTTAAGTAATCAGGTATCTTTTCCCCAAATCTCTGTCCTTCCTTCCATTCTCAGAACAGACTCTTTACTTCACTCTGAACATCTTCATTAATCCTCCATGATTTTTATCCTCCATCACCTTCCCAACATCCAGACCGTCTCAGACTAAATGGACACGAACACAGAAGAGACGTCCCTCTGAGTGTCCTCTCAGTACATTCATGTACTTTTTACTTCCCTTTACTGAGTAAAGTAGTTGACCCAGTACTTTTAGCCTTTCAACAGTGATGAAATGAGAGATCATTAATAAGTTCTCTAGTTAAAGCGAAGCTCCCCAAAGTGGAGCTCTGGCAAGGATGTCATTGTTTTTAGGGATTGAAATACAGCAGTGGGGACTGGACAGGGATCCCAAAATCTACACTTTGTTCTCTGTTTTTCTGTTGATCAGTGATCTAAATATTAGTTTGGCACAGAGTGTGAATGCTCCTGTCCTGGAGTTCTCCAGGTTTTGAATTCCAGGCCTCAGTGAAATTCACAGGACTGGAAACTGTGGGATACAGTAGTACTGCAGGATACTCACCTGTCGAGCTAATGTTGTATCAAATACTTACTTACAGCCAATCAGGAAATATTTTATCTTGTGTTTAAAATTGGTTAGGATGTAGAGCGGAGTCCTGCTGTTCAGACAAACTAACCATGCGAGCTTTCCTCCATGTGTTACCGTTCATCCTAAAGCACAAAGAGAAGTCTCTAAGCATGACACACACACACACACACACACACACACACACACACAGTATGCTAAACGCCCAGGCTCACACATTCTACCACACAATGTGTATTATGTGTGTGTGTGTGTGTGTGTGTGTGTGTGTGTGTGTGTGTGTGTGCCTGAGGCTGCGGCTTGGAGTAATCAGTCATGAAGCACATCAGGGAATGCTTCAATCTCATCACTGTATAACAGAGTGACTCCTGCCTCACCAACCCAGAGCAACACCAGACGGAGCTTCTGTGACTGACTTTCTGAGTAAAAAAGTTCTAAATCTCAAATCTCAACAGAACAGACTATAAAAAAATTAACTCCCACAGAAACTATGGAACCAAGTGGAACGACTGAGGTGAACCACACTGAGTAGCTTTTCACTTAATGAGGACATGAAGTTAAAAGCAGAACAGTGAAATGGCGACTGTCTTCTTCATCTTTTCTTGTTCTGAAGAAATTGAACTGGTGCCAGAACCAGGGTAATGAAGGAGTAGAGCTGGATCAGTCGGAAGGAACAGTAACTTTTGTTATATTTCAACAAAGATAAGTTTGATGTAGGTTCTAGATACAGCACAGACAGAAGGTGTGCTATGCTGTAACCATGTTTTGGTCAGGAAAGGTTTGGATCTTCACTTTGAAACAGAAGAGCTCTCAGCTTTGCAGGGTCCACCTTTAAGAATGGATTTGCCATAGTGGGGTGCTGTCAGCATCCAAGAGATAACGAGGCATGTCTGATGCAATCCGTCAGGCTCCCAGGGTTTATAACTGGAGATTTTTGGGGTTTGGTTCCCAGGATGGGCAGGAAAAATGTGCAAATTGCGGGGGCGAACACTTTCTTACTCTTGTTTCCACGGGTGAAGAGCCCAAAACATTCATTTAACATTACATTACATTTATTCATTTATCAGATACTTAAAGTAAAATAACATCAAATGAAAACCTTATTTTGAATGGAAAGTGCATTACATAAATTGAGTAAGTTTTAAAAACAGTGAATGTTGTGATGTTAGACTGTTGGAGGTGTTTGGAGAGGAGATGTTTGAGACGAGCCTTCTAGAGCTTGAAGGTAAAGAGGTACACCCCTACTCTAAGTGTTTTGGAGCTTATTCCACCACTGGAGAACCAAGAAAGAGAACATTCTAGACTGAGATGGTCTAGAATGAGTGATGCCAGTGATGCCACGCAACGTTCCTTAGAAGAACTTAATGAAGGAGAAGGAGGGGAAGCCTTGATGATGGAGCTTAATTGGCTGGGAGCAGCTCAAGTGTTAGGGACTTGAATTTGATTTGATCTGTAAAGTCTTGTTTACAGGATTGTGTCAGTCTTTCACCGCAGGTACGTCGTGACCTGCTGGAGGAAGATGTTAAAGGGCTGGTGTGAGTAACAGGTTTTTGGGATAATATTCACAAAGGTCACACTACAGGAACTTCACGGTCTGTGGTGTCAAATGCTTTGGATCCACAAAGACGGGTTTTCATTCCACAGGACGTTTTATATGATTGGTGGGCTGTAAATATGACGCCATGCTAAACTTGTATTTTTCCATGAGGTAACTCTGAACTTCAGGGTGGGAGTTCTTAACGCTGGTGTCTGTTAGTGGGCTGAGCAGATTTCTGCCAGCGGCTGAGAGCAGTGATGTGCCTCTGAAAATGTTAACATTAAGCCATTCATGTGTTCAGAGAGAGAGAGAGAGAGAGAGAGAGAGAGAGAGAGAGAGAGAGAGAGACCGAGAGAGAGAGAGAGAGAGACAGAGAGAGAGAGAGAGAGAGAGAGAGACAGAGAGAGAGAGAGAGAGACAGAGAGAGAGAGACAGAGAGACAGAGAGAGAGAGACAGAGAGAGAGAGAGAGAGACAGAGAGAGAGAGAGAGAGACAGAGAGAGAGAGACAGAGAGACAGAGCGAGACAGAGAGACAGAGAGAGAGAGAGAGAGAGAGAGAGAGAGAGAGAGAGACCGAGAGAGAGAGAGAGAGAGACAGAGAGAGAGAGAGAGAGAGAGAGAGACAGAGAGAGAGAGAGACAGAGAGAGAGAGACAGAGAGACAGGAGAGAGAGACAGAGAGAGAGAGAGAGACAGAGAGAGAGAGAGAGAGACAGAGAGAGAGAGACAGAGAGACAGAGCGAGACAGAGAGACAGAGAGAGAGAGAGAGAGAGAGAGAGAGAGAGAGAGAGAGAGAGAGAGACAGAGAGAGAGAGAGAGACAGAGAGAGAGAGACAGAGAGACAGAGCGAGACAGAGAGACAGAGAGAGAGAGAGAGCGAGACAGAGAGACAGAGCGAGACAGAGAGACAGAGAGAGAGAGAGAGCGAGACAGAGAGACAGACAGAGCGAGACAGAGAGATAGAGAGAGAGAGAGATTTATTCGTTGGCACGCTCACCTTTCTTTCTGTAATGCCTATAAAACAATGTTGCATAAATGGCTGGAAGAGCCAAGATCAACATAATTCAGCCGTTCCTCCCTCTCCTTGTTGTGCTTCTTGCTGAGCTGATAAGGGTGTGATCACTTCTAGTGTTTCAAAGATAAAACACCGCAAACATTTGTTGCAATCAGAATTACACTCAACAAGCCTTACATGTGTTTTGAAACAGGCACATGTGGAGTCCAGAAATGAGCACAGATGGCTCAGGCTCCAGACGGCATGTTTTGGGATGGTTCCTGATAAGGTCTGAGGTCTGAGGCCTGAAGGTTGATGTTTCTGTTGTCTCTCAGGAAGGAGATCTGATTAACAGACCCTAGCCAACAAACACACACCTGACACTGTGTCTCCAAACAGGTGAGGACGTCCAGCCCAGAGGTTCATTAAAGCAAATTGACAAAGAAATCAAACCAGCTATTAATTATTCACAAACAAATGGACTCTGGAAATGAGCTGCTGGTGTTTTGATAATAAGTAGAAAAGTTTAGTCTTTTCTTCGACATTGAACTGTTTTCACTTGATTGTAAATCTTGAAAGGCAGAAAGTTTAAAGCTCAGCTACTGATGCTGTTTAGTTATTGGCCACAAGCTCAAGGGACAATGTGAAAATGGCTGCAGCCCTGGAGGCCTGGTGAAGCTGAGCATGGCTGTTTCTGCCCCGTCCACAAAAACATGCCAGCTCTCACTGGGTGAAAGACAGGAAAAGCCTGGACAGGTAACCAGTCCATTGCAGGGCAGACACACCAACAAACACACACTCACACCTAGGAGGCTGACGTGCAGGTCTTTGGAGAGAAACAGGAGCTCCCGAAGGAAACACACAAAGACTCAGGGGTGCTGGTGGTCTAGTGGTGGTACTTGCCTACGGACCTATGACTCAAGAGGTCCAAGGTTCGAATCCCACCTCCAGCACTACCACCACTGGGTCCATGAACAACACCCTGAACCCTGAGTGTCTCCAGGGGGGACTGTCCCTGTAATCAGGACATGGAAGACACTCTGGATAAGAGTGTCTGCTAAATGCCATAAATGTAAATGTAAATGTAAATGTAAGACTCTGGGACTCTGTCCACTCCACACAAAAAGAACCCAGACTGTCCCACTTTGGAATCAAACCCACTACCTTCTCACTGTGATGAGATAGTGCCACCCACTGCACCAACGTGCCACCCATTCCAATAATCTCAATCAAAATAATTAGATTTAAAAATTTTTTCTTTAATAAAAACATCAAATTATCCGCCCTAGTTTTTCAGACTTTTTTAAGATTCACACTGTCAGAAGGAGCAGTGACTTTATTTAAAGACACAAACAAGCATCATTTCATTTTTTATTAATAAAAAATGTTTATTAACACAGTTGTCTTAGCTACTTTTCTTCTCTTTTCTCTTCTCTTTTCTCTCTGAAAAAAACCCTTTCAGCACTAAAGCTCCAGGTGTGTTTGTGAAGAAAGTGACTCTGTTGACTCATTCAGTGATGGTGTATAAAGTGTGTCAATTATCTGGTGAACAGTTGATGGACAGATGTTGATTTAAATCTGGGTTACAGGAATGGAAAACAGATGTGGACACAGAGCACTGATGGACATCTTTCTGGACAAGAGCATCTGATGAACACTTAACAATGTTAACAATCACAGAAACTCCTTTAACTGAACTCAAAAAAGCAGCTTTTCTGGCCTCACGTTTCTGTTTCAAATGTTCTGATGAATTTCTGACAAAATCCATAAAGACGTCCAGGTGTCCTGCGGTGTCTCTGGCCGTGTCTGTTCTTGTGTTCTAGCTGATTGTCCTGCTGCAGGATGAAGGTACGACGTTCCAGAAGAATGGAATGAACTTTCTCCTCCATCAGTCTGGACTCTCTGTTCCTACCACACATCTCAAACTCAGATTTGGACTCAGAACAATATCTCCTCTACTTAAGTGGTTTCTTCAGCTATTTGTACTTTTATTACAAGTATTTTTCTGCACTTTTTCCTTTCCTTCCATCCATTTTACTCCAAGTCTCTGTCCTTATTTTCATTTTCAGAACAGACTCCATACTTTGGTCTGAACACATTTGATTTTCCCATTTTTCCATCACCTTTCCAACATTCCTGTACTTTTTACTTTACACTCTCAGTACATTCCTGTACTTTTTACTTTACACTCTCAGTACATTCCTGTACTTTTTACTTTACACTCTCAGTACATTCCTGTACTTTTTCACATTTTTTTAAGTATCTGCACTTAACCATATATAGTATTGTTAGTTGACAGAGGGATGTATTGGTATTGTTTTGGTGTTATTACATTATTGTTCTTTGTTAAGAGTTATTATAGTTTAAAACAGTCCCATTGGAGGTGTAAAGAAGGTTCCAGGCCCAAATGGAGGAAAGTCAGCAGGCCAACTTTCCACCGAGATGGGTGCCATTAGTTTTGCACCCAGCCTGCTTTCAAATACAGGTGGAGAGTGTTCTTCTGGAGGTTTTTCAGAACCTCTGAATTTACTTTTACAGGAACAGCTATGTCCATCCTGGAGCGTAAGTCAGGGCGATGTGTCCTCATGGGTCTTTGAGTGTCTTACGCCTCCTGGTGGTGGGTCACTTTGCTGCAGCTGCTGACACTTTCTCACATTTAAGGCTTTACAGCTGAATGAGTGCTGGCCATTTTCTGGGAAGTGTTTCTCCGCTCACTGTCTGATCCGCATCTCTGATCATAAAGCTGCACTTTGTAGTCCATCCGTTAATCTCCATCATTCTCTTTCCATCAGTGGTCCAGACCTCTTGCAAGGTGTTTCTGGGAACACCATAACCTTCCAGTTGGCTGGGGTTGTTTGACTCCAAGTCAAGTCAAGTCAAGTAGGATTTTATTGTCATTTCAGCCATGTACACAGTACACAGTGAAACGAAATAACGTTCCTCCAGGAGCCTGGTGCTACACACAGCACAACAAGTGAAGCAGCGTTATCAGTACAGTAAAGTGCGATGTGCAATAAAGTAAAGAATAAATAGTTGATATATGGATGGAAGAGTAATAATTGTGAGGATACTGTCAGTTTCAAAGTCTGATGGCCAGGGGGAAGAAGCTATTTCTCATCCTGGAAGTAGAGGCCTGCATGCTGCGGAACCTTCTTCCAGATGGCAGGAGGGAGAAGAGAGTGTGGGATGGGTGAGAAGGATCATCCACAATGCTGGTTGCTTTATGGATGCAGCGAGTGGTGAAAATGTCCTGTACAGAGGGCAGAGAGATCCCGATCATCTCCTCAGCTGTTCTCACTACCCGTTATAGGGACTTGCGGTCTAAGACATTGCAGTTCCACACGAGTCTGTAAGCTGCCTCGTCTCCACCGCTGATCAGACCCACCATGGTTGTATCATCAGTGAATTTGATGATGTGGTTGGAGCTGTGCTTGGCTGCACAGTCGTGGGTCATCAGCGTGAACAGCAGTGGGCTGAGCACACAGCCCTGGGGGGCTCCTGTGCTCAGTGTGATGGTGTTGGAGGTGCTGCTACTGATCCTGACTGACTGGGGTCTCCCAGTCAGGACGTCCAGGATCCAGTTACAGAGGGAGGTGTTCAGGCCCAGCAGCCTCAGCTTCTCACTCAGGTGCTGAGGGATGATGGTGTTGAATGCTGAATTGTAGTCGATGAACAGCATTCTGACATAACTGTCCTTTCTGTCCAGATGAGAAAGGGCCAGGTGAAGGGTGGTGGAGGTTGCATCATCCGTTGAGCGGTTGGGACGATACGCAAACTGCGGGGGTCTAGTGAGGAGGGGATCTGGGACTTGATGTGCCTCATGACCAGCCTCTCGAAGCACTTCATGATGATGGGTGTGAGCGCGACGAGACGATAGTCGTTGAGGCAGGAGATAGATGATTTCTTTGGCACTGGAATGATGCTGGTGGTCTTGAAGCACCTTGGAACAACAGTGGTGCTCAGAGAGGTGTTGAAGATGTCAGTGAGAACATCTGCCAGCTGTTCTGCACGTCCTCTGAGCACACGACCTTGAATGTTGTCTGGTCCAGCAGCTTTCCATGGGTTGACTCTCAGTAGAGATCTTCTTACCTCGGCTGTGGTCAGACCTGGTTCGGAGGAGGGGTGGTCTTCCTCATTTCCGTGTTGTTTGCAGCATCAAACCGTGCGTAGAAGCGGGTCAGCACATCTGGGAGGGAGGAATCACCGTCACAGGCAGGAGATGTCCCGTAGTTGGTGAGGGCCTGGATGCCCTGCCACATGCGCCGCGTGTCACCGGTGTTTCTGAAGTGGCCCTGAATTCTCTGTGTGTGAGCTCGCTTTGCTGCTCTGATTGCCCAAGACAGGTTCGCCCTCGCTGTGGAGGAGGATGTGTGTGTATGTGTGTGTTACCCTTTATTGTGTTGTGAAATGTGGTCCTTGGTGCTGGAGTCTTCCTGCAGGCACAGGAGGGTATTTGAAGGGTTTTCTGATTAGTCGGTGTGTTCACATCACTTCAGATTGAAAAAGCAGGTAGCAGACATGAAACTGCACACCAAAAAACACACAGTACATATACAGCAGTGTGCAAAAGGGTTAGTCTTTTTAAGTTTTTCATTTGGGCATTTAACATTGGGAGTAAGCCTTTACTTATTATTTACTTTTACAAATATCTACATTTCAATAACGGTTTTTATAAACAGACAACAAATGTATTTTGAGATCGTGTGTGTGTGTGCGCTAAACTAATTGACAGAAACACTCAGGACCCGCAGTTCAGTCCTCCACCGCTGCGTGGTGCTCGTTTTCCTCAGTGCGCATGCGCGGTTGGTTGTAGCTCCTGAGAGAGCGGTTGTTGTATAGTTTTCCTTTAAAATAATCTTTTCTTTCTATTATTTGTCTAATTGAGATATATATTCAAAAATAAAGAGGTGGAATGGACTTGGACAGTGGGACGTACGAGCCCGGCTTCGTGGGGATCAGATTCTGTCAGGAATGGTGAGAATACCTTCATATTTACAACATTTTCAACATTTATACTCTTCATAACTTCAGATTTTTACTCTGAAAAATCCGTTTTTGACCGCCTAATTCAGAGAAGTCCTCTTAACTTCCACAAAACAAACCGGCGCTCGAATTTTCCGCTCCACCTTAAATCTCATTGAACTGACGCACCATTTAAGGTGGAACGGAGAATTAAATCTGCAGAACAGAACGTTTCAGTTCCTTTACAGATAACTATCCTGAACTTGTTTAGAATTTTTTACTCCACCTTAAAACTGGTGCGACGTCCCTGCACATCTCCCACGTGTTTATAAAATCATTTTCTGTATTTAATAATCTAACTAATGAATCACTTTTATACTCATTATTAGTATTTATTTTTTGCACCCGCACTTTAACCTCAACACTGCTCCACCACACTGCTGCTCCACCACCACCACACTGCTGCTCCACCACACTGCTGCTCCACCACACTGCTCCACCACACTGCTGCTCCACCACCACACTGCTCCACCACACTGCTGCTCCACCACACTGCTGCTATATATATCTGTCTATTTATCTATTTTTAATTAAATGTGCATTTAATTAAATTAATAAAATGTGGTGACCCATCTTTTGCATATTTTAGAATGTCCATATTTCTTGTCTGTACAGTTTACACCTAGTAATGTATTTGCTTTATTAATCTTTATTCCATTCCTTCCTCTCTTTGGTTTGTCAGCGTGTCTCTGTATGATGGAGGGACACCGTCCTCTCCGTCTTGTTCTTGTATAAATTGTGAAATGAACTGCTCCCAGATCAGGATCGTGTAGAAATCTGGAGAATTTTCCCACATTCAGGTGATGATCCTCATCAGCTTTGTGTGTGTTTGATTTCACAGCAACAACATGTTGTACCCTAAAGAGGACAAGGAGAACCGGATCCTGCTCTACGCTGTGAGTCCCTGCGTCCCTTCACTGGGCTGCGCAGTAAACCATCTCTTCAGTGATGTTACAGGATGAGCCTGAGCCTCCGAACTATCAGAGTTTTCAACCAATCACAGCTGTTCTGATGAACTGAGGCCTTCACTTCAGATGATTTCCTTTTTTAACCCTTAAAGCCAATCATATTCCTTGCTGTTTGCCTCGTTCCGTTAAAATCAGTGATGATTTTAGAAGATAAAAACAGGTGGGGAGTGAAGTGGTGGTTTAGGGTTTGATGTTCCCCTGAAAACCAACAGGTCTCAGGTTCAAACCCCACCTCCTGATCAAAACCTTCAACCTCAGTGCCCTCCATAGAGTCTGATGAATGCTGCAAATCTTCTTGTCCACAGTAGATCATCTGCCTCTGTGTCTTCCTGTCCTCTGCGTCTTCCTCTTTCACGCCTGCATGTCCTCTCTCACCACATCCATAACTCACCACATCCACTTCCTCTGTCCAAACAAACACAGTCTCACTTCACTCACTTGGTCTCCAACCTGTGCTGTCCCTCTAATATAGGGGTGCTGGTGGTCTAGTGGTGGTACTTGTCTATGGACCTGTGACTCAAGAGGTCCCAGGTTCGAATCCCACCTCCAGCACTACCACCACTGGGTCCCTGAGCAATACCCTGAACCCTGAGTGTCTCCAGGGGGACTGTCCCTGTAATCAGGACATGGACGTCTCTCTGGATAAGAGCATCTGATAAATGCCACAGATGTAATATACTCGTCCTTTATCCTGTCCTTGTCTCTCCCAACGCAAGATCTCAGCATCATTAGCTTTGACACCTCCACACTTTACATCATTGTCTCCAACCCATATAACATAGCTGTTCTCACTACCGTCTCCAACCTGCATAACAGCTGTTCTCACTACCGTCCTGTAAACCTTGTCTTTCACTCTTACTGGTCCCTGTCTGTCACAGATCACTCCTGTCTCTCTTCCACACTCGCCGTCACTCTGAAGTGTAAAGCTGTGAATGTAAGTTATGTTGTGATTTTAGTGCTGCTTCTCTCTCGACTCTTCACATCTTTATTTGTGTTTTCAGTGCAGGAACTGTGACTACCAGCAGGAGGCCGACAACAGCTGCATCTATGTGAACAAAATCACCCACGAGGTGGAGTAAGTACCTCCTAACATCAGAAGTCCTGGTTTACTTTTTTATGAAACCTCCTGCAAACACAGACCCTCAGCCACTTTCTGTGTGTTTAGAATCAGGATTAGATCCGGATCTACGTTAAACAGTTGTGAACACACCAGGTTTAAATCTGAATCACCTTCAGGAGGACATCATGGCAGGGCATCCGTCCCTCCAGGACACATTAACCCGTCCTAGTGCTGAGACGGCGCTTCCTGCTGTTCTGTTTATGGAAGACTCCTCACTCTGGACCTCCACAGTCTCTCGGCTCCTTCAGCTCCTCTGCTGACAGGAGTTTCTCCTCTGAGAGGGATTTTAATCCTGCACCTGGATGAGCTCCGTTTAAGCTCCAGTTTAGTTGAACTCCACCTCGTCTCTACATTTCTCACCCTCTCACTACAGCTCACTGTACGAGTCCATAATGGAGATGAGGAGGAGGTTCATCCTAAACAGACTCTGACTGTTAAACACAAACTGTTTATACAAAAACAGAAAAAAGGAGCAGCTCAGTGATTGGTTGACGAGTTGATTTTCATTTTCAGTCTGACTGATCAGCGACCACTGAGTACTGAGTAGAACTGTTCAATAAGGGCGACAATCTTAATCCAGATTAAAATTGAGGGTTTTTTTGTTTGTTTGTTTGGGTTTTGTTTTGTTTTGTTTTTTTTAAACATCAATTATTGAACTTGTTTAAAGTCAATTTCTGTTTCTTGAAAACTTTTTAAAATGGAAAAAAATCTAAAAACTGAGAGAATAAACTAAGCAGTATTTAAACATTTAATTGAATTTGAAAGAAATGTCCTCGATGACTGGTGTGACTGTTCCAGGCTGCTGAAAGTGTCTAAATCTCAGGAGGGTTTTTATTCGGAAGCTCCCGTCTGTGAAGCTGGTTCTGGTTCTAGAATTGTCTGCTGGGACAGTTTTCCCTCCTGAACTGAATATCTTGAGCCCAGGAGTCACTGAGGTTTCAGTACCGGATCAGCGAGTCTGGAATTCTCTCCACCACTCGAGTGGGTTCTTCTCGGCTGCAGCAGTTTCTCCACTTTCATCCTGATCAGTCTTTACTTTTTTCATCACTAGAAGTCGAAACTGTGACATGAAATGAAGGTGAACCGAGCAGCACCAGTTCTGAGTTTAAACATGAGACTGAAATCGGACCTTCAGCTGTGTGACGCGAGCGGGCTGGTCGTGCTGTACGGTGTTTGGGTGCTGGTGGTCTAGTGGTGGTACTTGCCTACGGACCTCTGGATCAAGAGGTCCCAGGTTGGAATCCCCCCTCCAGCACTACCACCACTGGGTCCCTGAGCAAGACCCTGAACCCTGAGTGTCTCCAGGGGGACTGTCCCTGTAATCAGGACGTGGACGTCTCTCTGGAGAAGAGCGTCTGATAAATGCTGTAAATGTTTGCTGGAATTCAGATTAAACTGTGACGTGTTTCCACAGTGAACTCACACAGATCATTGCAGACGTGTCCCAGGACCCAACACTGCCTCGGACCGAGGACCATCCCTGCCCCAAGTGAGTACTGAAGACGTCCCCCAGACTGTCTGTCTCACCCTCACACTTCACGCTCAACACCAAGTTTTATTCATATAGTGCCTTTAAAAACCCATGGATGCTTTACAGTGAGGAAGAGGGAGGAGAATCGGAGAGAAGACACGGGTCTTTAGTTTTCATGATTTAATGACTAATGATAATTTCTTGAATGTTCTGAGGAAGACCTTTTCAGCGCTGCAGCAGTGGACAGTGTGAATTTAGGGACAGGCAGCAGGTTGCAAGAGGATGATCTGAGGTTGTCTGAGTAATTCTGAGAGATAATGTGGAGTGAAACCATGAAGGGTTTAAAAGAAGAGTGTTTTAAACTGGGTTGAACAGGGAGCAGGTGAAGGTTCTGGAGGACCGGAGTGATTAGCTTGGGTGAAACTCCAGCTGCTTAATTTTGGACAAACTGGACACGAGTGATCGACGCAGTGCGATAATGGAGTTGTGAAGCAATAAAAGCATGAAAGAGCATTTCTGCTTCCTCTGTGCTGAGAGCAGGAGGGAGACATGAGACTTTACAGGTGTGAAGAAAAGCCATCTTAGTTTATGGTCTTCAAAGGTCAGTGCAGAACCAGAGAGAACCCTGAGGTTAAATAACAGAGTGGTTAATGACCAGGTTCAGGTTTCTGTTATTGGAGGTTAATGATTTAGAACCAGTTCATGAGATTAGTTTTGTGTTCAAGTTCAGGATGTTGATGTTTACCAAAAAAAGGAACATTGAGGGAACAGTAGTGGGGGATCATACACACACACACACACACACACACACACACACACACACACACACACACGACAAGTTCATAAATCACATACTGCATGCTGTCTGCTGTAGTTTAGTCTAACGTTCTGTGTTTGCAGGTGTGGCCACAAGGAGGCAGTGTTCTTCCAGTCTCACAGCATGAAGGCAGAGGTACAACGTGCGCACACACACACACACACACACACACACACACACACTACATAAAAACTTGTCTTTGGTTATTTTTGACTCGGAATGTACTGCAGTTATTTAGAGAAGGAACCAGCACCCTAGTCTAGTGTTCAGGGACGAGGCTGGGAGGTCATGGGTTCGAATCCCAGACCAGTAAGTTGCCCTGAGGTACCCTTGAGCAAGGTATCATCCCCATCACTGCTCCCCAGGCTCTTTCCATACCTGCCTCCTGCTGCACTATGTGTGTGGGTGAAATATGGATGTTCGTAGTCGTTTTCACTTTCACTTCTGATTATAACGCACTTTCAGCTGCAGCTCTCTGGACAGTGAGCGGATGGTCTGGACAGTTAAACAGTATAAACTTCATTTCTTTCTCAAATTTTTGTTTCTGGGCACATTTTATAGCATTACATCATCAATTATTATATAACTGGGTAATTTTTGTGCTATTTTTAGTGATTATTTCATATAAAAATATTAATGATAAAGAATGTTAATGATGAGTTTAAGAATATATTAAGCCTTCCATTTATACTGAAGCTCAGTTTTAGGGCGTGAAGAGAGTGAGCTGTTTTGATGTTTTCTCTGTAACCGTCTGTTTTAGGACGCGATGCGACTGTACTATGTCTGCACAGCACCACACTGTGGACACAGATGGACAGAGTGAGGATGAGGCTGGTGGAGGAAGAAGATCCTGCTTTACTTGGCTGAAGATGTGAAACTTTATGAAAAATTAATCATAAACATCTGCTCTGTAGCGTCTTGTTCATAATTAAAGGCTTGTTACTATTTTTTTTATTAAAATGCTACACAAATACACGAGCCTTGAGCGTGTAAAGTTTCTGAGTGAAATTAGCTGCTGATCTAAACTCTGTTGAAATAAGTCGCTGTGTTATTGTTAAATGGTAAAGATGAAAGGAGGCCGTTTTAAAGTGTAGCTGCCTTGTTTGTATTTGATAGAAAATAAGACTCTGAAGCTGCTATTACACAATAATACAGTAACAGTGAAGTTTAATGATCAGAACACTTAGTGTCTCTACAGACTGGAACCAGACACTACTGTTCAAAAGTCTTCATTTCTTCATCTTTCTCTTCCAGACCTTGTATTTTAATGTCCTGTTGAGGGACAGTGTTGTTGTCTCTCATGTTCAGTCCAGTCTCTGTACCTGAGCAGTTCTCCAGATCTTCCTGAAGGACAGTGTTGTTGTCTCTCATGTTCAGTCCAGTCTCTGTACCTGAGCAGTTTGATAGTTCTGTGTTGGTTAATCCACACAGTGATCTACGTCTGAACCTTCAAGCAGAACAAAGCTTCTAACTTTAGACATGAAGCAGTGAAGAACCAGGAGCAGATGATTCCAGATGATCAGGGGATTTGTTTACTGCTGAGTGCTGAGTGGGTGAAACCCCTTTATCTTGAACCTTGTATCTTTATACATTTGTTCCAGTTTAATTTAATCCTCAATGTGATAAAGATCAGACAGACGGACAGGAAACAGGATATTTACACCAGAAGGAGATTCACTACAGAACATCCAGAAATGAAGGGGTGAAGACTTTTGCACAGGGCTGCACCGAGATAAGCTCCATCTTGCTGGTCCCCAGTTGATTAGACTATATAGACTAAACTCCCTCCACTCGATTTTAAGCAGAACAGTGGCTCACTTTAAATAAGAATCATCTAGTAACTTACGGCCACTCAATCACAGGCCATAAATTGAAGACCGAGCATCCTGTCCTCGTCCACTTCATCTACATCCCAGAGTGTCCAGCAGCGCCGGCCACAGGACCCAGTGTGGACTTACAGTAACAGTATTTCCACTCAGTCTTGAGTTCATTTATTTACACTTTCATTCCCTCGTTCATCGGACAGTTTTATCCAGAGTGATCGGACTCCTACTGAATAATCCCAACATTTCTTCCTGCTGCTCCCGTTTAGGGCTCACCAAAGCGGATCGTCCGTCTCCATTTCTTCCGGTCCTCTGCATCTTCCTCCTTCAAACCAGTCACCTGCATGTCCTCTCTCACCAGGTCCATAAACCTCCGCTTTGGTCTTCCTCTTCTCCTCTCCTAGCAGCTCCATCTTCAACATCCTCCTCCCAATAAATCCCTTCATTTAATATCATATTTATTTTATGCAGTTCATCTCCTAATAGACTCATTGATTTTTTTCCCTTCAGTTTTGGTTATATAAGTTTTATATCATTTACTTCATGTGTAGTTTCTATTTGATTGAGGTTCACAGATCCTGGTGTACACAAACACATTCCCCCTTTAAAAGCTCTACATTAAAGAGCCCCTATCATGGAAACCCCTCCCTCTAAATAAAGGAGGTAAAAATAAAAGACAAAATAGCATTTAAAACAATGTTTAAATAAAGTGCTAACTGCTCCCTCCCCGATCCACCCAATCCTAAACCAAAATACTGATCTGCAAAGACAATCCCACCCTTTCGTAATACAAGACAGCCAGTCAGAGCAAAGGACATTCGTATGTTCGTTCTTTAAAGGTCTGTTTAATAAGAGAGAGGGAACATTGTGTAGAAATCAATTCAGGATGTTTGTAAACAAAACAATTCAACTAGAAAACACTAGAAAAATTAGGAATATTGGCACTTTAATATCTTTTTCTTCCCTACTTTAATTTTTTTTAAATTTTGATTTGAATTTTGAAGTACGATGTTAATAAATGTTGGTACATATTGCGATTAAAGGTGAAATTACAGGATGTATCTATGATTGCAACTGGTCCTCATACTGATTCTGCAGTGACATCATCTGTGGCTCCGCCCACTGTTTGCATTTTTTAACGACTCTTGATTAAAGGGCTGAACAAATGAATGAACTATTGATAAAGTAGATTTAAATGAAAACTGGACACAGGTACCCGACTGTCTTCTGTTGGAGCAGTGAGAGAGGGTGGGTCAGAAGGAGGTGTGACCAGTGGGTGCTGATGAATCATTCATGAGTTTGGAGTTATAGTGGAGACTTGAGTTCAGAGCAGCCGCACCCTCAGATCAGCTGGATAAAAATGAGGATTTAGTGATTTTGTGCTCGAGCTGTGTTTGTTTTAATTCATAGTCTGCTTTAATTGGGGACCTGGTGCTGGGTGTCCTTCTGTGAGGGACATGGGGGACCCAGGGACCTCTGAGAGAGTCTCCCACCCATTCAGCATCCGCAGTTTGCTGGAGCGAGGGAAGGAAGGAGAGAAAGAGACAGTAATGACAACGTTCACCTCCCTGGAGAGGACTGGACTTCACACTGGGCAAAGGTAGGAGTTCGCTTTTGGCCCCCAGGGGCCCCTAGTTTAACTACGATTTGTGTTAACTGATGTTAAAGGGAGTCCAATTTACAGTTTTCCTTAAACATTCCCAAAAAGACAGTCCCCAGTAATTTACTTCATTTAATTGACACCTGTGTTATTTAGACCATGGCTCTAGATAACAGTCATACAGCATCAGAACCCACATAAACAAATCCATTAAACACCATTTAAGGTGGAACGGAAAATTTGAACAGGAAGCCAACTCCTCTTAAACATTCAACACTAATTCATGTTTTGGCTTATCGGCAGCTTCTGGGGAAACGCAGGGAATTTGGTTTTATACTAAACATGCTTTCAGTCAGTGAACATGTCAAATATTAAAAAATATCTAAAAATATTTGGTAACACAGTCAACCGATGTGGTCCAGCCTGTAGAGGAAACTTGGTGGAATGTGAGCAGATAGACTTTATTGACCCCTGAGGGGAGATTTGGGAATACAGGTGAGAGCACACCTGTGTGGAGACAGACAGGTACGAGCAAGTGTGTTGAGCCTTTGTCTGATTAAGGCTGACTAACCCTGCTGAAGGAGGACACTGCCATTAGGGGACGTCATCTCCATGAAGGGGGAACGTGGTCTGCAGAGACATTTATGTGTCAAAGTAACAGGAATGCAGGCCCCAAAGTGGACCATTGTCCAGAGTGTCACACTGTCTCCTCCTATAGTGCCTCCTGGTATAAGGACGCAGACACCTGGCCGTCCGCGTGATGGAAAAGAGATCTAGATTTATCAGAACCAGTCCACCCTCTTCATGGCTCCATGGTCCAGTTCTGATGTGCATTGTAGGAGCTTTCGGTGGTGGACAGGGGACAGATTGGACACTCTGCGCGGTCTGCAGTCCCATACACAGCAGCTTTTTGTGTTCTGGTTTCTTTCAGAACAAGAACATTTTCAGCAGTTTTTGTGGAATCGGACCAGTCCGGCTACACTTCACTTCCCAAACCCATTAGGCAGGAAACAGGAACTATTTTAGGAACCAGCAATCTTTGTCATTTCAACACTGTAGGAACTTTACCTGGTTCTAGATTCAGAACCATTTGTAGTTGTTTTTTCTACTGACCCAGAGCTTTAATATGTGTCTTAAAGAAATGTTGTTTCTGATGGTACTGAAGCACAGTTTCACCTACAGCCACCAAACGTTGAGGACCTTATTTTGCATGAAAGCTCTGGTCCTGCTTGTTCAGAAAACCATGTTCATGAACTCCTTAGATGTTCCATCAGAAGGTGGAAAATAGAGCTAGTGAATAATTCTGGATGATCAGTCATCGGATCATGTTGTTAACCCGACTCTCTTGCTCTGGAGAGAGCAGGGACTTTGTCCCTGAGGAGACTCTCCAGGTTCTTCTTCAGTCTCCACTCATCTCAGTGCCTGAATTCTGTAGCTCATTGCTCACTGTCCTTTCTAGCAGGACTTTCAGAAACTTTGTCCAATCTAGAACATAATTAATAATTAATATTATTGCATAATGGCATAATTAATGTTGCTTAGTGTGTGTGTGTTCCTCTTTTCTAAAATTCAGCATTTTTACCCTTTATGAGATTTTGAGATTGAGGAGACCAGGTTCTCTCTCTGACAACCATTTTCCACCAGGAGGGAACTAGATGTTCTGATTCTGGCACTAAAATTAGAGCCCTTCAGAATGTTTTGACCAAGATCAATAAAATTTGGAACCTGAAGAGTCCTTGTTTACTTCTGTTGTGTAGCTCCTCCATTGATGAGACGTCCTTAATTAGAGGGATTGTGCTCCAAACTGGGGCTGGTTGGCCAGACAGAACCAAGGTGCAATGAATTTTGAACAGAACCAGATCTAGAACCAGCCAGAGTAAACAAAACACTCCCTCTTCAGACTCATTACATTCACATTTACAGGATGACACCTGGATAGGCCATTTTCATTGTTCCAGTTCCAAAGGTATGCAAGTTAAACAGACACTGATGGCAGAACCTTCTGGTACCAAGTGTGCATTAAGGCATGTTTCCTTGTCATTACCTAGGGCTCCTGTGCTACCTGAAACAGGAAGGGGCGGAGCTGACTGGAGGGAAGCTGGAGGGAAGGTGGAGAAGCCACCGTTCAGCTACAGCGCCCTGATCGTCATGGCTCTCGCACACAGCCCGCAGCGCCAGCTCACCCTGAGTGGCATCTACGACTTCATCACCGCACATTTTCCCTACTTCAGCCACAAGGGGCGTGGCTGGCAAAACTCCATACGCCACAATCTGAGCCTCAACAAATGCTTCGTCCGGGTGCCAAGGCCACAAGATGATCCAGGCAAAGGAAGCTACTGGATGCTGGACCCGTGCAGCGAAGTGTTCATCGGCGGGAATCCAGGCAAGCTAACGCAGCGGCAGCCACTCAGTCGGGTTAAGCTACCGAAGCTAGCCCAGAGGAAGGCGGGGCTTGCAATACCGCGTCCCTTCTACTGGCCTGCGCCATCTCTCCCGGCACTGCAGCACCCGGTGCCTGCACCACTACAAAGCCACAGCTGGACAGGTACCAGAGCCGGATTAGCTGAATTGAGCGCTGCCCCGATTGCACCTCCTAGGGGTGTAAACTGTCCACCGATCCAGGCTCTGGGTACGAGTGCTGCACCTGCTCCCCCGTCCCGCAGTGGCAGTGATGAGGCACATGTTACTGCAGTGCCAAGAATGATGCCATGCCCCTTGGGGACACAGCACCCCCTACTGGCATCCAACAGTAGCTCCACACTGACCCCTCCCTCTTTCTTCTCCCTTCACTAATCCCAACACCAGCTCCCATCAGACCTTCTGATTATTATTATTGTTGTTGTTGTTGTTGTTAGTATTATTATTATCAACTTCAATGTGAGACGTAAGCTCACTGTGATGCATGTCTGTACACATTTCTTTAATTATATTTGTTGAATTCTGAGCAGTTGTTGCAGCACACTTTCTAATTATCTGCATGAATTGCAATGAAAAAAAGATGTTGTTCCAGAGTCATTACTTTGGAACAGAAATCTGAGAGTTTGAGATGAAATCAAAAATGATTGGGGCAGCAGTGTCCTACTAGTGAGGGAGTCACCCCGGATTGGAAGACTGGGGGTCGATTCCCTCACCAGTAGGTTGCCCTGAGGTTCCCTTGAGCAAGGTACCGTCCCTGTCATTGCTCCCCTGGCTCTTTCAATAGCTGCCCCCGGCTGCACGGTGTGTGTGGGTGAAACGCAGAGGTTGAATTCTGTTGTGTTGTGCTGTGCTGCGTTTCACAATGACGAGGGTAGTCACTTTCACTTTAAATAGCAAATAGCAGGTTTTTAAGTGCATGTGGTAAAAGTCCTCACAAAGAACAATTAAAATGATTTAATGGTTTTTGGGTTTCAATACATTGTGTTATTTGAAACAAATGTGTTTTTTTTGTAAAAAGTAAAAACTTTATGTGTTTTTGAATAATAAAGTTTGAGTTCAGTATATTATTAACTAAATGTGTAAAAGACTAAAAAGAGCGATTATTATATTTCTTCTGATTCCTGATTGGAACACTGATCATTTTATTATTATATAATAATACAAATAAATAAATAAATATTATTGATTAATTATTGATTAAGACTGAACGAGCAGCAAACTTCGCGGCCTCGGACACAACGCTTTCTTGATAAAAGTTCCACATTAAACGTAAGTGTTACTATGACGTCCTCTTTTGTGCTGTTTGTCGTGCGGCATGTACAGCGTAGACTGTCCGTCCAACTATGTAGACTCTTATACCTGTAGGAAATGCGTAACTGTAACGCAGTTGGAGGACAGGATTCGTGTTCTGGAGGGACATTAGCACTTTATCACAGTGTAGTCAGACCGAGGGACGTGTAGTTCCGGCTCAGTCGGAGCCGCTGGCCGAGTTAGACTCAGCTGTAGACCCTCCTGGCCCAGTTAGACTTGGCTGTAGACCCTCCGGGCCCAGTTAGACTCGGCTGTAGGCCCTCCTGGCCCAGTTAGACTTGGCTGTAGACCCTCCGGGCCCAGTTAGACTCGGCTGTAGGCCCTCCGGGCCCAGTTAGACTCGGCTGTAGACCCTCCGGGTCCAACCGTAGCCGGTTTGGAGCCAGCACCAGCGGCATGTCCAAGGGAACGCTGGGTGACCGCCAAACGGGGGTCCAGGAGCTCAAAGAATGGACCTCCTGCACACCAGTCTTCAATCCGGCTGAGGAACAGGTACTCTGCTCTCGGCAGCGCGCCTGCTGAAGCGGAGAAGGTGCTCATAATTGGCGACTCGATTGTTAGGAATGTTAGCGTTCCTAGCCGTCCTAAACCAGCGGTTTCGGTGAAATGCCTCCCCGGGGCCAGAGTCTCTGACATCGAGGCACGATTGGACTCTTACTCCAGCAATGAAGTTCCGACCTTGGTTGTTCACGCTGGAACTAACGATATAAAGTCCCAACAATCCGAGGTATTAAAGAGGAACTTCATCTCTATGTGTTCAAAAGCTGAAACTAAATGTCAGAACTTAATCGTGTCTGGTCCCTTGCCAATTCTCTTTAGAGGAGATGTAACCTACAGTAGGCTGCTCTCTTTCAACCGCTGGCTAGAGACTTGGTGTGCATCTAAAAGCACCGCCTTCATAAATAATTGGGACCTCTTTTGGGAACGGCCTGGCCTTTATAAAAGGGACGGTCTTCATCCTAACTGGAGAGGATCATACATGCTTTCCCAAAATGTGGCAGCAAAATTGCCACAGTGACTCTTTAGAGCACCACCCAGGTCGCAGTCCTGTGATCTTAAATCACACGCTGGCTGTTCTCCCACTACCAGTACACTCTTGGCAGAAACCCAGGTTCCTTATAACCTGGCATCCCCTATGTCACACATTAGCTTAGAACCAGACTTCTCCCATCATTACCAGAGAATATCTATTCTTAGTACGATAAGGAAGCAGTATAGATGCCAATCTAGAGGCTCCTGCGCTGGTAACCTGCTCACAGTACCCATCATAAAAACAAATAAAACACAGCGTCCGACTAAAATCAAATGTTCACTGCTGAATGTTCACTCCTTAGGAAACAAGGCAGTGCTTATTAATGAGATGGTACTCGACACAAAGTCAGATATCTGTCTACTGACTGAAACTTGGCTTAGACCCACTGACACCATCCCCTTAGTGGAAGCCTCCCCGGATGGGTTCTCATACCTGCATAAATCACGCTCAGCAGGACGTGGTGGAGGCCTGGCTGCAATATTTGATGAATCATTTAAGGTTGATTCAAAAACTACTGAGAGCTTCCACACATTGGAAGTGATGCTGCTGAGCATTAGGTCTGATTTAGCTCCATATCCTATTAGTTTACAGACCTCCAGGACCATATGCTGCCTTTATCAATGAATTTGGCAATCTGCTCTCTGATTGGTTATTAGG
Source organism: Hepsetus odoe (assembly GCA_017165825.1). NCBI lineage: Eukaryota > Metazoa > Chordata > Actinopteri > Characiformes > Hepsetidae > Hepsetus > Hepsetus odoe. The sequence goes on from CM029375.1 coordinate 27,667,404, forward strand.
TTTACTAGATTTGTGATGCTAAGTGACTTTAACATACATGTTGATACAGAGACGGATGCAGGTGCCAAAAGCTTCTTAACGCTCCTCGATTCTGTCGGTTGCACCCAGCATGTATCAGGACCTACCCATGTACAAGGACACACGCTAGATCTAATCATCTCGTATGGACTTGACATTGATACTGTACTGGTCCACTCCTTAAATAAACTTTGTTCCGACCATTCTTTAATCACGTTTGAGATTAATATGTCTCCACCGTACCTCAGTGAAAGGACTAGTACAACACGACACCTAAACAGGGCTAAATGTGTTCAGTTTATGGAGGCCGTAACGGAGACAGACTTCACCGGTAACAAAACTGTTAATGACATCACCGACATGTACAATACAGTAGTTGGGCAGATCCTTGATCAGGTCGCCCCAATTAAGATAAAGAAGGTCCGAACTATCAGGCACTCTCCCTGGTTCAGTGATCACACTCGGGCCGCTAAGCGGGAGTGCCGTAAGCTAGAACGCAGATGGAAGACAACAGGTCTCCAAGCCTCTCAGGCTCTATGGTCTGCTAAACTAAAACAATATAAGAAAGCTCTATATAGTGCTCTAGAGTACTATTCAAAACTTATTGAGAACAACAAGCAGAACCCGCTATTTATTTCAGACACTCGCTCAGCTAACAGACAGAACTGATAAAAGGCCAGCGTGTAGTATTACTAACGAGAGGGTTCTTCAGTTTTTTAATGATAAAATTAACAACATTAGGCTCCAAATGTGCCCTATTAGCCCTCAAATTAATCCACTACCAGAACAGTGCTCACAATATTTTAGTGATTTTAATCTCATCGATAACTCTGAGCTAATTTCTGTTATAGCCAAGGCAAACTCCACGACCTGTCGGTTAGATCCAATTCCAACCAAGCTCCTGAAGGAACCCTTAGGAGTACTATCAACACCTATACTTGATATCATGAATGCATCCTTGACCTCAGGTGTCGTCCCCAATCAGTTTAAAACAGCAGTGGTTAGACCACAGCTTAAAAAACCTAACTTGGGCCCTCACTCACCAAGTAATTATAGACCATCTCTAATGTCCCGTTTCTCTCTAAGATTCTAGAAAAACTCGTTGCGAGACTGCAGTCATATCTAGACACGTAGAACCTCTTAGATAAATTCCAATCAGGCTTCCAGCACGGCCATAGCACAGAAACTGCTCTAACTAGAGTGGTGAATGATATAATGGTCTCGAGTGATGCAGGAAACATCACTGTTCTTGTTCTGTTAGATCTTAGTGCTGCACTCATCAGCACTGAAACATCGCACTGTTTCATTTCTGTGTCTGTCACTACTGGATCCTGCTCATTACTGACCCCCTCATTCCATTTCTCTCCCCACATGTCCGGGGGGGCCCGCTGTGGTCATCACCTGAGTCCAGTACCGAACTACCATCTGGTCTGTGTGATGCATCTGATGCGCCAAGGGATCCTGGCGGCTCACCGGTACTGGGGCCGCACCCAACTTGCTGAGCCTGGGAAGCAGCTTGGGACTCCTCACTGATCCTGGAGTTTAAAACCAAACTAACTTTGTACTGTTAGTAGACCCAAGGGGGTTGGGTAGCCGGTTGACCTTGGACCCTCAGGGGTTTTTTTCTCCACACAGTGGAGTTTTTGGTTCCTCTCCTCTGTAGTCGTCTGGCTTTAACTTCTAGTACTGTAACCTGTCTACCATCTACCACCAATGTAAAGTGCCTTGGGGCAACTGTGTTGTAAAAGGCGCTGTTCAAGAATAAATTGAATTGAATTGATTGCAGCAGGTCTTGTTCAGGTTTAATATCAGTGTATATTATTGTTGTTGTTTTTATTGGGTTAGATGAGACCAGTCATGAGCCCTAACCCTAGGGTGGTGCTGGTGGTCTAGTGGTGGTACTTGTCTATGGACCTGTGGATCAAGAGGTCCCAGGTTCGAATCCCACCTCCAGCACAACCACCACTAGGTCCCTGAGCAAGACCCTGAACCCTGAGTGTCTCCAGGGGGGACTGTCCCTGTAATCAGGAATATGAAGGACATGAAGTCGCTCTGGATAAGAGTGTCTGCTAAATGCTGTAAATGAGTGATGAAGTAGAGCTCAGAATGTCCTGAGGGAGCAGAAAGCTGACGTCCATCCATTTTCTGCCGCTTGTCCCAAACGGGGTCACGGGGGAGTGCTGGTGTCCAACCCAGTGCACACAGGGCGAGGACGGGGGACGCACCCTGGACAGGTCTCCAACCTATCGCAGGGAGGAGCGTGACGGGGACGGTACCTTGCTCAAGGGTACCTCAGGGCAACCCATTGGGAAGGGGTTCGAACCCCCGATCCTCCGATCATGTGGCCGACGCCCAAACCACTAGGCCTCCGCTGCCCCTGAGAAAGTTGATGTTCTGTAGTTAATTTGTGTAATAAATAATAAACCTGTTTTGACAGCATCCACACACACACTGCACATAAATCACACACATCAGCATGTGCACACACTCAAACCTTTCTGTGAGACCACACACAGTGTGATCAGTGAGTGCATCCTCAGTGTGTAACCCGACACACACACACACACACACACACACACACACACACACACACACACACACACACACACACACACACACACACACACACACACACACACACACATTTATTTATTTGTTTGTTTGTTTATTTATCTATTTATGTATATATAATCATGTGAACTTTATTTTGATATTATATTTATTCATATTTTATATTAGATATATGTATGTGTGTATTTTAAGAGATAGATAGATTTGTTTAAGTTTGAAAAATAAAATATAAGATAAAAGTCCGGGACTTTTACCGCACCGGAAGCAGCGCCATCCCGCTCTCAGTGTGGCGTGTGAGAGAAGCAGCGACGTTCAGATTCACTCGAAGGGGAAGAAACACCTCAAAACAACCTTTAACTGCGAAAACATGTAAGTTTTTCTCTGGATTTGCTCGGCTGTCTGTCCTGAGAGGCGCTGCTTATTTTACAGCCTGATTGAAATAGAATAATCAGACAAAGAATTACTACAAAATAAAAAGGAAAATCCTCCTGATTATCTTCAGAAAACTCACAGAGACACTAACCGAGCTTAAGATTAACATAAACACCTGTAATTTACTGGAAAATACCTGAAAATATTAACCTGATTTTATCTCTCAGGGACCACCTTAAATCAGTCCTGTTTAAGGTGGAACTGAATCTCGCATTTCATACCTTTTTTCCAAAGCATTACTAGCTACTAATTTCCTCGTTCCACCTTAAATGCTGTTGCCGGTCAATTCTGGCGCCTCGGGCCGCTTTAAGGTGGACCTGTGCCGCTTTAAGGTGGACCTGTGCCGCTTTAAGGTGGTTTTAAAGCTCGTATGAAGGTTAAAGTGTAGCTTTACTAAAGATTAAACAGTAAAAACCGGAGAACCTTTAGTCTTTGTTCCCTAAAACTGTGGAACACACTGAACATCCGTCAGAAACTACAGTCAGTAAATGAAAAGAATCAGATAAAACAGTTTTATTGAGCAGAACTTTGTCTGTCCATCATTATTGACATCAGTACTCTGGAGGTTCAGTAGTTTTAGTGGATGAACACTTTCAGAGCGGCAGGCTTCAGATCTGTTCTTAATGAGGTTCAGCTCAATTAAAGGTTCTTAATGAGGTTCAGCTCAATTAAAGGTTCTTAATGAGGTTCAGCTCAATTAAAGGTTGCACAACTTTTGTGGAAAACGAGCAAAAACGTTCCAGACGTACAGAAGATCTTTTGGATTGAAAGTTAAATGGTGATCTGAGATCAAACACGATCAGAGTTATTCCTTTATTTTTTTGATTGATTTAAAGCGTTACATCCTGTTTCATTTTAGGGTTTTTTAGTTTTTTAAATATTGAATCTGCGAACGAGGGAGTGCTCTGTGTTTTTAGAGAGTGTGTGAAAGTGTGGTTTAAACAGCTCTGTTGTTCCTGATCTGCTTTCTCCAGGAGTCTCCTGAACAAGCCGAAGTCTGAGATGACTCCTGAGGAGCTCCAGAAGAGGGAGGAGGAGGAGTTCAACACCGGCCCGCTGTCTGTCCTCACACAGTCCGTCAAGAACAACACGCAGGTCCTCATCAACTGCCGCAACAACAAGAAACTGCTGGGGCGAGTGAAGGCGTTCGACAGGTACCTGGGACACGGACTGTCCTCTGTGTGTCCTCAGTTATGGGGCAAGGTCACTTGTGATGTCAGAAGGTTCTGTGTTTAAAAGCTCCCCTCTAGAGAAAGTGTGTGTGTGTGTGTGTGTGTGTGTGTGTGTGTGTGTGTGTGTGTGTGTGTGTAAAGCTCAGCCCACAGTCAAATCAACAAACGATGAAATCCCTCTGTGTCTCAGATGACGGCCAGTCTTTTAATAATCTTGTTTAGTTACATAATCGACACCCAACGAAGACGTTGTGGAGAAAGAAAACTAAAGTTCAGCTTTATGGTCCATCCCTGTCCAAACTGGCCATAGGGCCTGATTACCCAGAATTCAGTGTGAAGCAGTTATGATCTCTCTCCGGTAGTTCTGTCCCCCAGTGAAGCTCCGCGTGTCTCTGTGGGACGGTGATGATGGTAAAATAGTCCATCTGAACTAAATCACTTTTCTTTGTGTCCCTCCACCATGAACGGGATCAGTTTTAGTCCAGAATCTTCTCCAGACTCCCAAAGCATGGGCGTGGGAGTTGCTGTGGAACATTTACCTGCCCATCCAGGTTAAATTATATTGATATTTTTCAGGCATTGTAACATGGTGCTGGAGAACGTGAAGGAGATGTGGACCGAGGTTCCCAAGAGCGGCAAAGGCAAGAAGAAGTCCAAACCGGTCAATAAGGATCGCTACATCTCCAAGATGTTCCTGAGAGGAGACTCTGTTATTGTGGTGCTGAGGAACCCTCTGATCACTGGAAAATAGACTGTCCACCTGGGGAACAGCTGCTGAGTCAGCAGAGCCTGAAGATAAGAGTTTGGTCTGAAGGTGGAGCTCAGTGCTGTGGGTTTGGGTCACACGGGGAGGTTTATTTGAGGAGGATTCTGCCTCTACTGTTATTAGTGCTTCAGGGTTTAACTTCAGAAGAACATGTCAGGGTTTTTGACTGTGTTTTTGTTTGGATGGGGTTGGTGGATCTCTGAGATGGAGCATTTTTGTTAGTTTTTTTTTTTTTGTTGTTTTGTTAGTTTTTGTGATCCAGGTTTTTACTGTTTGTCGGAATAAAGTTTTGTAGAAGAAACATTTCATGTGTGTTTGTTTGACCTGCTGTTGGGTTTCTAATCAAAACAAAAACTACCTCCTGATCCAGTCCTTCCCCTTAAAAATACTCAGCTTTTAATAACCAGCTGTGTGTGATCTTTAGTAAAACATCTGATCATGTGTCTCACACTGATGTTCAGCTGCTCTCTCTCTCTCTCTCTCTCTCTCTCTCTCTCTCTCTCTCTCTCTCTCTGTGTGTTTTCGTGATAAGCTACTGTTTAGATGTTTCTGAATTATTAATGAGAGCAGATGGGTGTCACTTCACACCAACACACACACACACGTTCTCAAGGGTTCTGCAGAGCTGTCTGGTATCACAGTGACTCTTGCAGCCTTTTCACCTGTACGTGTTTACGGTTTTGCTGGATTTTGTTTAAATCAGCAGGAAGAGTCAGAATCCTGGTTCAGAGTCTGGTGGTCCAGACCAGCTGAGCGGTGGAACTAGGGCTGCCGTGTAAAAGTAACATCCGTAAGAATGCAGGACACGAGGTTTCCTAGCACACTGTCCAGACCGTTCCACTGCCTCCTCCAGCTTTCCATAGTCCATCCTGTTGTTGCCACTTCCTCAGGTAAGGACAGGTGATGTCCCTCAAATCCTCACACGTCAATTATTTCTGCCTCAGGATCAAACTGTTCTATGATGATTGTTTTTTCTTTATAGTCTCCTCATTTCGGCTCCCGTGTAGGGGACAGTATCTGTTTCTTCCGGTCCTCTGCACCTTCCTCCTTCAAACCAGCTGACTCCATGTCCTCTTTCACCATGTTCATTAACCTCTTTGTCCTTCCTCTTCTCCTCTTTCCTGGCAGCTCCATCTTCAACATCCTCCTGATATACTCCTCGTCTCTCTGGACGTGTCCAAACCAACTGATCTGAGCTGTCCCTCTTATAAACTTATTTCTGATCCTGTCCATCCTCATCACATCAAATGAAAAGTTCAGCATCTTTAAGTCTGACGCCTCCAGCTCCGCATCCTTTCTTTTCATATAACATAGCTGGTCTCACTACCATCCTGTAAATCTTCCCTTTCACTCTTACTGTCACAGATCGCTCCTGTGACTCGTCTCCACCCGTTCCACACTGCCTGCACTCTCTTCTCCTCTCTTCCACACTCACCGTTACACTGAACTGAGTATTTAAACTCCTCCCCCTTCACCTCCTCTACTCCCTCCATCCTCTACTGCCAGTTTTTAGAGACACTTTCTTCAAGCAGTGGTTCATGAAAAAGTCTGATCTTTCAACAAGACCATGATTTTTATGCAGGATAATTCTCCATCACATGCATGGAAGTTCTCCACTGTGTGGGCAGTAAAGACCTTAAAGACACGCCCCCTGCCTCACCCGAACTAAACCCTGCTGAGAACTTGTGGACCTTCTTAAACGGGAGATTTGTGGGGAAGGAGAACAGTCCAGCTCTCTAAAAGATCAACAGATGAATTATTTTTTTGTCAAATGTTTATTTGTGATTTTTGAGCTGTTTATTTTTCTTTCTTTTCTTTCTTTCTTTAACAAGTGAGTTATAGAGTAATCTATATAATCTGTATTTAGTTTAGTGTAATAATTCTGCACTAATAGCTGTATAATAATTGTGACACAGATGTTCTGAGAATGTTCACACTCATACTTCCTTTAAATCATTCAGGTTTCAGGGTTTAACATTCAGGATTGACTGATAGAACTGGATTAGTTCCAGATTAAAATAAATCCTCAAAACACTCACTTATTTAGTAACTTTGCACACAGTGTACTAACTCTGTTCATCACCCTTATTCTTGAAGATCTCTACCAGTGCACTTTGTCTCCACTCCCACTTTCCAAGATTGTGTTAAACAATCTGGTCAGAAACTCAACTGCCATCTCCCCTAAACATCTCCATGCTTCCACTGGTATGTCATCCGGTCCAACAGCCTTTCCGTTCTTCATCCTCTTCATCGCTGCCCTTACTTCCATCTTGTTTTTTTGCTGCACTTCCTGGTTCACTCTCCTCACATCATCCAGTCTTCTCTCTCTCTCATTTTCTTCATTCATCAGCTCCTCAAAGTTCTTCCATCTGCTCAACACGCTCTGTTCACCTGTGAGCACGTTTCCATTTCTATCTTTAATCGTCCTGACCTGCTGCACATCTTTCCCAGATCTGTCTCTCTGTCTAGCCAATCAGTGAAGGTCCTTTTCTCCCTCTTTACTGTCCAACCTCTCATACAATTCACCAAACACCTGATCTTCAGTCTTCACCACTGCTTTCTTCACCCTGCGGTTCATCTCCTTGTACACCTGTCTACTTCCTTCATCTCTCTGACTGTCCCATGTCTTCTTCACCTCCCTCTTCTTCTGCATACACTCCTGGACTTCTTGGTTCCACCACCAGGTTTCATTGTCCTCCTTCTTCCTTCCAGATGTCACACCAAGTACATTTCTCTCTGTCTGCTGTACCACTCCTGCAGCAGTTGCAAAATTGTGATCGTACTGAGTGTGTCAGAACTCTACATACACACGGGTGACCTCACCTTTACTTTCAGACCTTATTCTCCAGAGTGAATGTGTATGTGTGTGTGTGTGAGGGTGAATGTTTTATTCAGTGTGAGCAGATTTCGGAAGGGAGTTGTGATTATGATCTCAGAGTAAATCCCACCATCGCAAACCTGATACAGCGCCCAATCGACCCCTCTGAGAAACTTAAGAACTTTCCATTTTTTTCCAGCAAGAGGTGTCAATCAAACACACACACACACACACACACACACACACACACACACAGACACACAGAGATTAAAATGACCCAGCTTGGCTGAAGTGGGTTGAGTGCAGGTGAGAACAAAAGGCCCATTATTAGTAAAGGAGGCGCTTCTGGTTGATCAAAACTGAACCATCTATGAGTTTAATTCATTAAAAGGTTTTACTCTGATAGTAGAGTCTGTAGTTGTTCATTAAAAGATTTTAAGCTGATAGTAGAGTCTGTAGTTGTTCATTAAAAGATTTTAAGCTGATAGTAGAGTCTGTAGTTGATCATTAAAAGGTTTAAGCTGATAGTAGAGTCTGTAGTTGTTCATTAAAAGGTTTGAAGCTGATAGTAGAGTCTGTAGTTGATCAATAAAAGGTTTGATTGGATAGCAGAGTCTGTAGTTGATCATTAAAAGGTTTGAAGCTGATAGTAGAGCCTGTAGTTGAGTTCATTAAAATGTTTGAAGCTGATAGTAGAGTCTGTAGTTGAGTTCATTAAAGGTTCTAAGCTGATAGTAGAGTCTGTAGTTGTTCATTAAAAGGTTTTGATAGTAGAGTCTGTAGTTGATCATTAAAAAGGTTTGAAGCTGATAGTAGAGTCTGTAGTTGGTCACTAAAATGTTTGAAGCTGATAGTAGAGTCCAGTTGATCATTAAAAGGTTTTAAGTTGATAGTAGAGTCTGTAGTTGAGTTCATTAAAAGGTTTCAGTTGATAGAGTCTGTAAAGGAGTTCATTAAAAGGTTTGAAGCATGTGAGTTCGTAGTTGGAGTTCATTAAAGGTTTGAAGCTGATAGTAGAGTCTGTAGTTGGAGTTCATTAAAGGTTTAATATAGCAGAGTCTGTAGTTGGAGTCTATTAAAAGGTTTGTAGTTATAGTAGAGTTCAGTTGAGTTCACAAAAAGGTTTGAAGCTGATAGTAGAGTCTGTAGTTGAGTTCATTAAAAGGTTTGAAGCTGATAGGAGTCTGTAGTTGAGTTCATTAAAAGGTTTGAAGTTGATAGTAGAGTCTGTATTGATCATTAAAAGGTTTGAAGCTGATAGTAGAGTCTGTAGTTGGAGTTCATTAAAAGGTTGAAGCTGATAGTAGAGTCTGTAGTTGATCATTAAAAGGTTTGAAGCTGATAGTAGAGTCTGTAGTTGGAGTTCATTAAAAGTTGCCGATAGTAGAGTCTAGTTATTGCCAAAGGTCGAAGCTGATAGTAGAGTCTGTAGTTGGTCATTAAAGGTTTGAAGCTGATAGTAGAGTCTGTAGTTGGTCATTAAAAGGTTTTTGCCATAGTAGAGTCTTTGTGGTTGAGTTCATTAAAAGGTTTGAAGCCGATAGTAGAGTCTGTAGTTGATCATTACAAAAAGTACAAAAAGGGCCTCAGTCGTCTCCACCTGCTAAAGCAGCTGAGGTCCTTTGGAGTAAACAAACATCTCATGAGGACATTTTATGACTCTGTGGTAGCGTCGGCTGTTTTTTACGCTGTGGTCTGCTGGTGTGGAAGAGTCACAGTGAAGGACAGAGGGAAACTAAATAAACTGGTCAAGAGGGCCAGCTCTGTTCTGGACTGCCCGCTCAGGTCCATCGAGCAGGTAGGGGAGGAGAGGATGTTCTCCAAACTAACATCCATCATGGACAACACCTCCCACCCCTACACGAGACTGTAGGGAGCACTGAGCAGCCTGCTCAGCAGCAGACTGTTACACCCGCAGTGTAAGAAAGAGCTACTGCAGGTCATTCCTACCTGCAGCCATCAGACTCCACAACTCATCATAACATTACATATTGAATATTGCTTGTTATTATTATATATTATTATATTATTATATTTAATATTGTATTATATATTATTATTACATTTACATTTGTTGCTTGTTTATTTATAAGTTATTTATAACTTATTCATTACTGTTTACTGTATATATGGTCATCTTTCCTAATCTTCAATAAATATGTATATATATATATATATATATATATATATATATATATAGATAGATAGATAGATTATAGCTCTTGTAATATGGATGTCTTGTCTTTATATTTTTATATTTTTCTTATTTTCTTTACATCTATCTTTCTATATTCTCTCTGTCTCCTTGATAAAGAGCCCTGTAACGCCCAAATTTCCCATTCGTGGGATAATAAAAGATTATTCTATTCTATTCTATTCTAAAGGTTTGAAGCTATAGTAGAGTCTGTAATTGGAGTTCATTAAAGGTTTGAAGCTGAGGTAGAGTCTGTAGTTATCATTAAAAGGCTTGAAGCTGATAGTAGAGTCTAGCTGGTCATTAAAAGGTTTTAAGCTGATAGTAGAGTCTAGTTGGTCAGTATTAAAGCGTTTTAAGCTGATAGTAGAGTCTGTAGTTGGAGTTCATTAAATATTTCTGTTGATAGAGTCTGTAGCTGATCATTAAAAGGTTTGAAGCTGATTGTAGAGTCTGTAGTTGGTCATTAAAAGGTTTGAAGCTGATAGTAGAGTCTGTAGTTGGTCATTAAAAGGTTTGAAGCTGATAGTAGAGTCTGTAGTTGATCATTAAAAGGTTTGGTTGATAGTAGAGTCTGTAGTTGATCATTAAAAGGTTTGGTTGATAGTAGAGTCTGTAGTTGATCATTAAAAGGTTTGAAGCTGATAGTAGAGTCTGTAGTTGGTCATTAAAAGGTTTGAAGCTGATAGAGTCTGTAGTTGATCATTAAAAGGTTTAAGCTGATAGTAGAGTCTGGAGTTGTTCATTAAAAGGTTTGAAGCTGATAGTAGTCTGTAGTTGATCATTAAAAAGGTTTAAGCTGATAGTAGAGTCTGTAGTTGTCTGGTTAAAAGGCTTAGTTGATAGTAGAGTTCAGAAGTTGGAGTTCATTAAAATGTTTAGTTGATAGAGTCTGTAGCTGGAGTTCATTAAAAGGTTTGAAGGATAGAGTCTGGTAGTTAATACAAAAGGTTTGAAGCTGATAGTAGAGTCTGTAGTTGGTCATTAAAAGGTTTGAAGCTGATAGTAGAGTCTGTAGTTGATCATTAAAAGGTTTGAAGCTGATAGTAGAGTCTGTAGTTGGAGTTCATTAAAAGGTTTGAAGCTGATAGAGTCTGTAGTTGTTCATTAAAAGGTTTGAAGCTGATAGTAGAGTCTGTGAGGCATTAAAAGGTTTGAAGCTGATAGTAAGTCTGTGTTGATCATTAAAAGGTTTGAAGTTGGAGTAGTAGAGTCTGTAGTTGTTCATTAAAAAGGTTTTAAGTTGATAGTAGAGTCTGTAGTTGGGAGTTCATTAAAAGGTGTTTGAGTCGATAGTAGAGTCTGTAGTTGGAGTTCACAAAGGTTTGAAGCTGGGATAGTAGAGCTTGTAGTTGGTCAGTTAGTGCTGTTTTGGTTGATAGTAGAGTCTGTAGTTGGAGTTCATTAAAAGGTTTGAAGCTGATAGTAGAGTCTGTAGTTGGAGTTCATTAAAAGGTTTGAAGGATAGTAGAGTCTGTAGTTGGAGTTCATTAAAAGGTTTGAAGCTGATAGTAGAGTCTGTAGCTGTCATTAAAAAGGTTTGCTGATAATAGAGTCTGTAGTTGGAGTTTATTAAAGGTTTGAAGCTGATAGTAGAGTCTGTAGTTGGTCATTAAAAGGTTTTAAGCTGATAGTAGAGTCTGTAGTTGTTCATTAAAAGGTTTGAAGCTGATAATAGAGTCTGTAGTTGGAGTTTATTAAAAGGTTTGAAGCTGATAGTAGAGTCTGTAGTTGGTCATTAAAAGGTTTTAAGCTGATAGTAGAGTCTGTAGTTTGTTAAAGGGTTTGAAGCTGATAGTAGAGTCTGTAGTTGGTCATTAAAAGGTTTTAAGTTGATAGTAGAGTCTGTAGTTGTTCATTAAAAGGTTTGAAGCTGATAATAGAGTCTGTAGTTGAGTTTATTACTAAAAGGTTTGAAGTTGATAGGAGTCTGTAGTTGGATCATTAAAAGGTTTGAAGCTGATAGTAGAGTCTGTAGTTGGTCATTAAAAGGTTTGAAGCTGATAGTAGAGTCTGTAGTTGATCATTAAAAGGTTTGACGCTGATAGTAGAGTCTGTAGTTGGTCATTAAAAGGTTTGAAGCTGATAGTAGAGTCTGTAGTTGGAGTTCATTAAAAGGTTTCAGTTGATAGTAGAGTCTGTAGTTGATCATTAAAAGGTTTCAGGTTGATAGTAGAGTCTAGTTGGTCATTAAAAGGTTTGAAGCGATAGTAGAGTCTTGTAGTTGGTCATTAAAAGGTTTTAAGCTGATAGTAGAGTCTGTAGTTGGAGTTCACAAAAGGGTTCTAAGCTGATAGTAGAGTCTGTAGTTGATCATTAAAAGGTTTGAAGGATAGTAGAGTCTGTAGTTATCATTAAAAGGTTTTAAGCTGATAGTAGAGTCTGTAGTTGGTCATATTGTGGTTTGGTTGATAGTAGAGTCTGTAGTTGATCATTAAAAAGGTTTGAAGCTGATAGTAGAGTCTGTAGTTGGTCATTAAAAGGTTTGTGTTGATAGTAGAGTCTGTAGTTGGTCATTAAAAGGTTTTAAGCTGATAGTAGAGTCTGTAGTTGGTCATTAAAAGGTTTGAAGCTGATAGTAGAGTCTGCAGTTGGGGTTCATTAAAAGGTTTAGTTGATAGTGAGTCTGTAGTTGATCATTAAAAGGTTTGAAGCTGATAGTAGAGTCTGTAGTTGGTCATTAAAGGTTTGAAAGCTGATAGTAGAGCCTGTAGTTGGAGTTCATTAAAAGGTTTGAAGCTGATAGGTAGAGTCTGTAGTTGGAGTTCATTAAAAGGTTTAAGCTGATAGTAGAGTCTGTGAAGGTCATTAAAAGGTTTGAAGCTGATAGAGTCTTGTAGGTTGTTCATTAAAAGGTTTGAAGTTGATAGTAGAGTCTGTAGTTGATCATTAAAAGGTTTTGGCTGATAGTAGAGTCTGTAGTTATCATTAAAAGGTTTTAAGCTGATAGTAGAGTCTGTAGTTGGAGTTTATTAAAAGGTTCTAAGCTGATAGTAGAGTCTGTAGTTGATCATTAAAAGGTTTGAAGCTGATAGTAGAGTCTGTACATCATTAAAAAGGTTTGAAGCTGATAGTAGAGTCTGTAGTTGATCATTAAAAGGTTTGAAGCTGATAGTAGAGTCTGTAGTTGATCATTAAAATGTTTGAAGCTGATAGTAGAGTCTGTAGTTGATCATTAAAAGGTTTGAAGCTGATAGTAGAGTCTGTAGTTGGTCATTAAAAGGTTTGAAGCTGATAGTAGAGTCTGTAGTTGGTCATTAAAAGGTTTGAAGCTGATAGTAGAGTCTTTGTGAAGTTGGTCATTAAAAGGTTTTAAGCTGATAGTAGAGTCTGTGTAGTTATCATTAAAAGGTTTGAGCTGATAGTAGAGTCTGTAGTTGATCATTAAAAGGTTTTAAGCTGATAGTAGAGTCTGTAGTTGGTCAAAAGGTTTTGAAGCTGATAGTAGAGTCTAGAAGTTGATCATTAAAAGGTTTGAAGCTGATAGTAGAGTCTGTAGTTGGTCATTAAAAGGTTTTAAGCTGATAGTAGAGTCTGTGAAGTTGGAGTTCATTAAAAGGTTTGAAGCTGATAGTAGAGTCTGTAGTTGTTCATTAAAAGGTTTTAAGCTGATATAGAGTCTGTAGTTGTTCATTAAAAGGTTTGAAGCTGATAGTAGAGTCTGTAGTTGAGTTCATTAAAAGGTTTGAAGCTGATAGTAGAGTTCAGAAGTTGGTCACAAAGGTTTTTAAGTTGATAGTAGAGTCTGTAGCTGAGTTCATTAAAGGTTTGAAGTCATAGTAGAGTCTGTAGTTGTTCACAAAAGGTCAGTTGATAATAGAGTCTGTAGTTGGAGTTTATTAAAATAGCTTTGAAGCTGATAGTAGAGTCTGTAGTTGGTCATTAAAAGGTTTTAAGCTGATAGTAGAGTCTGTGTTGATCATTAAAAGGGTTTAAGCTGATAGTAGAGTCTGTAGTTGGAGTTCATTAAAAGGTTTGAAGCTGATAGTAGAGTCTGTAGTTGGTCATTAAAAGGTTTGAAGCTGATAGTAGAGTCTGTAGTTGGTCATTAAAAGGTTTTGGCTGATAGGAGTCTGTAGTTGTTCATTAAAAGGTTTGAAGCATAGAGTCTGTAGTTGGAGTTCATAAAAGGTTTGGGTTGAGGTAGAGTCTGTAGTTGGAGTTCATTAAAAGGTTTGAAGCTGGATAGTAGAGTCTGTAGTTGATCATTAAAAGGTTTGAAGTTGATAGTAGAGTCTGTAGTTGATCATTAAAAGGTTTGAAGCTGATAGTAGAGTCTGTAGTTGATCATTAAAAGGTTTGAAGTTGATAGTAGAGTCTGTAGCTGTTCTCATTAAAGGTTTGAAGCTGATAGTAGAGTCTGCAGTTGTTCATTAAAAGGTTTGAAGCTAGTAGAGTCTGCAGTTGATCATTGTTGGTTTTGCCGATAGTGAGTCTGTAGTTGATCATTAAAAGGTGAAGCTGATAGTAGAGTCTGTAGTGTATCATTAAAAGGTTTGAAGCTGATAGTAGAGTCTGTAGTTGATCATTAAAAGGTTTTAAGCTGATAGTAGAGTCTGTAGTTGATCATTAAAGGTTTGGGTTGATAGTAGAGTCTGTAGTTGATCATTGGGGTGGTTTAGTTGATAGTAGGAGTCTGTAGTTGATCATTAAAAGGTTTGAAGCTGATAGTAGAGTCTGTAGTTGTTCATTAAAAGGTTTTAAGCTGATAGTAGAATCTGTAGTTGGGTCATTAAAGGTTGTGTTGATAGTAGAGTCTGTAGTTGTTCATTAAAAGGTTTGAAGCTGATAGAGTCTGTAGTTGGAGTTCATTAAAAGGTTTGAAGCGATAGTAGAGTCTGTAGTTGATCATTAAAAGGTTTGAAGCTGATAGTAGAGTCTGTAGTTGGTCATTAAAAGGTTTTAAGCTGATAGTAGAGTCTGTAGTTGGTCATTAAAAGGTTTTAAGCTGGGATAGTAGAGTCTGTAGTTGTTCATTAAAAGGTTTAGTTGATAGTAGAGTCTGGTTGGTCATTAAAAGGTTTGAAGCTGATAGTAGAGTCTGTAGTTGATCATTAAAAGGTTTTAAGCTGATAGTAGAGTTCTGTAGTTGGTCATTAAAAGGTTTTAGTTGATAGAGTCTGTAGTTGATCATTAAAAGGTTTAAGCTGATAGTAGAGTCTGTAGTTGGTCATTAAAAAGGTTTGGAAGCTGATAGTAGAGTCTGTAGTTGAGTTCACAAAGGTTTGAAGCTGATAGTAGAGTCTGTGAAGTTGATCATTAAAAGGTTTGAAGCTGATAGTAGAGTCTGTAGTTGGTCATGTCAAAAGGTTTGAAGCTGATAGTAGAGTCTGTAGTTGGAGTTCATTAAAAGGTTTGAAGCTGATAGTAGAGTCTGTAGTTGATCATTAAAAGGTTTGAAGCTGATAGTAGAGTCTGTAGCTGGAGTTCATTAAAAGGTTTGAAGCTGATAGTAGAGTCTGTAGTTGGTCATTAAAAGGTTTGAAGCTGATAGTAGAGAGTTCAGAAGTTGGTCATTAAAAGGTTTTAAGCTGATAGTAGAGTCTGGTGAAGTTGGAGTTCATTAAAAGGTTCTAAGTTGATAGTAGAGTCTGGTAGTTATCATTAAAAGGTTTGAAGCTGATAGAGTCTGTAGTTGATCATTAAAAGGTTTGAAGCTGATAGTAGAGTCTGTAGTTATCATTAAAAGGTTTGAAGCTGATAGTAGAGTCTAGAAGTTATCATTAAAAGGTTTGAAGCTGATATGAGTCTGTAGTTGGTCATTAAAAGGTTTGAAGCTGATAGTAGAGTCTGTAGTTGGTCATTAAAAGGTTTTAAGCTGATAGTAGAGTCTGTAGTTGGTCATTAAAAGGTTTGAAGCTGATAGTAGAGTCTGTAGTTGGGGTTCATTAAAAGGTTTGAAGCTGATAGTAGAGTCTGGTAGTTGATCATTAAAAGGTTTGAAGCTGATAGTAGAGTCTGTAGTTGGTCATTAAAAAGGTTTGAAGCTGATAGTAGAGCTTCTCTGTAGTTGGAGTTCATTAAAAGGTTTGTGCTGATAGTAGAGTCTGTAGTTGGAGTTCATTGCAAAGGTTTTAAGGTTGATAGTAGAGTCTGTAGTTGGTCATTAAAAAAGGTTTGAAGCTGATAGTAGAGTCTGTAGTTGTTCATTAAAAGGTTTAAGCTGATAGTAGAGTCTGTAGTTGATCATTAAAAGGTTTGAAGCTGATAGTAGAGTCTGTAGTTGATCATTAAAAGGTTTGAAGCTGATAGTAGAGTCTGTAGTTGATCATTAAAAGGTTCTAAGCTGATAGTAGAGTCTGTAGTTGATCATTAAAAGGTTTGAAGCTGATAGTAGAGTCTGTAGTTGATCATTAAAAGGTTTGAAGCTGATAGTAGAGTCTGTAGTTGGTCATTAAAAGGTTTTAAGCTGATAGTAGAGTCTTAAAGGACTGGGTTGTGCAGTTTGAAGCTGATGGTAGAGTCTGTAGTTGATCATTAAAAGGTTTGAAGCTGATAGTAGAGTCTGTAGTTGATCATTAAAAAAGGTTTGAAGCTGATAGTAGAGTCTGTAGTTGGTCATTAAAAGGTTTGAAGCTGATAGTAGAGTTCAGAAGTTGATCATTAAAAGGTTTGACGCTGGATAGTAGAGTCTGTAGTTGGTCATTAAAAGGTTTGAAGGATAGTAGAGCTCCTGTAGTTGGAGTTCATTAAAGGTTTTGAAGCTGATAGTAGAAATGTAGTTGATCACAAAGGTTTAGTTGATAGTAGAGTCTAGTTGGTCATTAAAAGGTTTAGTTGATAGTAGAGTCTGTAGTTGGAGTTCATTAAAAGGTTTGAAGCTGGATAGTAGAGTCTGTAGTTGATCAAGGTGCTAAGGTTTTAAGCTGATAGTAGAGTCTGTAGCTGTCATTAAAAGGTTTGAAGCTGATAGTAGAGTCTGTAGTTGATCATTAAAAGGTTTGAAGCTGATAGTAGAGTCTGTAGTTGGTCATTAAAAGGTTTGAAGCTGATAGTAGAGTCTGTAGCTGGTCATTAAAAGGCTTTGAAGTTGATAGCAGAGCCCTGTAGTTAATATTAAAAGGTTTGAAGCTGATAGTAGAGGTCTGTAGTTGAGTTCATTAAAAGGTTTGAAGCTGATAGTAGAGTCTGTAGTTGATCATTAAAAGGTTTTAAGCTGATAGTAGAGTCTGTAGTTGGTCATTAAAAAGGTTTGCTGATAGTAGAGTCTGTAGTTGATCATTAAAAGGTTTAGTTGATAGTAGAGTCTTTGTAGTTGGCTGGTTAAAAGGTTTGAAGCTGATAGTAGAGTCTGTAGTTGGTCATTAAAAGGTTTGAAGCTGATAGTGGAGTCTGTAGTTGTTCATTAAAAGGTTTGAAGCTGATAGTAGAGTCTGTAGTTGAGTTCATTAAAAGGTTTAAAGCTGATAGTAGAGTCTGTAGTTGGTCATTAAAAGGTTTGAAGCTGATAGTAGAGTCTGTAGTTGATCATTAAAAATGGAACCTGATAGTAGAGTCTGTAGTTGATCATTAAAACGTTTGAAGTTGATAGTAGAGTCTGTAGTTGATCGGTCAAAAAAGGTTGGTTGATAGTAGAGTCTGTAGTTGGTCATTAAAGGTTTGAAGTTGATAGTAGAGTCTGTAGTTGATCACTAAAAGGTTTGAAGCTGATAGTAGAGTCTATAGTTGATCATTAAAAGGTTTGAAGCTGATAGTAGAGTCTGTAGTTGATCATTAAAAGGTTTGAAGCTGATAGTAGAGTCTGTAGTTGGTCATTAAAAGGTTTGAAGCTGATAGTAGAGTCTGTAGTTGGTCATTAAAAGGTTTGAAGCTGATAGTAGAGTCTATAGTTGATCATTAAAAGGTTTGAACCTGATAGTAGAGTCTGTAGTTGATCATTAAAACGTTTGAAGCTGATAGTAGAGTCTGTAGTTGATCATTAAAAGGTTTGAAGCTAACCCTAGGTGGCTTCATTTTTAGGGACTGGGCCTTATAATCCTTAACCAGTAGGTTGCCCTGAGGTATCCTTGATGTGTCTGACTCAGTCCTAAGAGCTCACACTGCCCTCTGGTGGTAAAAAGAGTTTCCACAGGTTTACATGTAGTGACTGAGACTAACCACTAGATGGCGCAAATAGCAGTATATGTCTTTCTCCTGACGTCTGTTCACCTTCATCTTTCTGCGTTTTTACCTGGATTAGAGTCAGAACTGTCTCAGTGTGTGAATGGAACTGAACATCTGAATGTCCCTCACAGACGTAAAATGGAGTTGGTGGAGACCCTAACCCTAACCTCGCAGCTCAGAGAAATTTACCTTTTTCATTTTGAATGTAATTTAATATACTGAGATCACCTGGGCAACATTTTACAGGATTTTGATCCAACAGTGTGAAGTGAATGTAGTCCAGCCACTCGGGATGCACAAGCCAGTGTATTTCTTTGTGCTGGTTCCAGTACTGGATAAGTGGGGAGGGTTACGTCAGGAAGCGCGTCCGAAGTAATACTTTTGCCAAATCAATATGTAGACAACAAAACAGACTTCGATACCGGATCAGTCGAGGCCCGGGTAACAACGACCACCACCAGTGCTGTTAGATTACAGGGTGCTGGTGGAGACTGAACTACTGTTGGACAAAGAAGAAGAAGAAGAAGAAGAGGAGGAAGGCATGTCCAGAGGGAGGAGGAGAGAAGGAAGTGGAGGAGAGTGGAAGTGAGGGAGGAACTTTGAATGTTGGCAGCAGGACTGGTAAAGGTAGAGAATGAGCTGATATGATGGAGAGAAGGAAGGTTGATCTTCTGTGAGTGAGAGACTAGATGGAAGGGTAGTAAGGCCAGGTGTACTGGAGGAGGGTTTAAACTGTTCTACCATGGTGTGGATAGAAGGAGGGATGGGGGAGGAGTTATCCTGAAGGAAGAGTATGTGGAGAGTGTTTTGGAAGTGAAGAGGGTGTCAGGGAGGGTGATGAGTTTGAAGCTGGAAGTTGAAGGTGTGATAATGAATGTTGTTAGTGCTTATGCTCCACAAGTTGGTTGTGAGATGAAAGAGAAGGAAAAATTCTGGAGTGAGTTAGATGAAGTGATAGAGAGTGTACCCAGGGGAGAGAGAGTGGTGATTGGTGCAGATTTTAATGGTCATGTTGGTGAAGGGAACAGAGGTGATGAGGAGGTGATGGGTAGGCATGGTGTCAAGGAGAGGAATGCTGAAGGTCAGATGGTTGTTGATTTTGCAAAAAGGATGGAAATGGCTGTAGTTAATACTTATTTGAAGAAGAGGGAGGAGCACAGGGTGACGTATAAGAGTGGAGGAAGATGCTCACAAGTGGATTATATTCTTTGCAGGAGGGTCAGTCTGAAGGAGATCGGAGGCTGCAAAGTAGTGACAGGGGAGAGTGTAGCTAAACAGCATAGGATGGTGGTCTGTAGGATGACCTTGGAGGTCAAGAAGAGGAGGAAAGTGAGGGCAGAGTCGAGGATCAAGTGGTGGAAGCTGAAGGAGGAGGACTGCAAGGTGGAATTCAGGCAGGAGTTAACACGGGCACTGGGAGGTGTTGAAGAGCTACCGGATTGCTGGGAAACTACTGCAGAAGTGATCAGGCAGACGGCTAGAAATGTACTTGGTGTGACATCTGGAAGGAAGAAGGAGGAGAAGGAGACCTGGTGGTGGAACCAAGAAGTCCAGGAGTGTATACAGAAGAAGAGGGAGGTGAAGAAGACATGGGACAGTCAGAGAGATGAAGAAAGTAGACAGGAGTACAAGGAGATGAACCGCAGGGCGAGGAAAGCAGTGGTGAAGACAGAAGATCAGGTGTTTGGTGAATTGTATGAGAGGTTGGACAGTAAAGAGGGAGAAAAGGACCTTCACTGATTGGCTAGACAGAGAGACAGATCTGGGAAAGATGTGCAGCAGGTCAGGACGATTAAAGATAGAAATGGTAACGTACTCACAGGTGAACAGAGCGTGTTGAGCAGATGGAAGGAGAACTTTGAGGAGCTGATGAATGAAGAGAATGAGAGAGAGAGAAGACTGGATGATGTGAGGAGAGTGAACCAGGAAGCAAATAAGCAAGATGGAAGTAAGGGCAGCGATGAAGAGGATGAAGAACGGAAAGGCTGTTGGACTGGATGACATACCAGTGGAAGCATGGAGGTGTTTATGGGAGATAGCAGTGGAGTTTCTGACCAGATTGTTTAACACAATCTTGAAAAGTGGGAGGAGCCTGAGGAGTGGAGACGAAGTGCACTGGTACTGATCTTCAAGAATAAGGGTGATGAACAGAGCTGTAGTAAATATAGAGGGATAAAGCTGATCAGCCACAGCATGAAGTTCTGGGAAAGAGTTGTGGAAGCAGGTTAAGAAAAGAGGTGAAGATCAGTGAACAGCAGTGTGGTTTCATGCTGAGAAAGAGCTCTACAGATACAACGTTTGCTCTGAGGGTGTTGATGGAGAAGTACAGAGAAGGTCAGAAGTGGACTTGGAGAAAGCAGGTGACAGGGTGCCTAGAGAGGAGTTGTGGTTTTGTATGGTGGACAGGTTGATGGACGAGTATAGATAGGAGTCTTAGTGGACGAATATGTTTGCTGATGATCTTGTGATCTGCAGTGAGAGTAGGGAGCAGCTTGGGGAGAACCTGGAGAGATGGAGATCTGCTCTAGAGAGGAGGGGAATGAAATTGAGTAGAAGAAAGAAAGACCTAACAGTGAGAGTGCAGACAGGTTGGAATGGGTAGAGAGGAGTGACCGGAGTGATTTGTGACAGACGGGTACCAGCTACAGTAAAAGGGAAGGCTTACAGGACAGTAGTGAGACCAGCTATGTTGTACGGGTTGGAGACGGTGTCACTGATGAAAAGGCAGGAGGCGGAGCTGGAGGTGTCAGAGTTAAAGATGCTGAGATGTTCGTTGGGTGTGACGAGGATAGACAGAATTAGAAGAGTATATTAGAGGGACAGATCAGGTTAGACATTTTGGAGACACAGTGAGAGAAGTGAGACTGTGCTGGTTTGGACGTGTCCAGAGGAGTGACAAGGAGTAGATCAGGAGGAGGATGTTGAAGATTGAGCTGCCAAGAAAGTGGAGAAGACGAAGAGCAAAGAGGAGGTTTATGGACGTGGAGAGAGAGGACATGCAGGTGGTTGGTTTGAAGGAGGAAGATGCAGAGGACCGGAAGAAATGGAGACAGTTGATTCGCTGTGGCGACC
>CM029375.1:27693549-27726049 GCA_017165825.1 Hepsetus odoe
AGTGTGTAAAATAGTGCACAACCACTGGACACACACTCAGTGATGTAGTGTGATGGAATGTTTCAACACGCAGACGTGTGAACGAACGGGTCCATTCTTTCATTCCCTCCCCAGAGACAGAGACATGTCCTATGGCATATGTCCACCGTCTCCTCTGGACTTTGTCTCTGTGTTGGTATTCTCTAGAAGGTCAGTATAATCGGTCTGTGTGTCCACTTACACAACAGCGCTCCAGCGTTTTGGAGAAACACCCCTGGTGAAGATCAGAGGAGGACCGAGGCAGGAAGATCTGCTCTGCCTGCCAGGTGGGCGGAGCTTTCAGGGAGTGATGTCACATGAAGACTGGATTGACATCCTCGGCTTCTTGTTTGAAATTTCTGTACCAGTTTAAATTGTGCCTAACACTTTACTGACCCGCTGGTTTCTTGGTCGCTGCAGCTTCTTATTTAAACTTTCCATTCCACCTTAAATGGTGCATCTAGCAAATAGCAGCTCCACCACCTCATCTGAGGGGTTGATTTGGGTTCACTGGTGGAGTATAAGCTTCCAGTCCTCGTTAATAACATTAACCTCAGGTATTAGAATTTACCTGCTGCACCGTTTAAGGTGGAGCGGAAGGATTCATCTTTATACTTACATTTACATTTACGGCATTTATCAGACGCTCTTCTCCAGAGAGACGTCCATGTCCTGAGTACAGGGACAGTCCCCCCTGGAGACACTCAGGGTTCAGGGTCTTGCTCAGGGACCCAGTGGTGGTAGTGCTAGAGGTGGGATTCAAACCTGGGACCTTGAGAAGTCCGTAGGCAAGTACCACCACTAGACCACCAGCACCCCACTTCAAAGCACATGAAGCAGTTCATCACCTCTAATTGTAATTTGAGATTCCCAGAAGTACTTGGACATCCTGTCTCGACTTCACAGTGGAATTCCTCTCTGCAGGCGGGTTCAGGATTTTTCCACAGCTCTGTTTTCAGGTCTCTGCTGCTTCTTGTTGTGAAACCCTCGCTGCTCCTGCTGCTACAAGCCCCGTCAGACGTGTGTGGTTATTTTCCAGTCCTCCAAAAAAAGAACCATTACCTGCTTAAAGTGGATTGATCTTCTCTCTTGTTCCTCAGTGTGTCTTACAGGACACTGAGTGATGTTCGACTGCTGTTCGAGGCTCCATGTTCTGCATCGTTCTTGTTTTCTCCATTTCTGTTTGGAACACCGTCATTTTGCCGCTTCTCTCTAAAGTTCAACTTGAACGGTGCCTTGGTTTACGAGTAACCCGGCTTACCAGAATTTTTCTGATGCCAGTAAAGTTTGGCTAATGAGCATCATGTGACGCTCCTGTGGTGAGACGAGGGTTCTGTTCTCGCCTCGTTACATAACATAGCTGGTCTCACTACCTTCTCCAACCCTTATGACACAGCTGGTCTCACTACCGTTTTGTAAACCTTCCCTTTCACTCTTGCTGGTCCCTATTAAACAGAATCACCATCACAGAGAGAATAAGAGTCTGTCTGTCTGTCTGTCTGTCTGTCTGTCTGTCTGTCTGTCTGTCTGGTCTGAGATCACCTCAGTGCTGCCTGATGTGGAGAGAAAGCGAGTGTTGTGATTAAAGTGCTGCTTTCAGAGCACAGTTTTGTGATGTCACAACATCAAGCCATTCACAAGCCGTCTCTCCTGATTCAGCCGTAGTTTAGCCCCGCCCATTCACACTGAAGATCAAAGGGCTGTTTGTGCCCTGTGCTTTTGAATGAGCTGCAGTGAAAAGCAGCCAATCAGGCAGCTCGACTTCTGTAACACTTTTCACACTCTGTAGTCCCGCAGCGCTTCATAACCGAACACATTAAATAACAGCTTTTAGAAGATTAAAGAAATGAAGTCATAATTAAAACAATGGATAATGGATAAGATAATTTGCATATTTCAAACTTCAAGCACTCAGTATCACTCAGCTGCAGCTGTGATTGGCTGGAGGCTCATTTGCATATAGCAGATCTGAGTGATGAATAAATCGAGGAGCGATATGGCGATCCCCTTTTGAACAGATGATTTCTCTTTCAGTGCTGAGCGCTAAAGCCACGCAGTGATTTTAGTTCTGGGCTTTAGTTTAAACCCAGATCACGTTATGGTGATGAGCTGTGACCAGTCTGATCTCACACATCTCTGGGGTTTGAACGTAAATGTGTGAAGTTCGGTTTCATAAACGCCCCTTGGCAGACGGAGTGGAGGACGGCGGGACAGTTTGTCAGTTTGAACCTGAATGTTTACAGTAAAGCAGCGTTAACCCCGAAGTTTACACTGTAAACTGTAAAGATTCAGCACCTGAAGAGCAGACCCTGAGCTTCGGGTATTGATGAGCTGTGATGCTGATCAGTGTGTGTTTGGCGTTCAGCTGATGTGACTGCAGAAACGCTGGACGGAGATTTTGGTGTTCAGTGTGATTTTCACTGCAGCACAGTGTTCAGTTGTGTCTCCTCCCAGTGAGAAGGTTGTGGGTTCTGTTCCCAGTCTGGGTTCTTTCTGTGTGTGTAGCTTCACTGGAGAGGATCAGAAGGTTTTGGAGAGTGTGGTGGAGGTGTGAGTTCAGTGACGTTCACTCTGATTCTCCTCTAAAAGTGTCCCGCTGAGGGAATCATGTAGTCACAAACCGTTCAAGTGAATTCCTGAGTGTGCACATGTCTGACTTTGGATAAAGGAATTTGGTAAAATTTCCTCTTGGCTCCGCCCCCTGTGCGAGAAAGCTGGTGAGGCGGTAGTGGAGGACCCCCTGTCCCGTAGAGGGAGGGGTTAGCACTCAAAACTTTAAAAGGAATTACTGGAGAAACACAGGCTGTAGCTTAGAGGCCCATATAAGGCCATGCAGCGTGGCTGTGGATCTGAGGAGGAGCCCGGGTTCTGGCTTGGATCAGCGCCGTTGAGGATCTTCTACACTCACATGGAGGACACGTCCTCAACACTGCAGCTCTAACGCCTCTGATGTATTAATGCAGTCATTTCAGAAAAGCTCACATTCTGGGAAGTGGAGAAATAAAAACTAGCAAGGTGTGTGTGTGTGTGTGTGTGTGTGTGTGTGTGTGTGTGTGTGTGTGTGCGCGCGCCCCGTCCCTGCAGGCTCCAGCTTGTTTTAGGAGGAGCTGCAGCCACAGTCAGTAGCATTTCATATGGGATTTAAAAACTTCTTTAAACTTTTCTCTTTTCTTTAAAATGTGAAACTGATCAGCTGAGGAAAAAAAGAGTGCAGGAGTCACATGTTTTCATCAATACAAACTTGCAGATTTCAGGACTTTTAAGGAGCCAGAACGAATAATTAGGTGTCTGGTTCAGTATGAGCTGATCAGTGTCCTCTGTGAACTGTTCAGCGAGAGCTGTAAAGGATCCAGTAGGAGCTGCTCCGTATCCGTGGGTCACCGTGAGTCAAGAAGGAGTTTATTATACATTCCCGTATTATCCTACTAGATTCATTTTAGAAGGTTTTATAAACAGAATTAAACTGTGGACCCGTGAGTCTCTCCAGGTTTTGATTGAGGAGTGTTTACTAAGGCGGAGTATTTTTATTTACTGTAACTCTGCTGTTCGTCATGGTGGGTCGAGTGTTTAGTCTTTGGGTCAGAGATCAGTGTCCCAGGACCTTCGGCAATGTGGGAGCAGATTGGAGTTTAAGGATTTCAAGGAATTAAAGTGGCGCCGGGAAGCGCAGTAGGACCAGTCGCTGTGAGACAGACAGGCTGCTCAGAACCCGGCAGAACCAGCACCAGAACCTGCAGCTGGTACTACAGTGTAAAAGGGTTCTACAGTTCTAATATTGCACTTATTTCATGCCAACAGAATCAGATTTTAGATGATCGGCTTCTCCAGCAGTGGTCTTTAGAACCCAGAAAAACCAGGAATTCCCTGAATTCTGTCCAGCTTTATTCTCCAAACCCTGAACCCTGATGAGACATCGTGGTTTTTGACATGGTGACAGTTTTAGGTGCAGCACTGATTCAGGAGAGCAGCAAGAACATCACAGCCAGGCGGTGAGCAGAGTTTAGGTTTGGGAACCTTAATGAAGTTTAATGGCAGACCGGTTTCCTGTAAAACAGCATTTTCACAGACCAGCACAGAAGCAGCTGAAGCAGTTTGTGTTCCACTCGTTTCGGCGAGCTTGTGGGCTGAGTTTTAGAGGTACCGTATCACGTGACCGAGACGAGCGGTTTTTCTAAATGAAAACTCTCCGGAAGATCATGGGTTCGAATCCCAGACCAGTAGGTTGTCCTGAAGTACCCTTGAGCAAGGTACTATCCCCATCACTGGTCCCCGGGAAATGCAGAGGTGTAATTTCGTTGTTTCACTGTGTGCTGTTTCAAAATGATGAGAATAGTCACTTTCGCTTTCACTTTTGAACTCTGATCATCAGTAAACGTTCAGAATGGGTGTTTCTGTCGGCCCGGTGGGTGGGGACCACTGCTTCAGAAGACCAGTGGTGAGGAAAACCAAAAGTATTCCCTTAAAGGGGGAAAAGAGTTCCGCAAATCCTACGTTCAGGTGTGTTTAACGAGTGAATGAATTGTTTGTATTTAATGTTCTCAGAGTTCAGCCTGTTCATGATGTTCTCAGCAGTGTTACCTGTGAAACATCAGCTCCACTGAACATTCTGGTGACCTGCGAGAAAGAGAAAGTGGAAAGAGGGAGGGGATGAGGGCGGAATGAAGGAGGGAGGAACGTCCACCCAGGGAGGGAGGGAGACACTCGACGGGGTCTGGGGAAACACGGCGAGACAGAGGGACACTCAGCAGGGGCGGGGGGGCACTTGGGAGGACAGTGACGTCTCTGCTGTCCAAACATTGCTGTGAGGATTTGATTGCATCGTTAGTGAGGTCAGGAATAAAGAACCCGGCTCTTTGAATCCTCATCAGGTAAACACTCCTTTACAAAATAAGAGTCCTTGGGCCAGACGCCCAACTCCTCACCACCCAGGAAAAGGCAAATGTGGCAGAACTGGTTCTTTAGAAGAACTGTCGAGAAAACCTTTCATTTCTCGCTGTTTTTTTTCCTGGTGCAGAGCAGAATACATACTGGGCTTACAGCTACTAGTTGTGTGTGTGTGTGTGTGTGTGTGTGTGTTGCTTTATTTGCATTAATAATTCACCCCACACTCTCTGTTTCTTTGCCTCTCCAGCTTTCTCTGTTCATTAAAACTGCATCACTCTCTTCTGTGCTGTTCTTCTCCTTCGTGTCTCCTCTCGTCATCCCTTTATTCTCACCCCTCTGTTCCAGGTGCTGACAGGACATGCTGGGGGGGGGGGTTGGTTTTAGCATTTTTTAAAAGTGGGTTTAAACCTGAGATCAGCAGTGCATCCTAAACAAACCTGGTCTGCCACTCCCCTCATCACTCAGCACTGAGGCCGGGGCGAGTCACGGCGCCGCCGTAAATCAGATTGCGTCACTCTATAGTCTGCTGTATCATTGAGGGTGGACTGGAACACTCATACAAAATTTACTGAGTCACGGATGGTACCGGCGTCGAATCCAGCTCTCGCAGGGTGAAAGGCAGGGACACCCTGGACAGGTCACCAGTCCATCACAGGACAGACACAAAGACAATCGCATCTGAGGGACAATTTAGCGCCTCCAGTCCATCTGACATGATGGGAGAAAACTGGGAGAAAACTGGAGCTCCTGGAGAAAAAACACAGACACGGGGACAGCAGGTCCACTCCACACAGAAAGAACCCAGAATGTCCTGCCTGCGAATCAAACCCGGGACCTTCTTGCTGTGAGGAGACCGCGCTACCCAATGCACCACTGTGACGGTCCTACAACATTTAGTCCTTCAAAATTGTAATTGTCTCTCCAGACCAGAGCTGAGCTGATCAGCTGGACTGTAGACACACAGCTGCTGGAAAAGCTGGATCATCTGTGAAGTTTTGTGCAGCCAGGAGGGGGCGCTGCCTCTGCCCCACCCAGCGCACCTGAAGAGTTCCTCACACATAAGGAGGAGTATCCAGAGTGTGTGGAGAGTCTGATGGGAGAGGAGCTCCTGCTCCCAGATCAGTGTGATGTTCGTATGCACACATTTTGGCATTCTTTCATCCTCCTGCTTTATTCATTTATTCCTCTGCAGGACTCATCTCTTCATCCTCTGTCTTTTTTCTTCTCTCTGATTGACCTAAGCTCTCTCATCCCCCACTCGCCAACATCTGGGCTTAAGAGTGTTCGTGTGTGTGTGTGTGTGTGTGTGTGTGTGTGTGTGTGTGTGTGTGTGTGTGTGTGTGTGTGTGTGTGTGTGTGTGTGTGTGTCCTTATTGGTATGGATTGAAACAGGGCAGCTGCAGCCTCAGAATGATGTCATGAAGTAGAAGATTTATCACTCTGGGAAGATGAAGGAATGTGTGTGTGTGTAAGGTGTGAGTTCAATCTATACAATAGTTTATATCACATCTATAACTAAACAATACAGTTCTTGACCCCACTGTGCAAATGATATGTTTGTAATCATGATCAACGCAATGATTTTGGTATGTATATTTAAATAGCTGTGCTCAATTCATTACTGTACACTATCTTTACTCCTTCATTACTTAATCACTATCCTTCACACTTTCTTTGCCAAATCACTATCCTCTGCCACTAAATCACTATCCTTCGTTACCTTCATTACCTAATCACTATCCTTCATTACCCTTCATTACTTAATCACTATCCTTCATTACCTAATCACTATCCTTCATTACCCTTCATTACCTAATCACTATCCTTCATTACCCTTCATTACCAAATCACTACCCTTCATTACCCTTCATTACCAATCACTATCCTTCATTAATTCTCATTACCTAATCACTACCTTCATTACCCTTCATTATTTAATCACTCATCCTCATTACCTTCATTAGCCTAATCAACATCTCTTCATTACCCTCTCATTACCTAATCAATAATTCTTCATTACCCTTCATATTACCAAATCACTAATTCTTCATTACCTTCATTACCAAATCACTATCCTTCATTACCCTTCACATTTAATCAAATATCCTTCACACAACCACTATCCTTTCATTACCCTTTCATTACGAACGATCCTTCATTACCAAATCACTATCCTTCATTACTCCTTCATTACTTAATCACTATCCTTCATTACCAAATCACTATCCTTCATTACCCTTCATTACCAAATCACTATCCTTCATTACCAAATCACTATCCTTCATTACCCTTCATTACCAAATCACTACCCTTCACTACCCTTCATTAAATCACTATCCTTCTCATCTCTTCTACATTTAATCACTATCCTCATTACCCTTCACATTTAATCACTATCTCATTACCCTTCATTATCGAATCACTATCCTTCATTACCTTTCATTACCTAATCACCATCCTTCATTACCCTTCATTACCAAATCACTATCCCTCATTACCCTTCATTACTTAATCACTATCCTTCATTACCCTTCATTACCTAATCACTATCCTCATTAATTCATTACCAGTTCACTATCCTTCTGCCACTCCTCATTACTCTAATCACTATCCTTCATTACCTCTTCATTACCTAATCACTATCCTTCTATTACCTTCATTACTTTAAATCATTATCCTATTAATTCTTCATTACTTAATCACTATCCTTCATTAATTCATTAACTTAATCACTATCCTTCATTACCCTTCATTACCTAATCACTATCCTTCATTACCCTTCATTACTTAATCACTATCCTTCATTACCCTTCATTACTTAATCACTATCCTTCATTACCTAATCACTATCTCCCTCTATTACCTTCATTATTAAAAATACCTAATCACTATCCTTTATTACCCTTCATTACCTAATCACTATCCTTCATTACCAAATCACTATCCTTCATTACCCTTCATTACCTAATCACTATCCTTCATTACCCTTCATTACTTAATCACTATCCTTCATTACCAAATCACTATCCTTCATTACCAAATCACTATCCTTCATTACCCTTCATTACCAAATCACTATCCTTCATTACCCTTCATTACTTAATCACTATCCTTCATTACCCTCATTACTTACTATCCTTCATTACCCTTCATTACTTAATCACTATCCTTCATTACCCTTCACTACCAAATCACTATCCTTCATTACCCTTCATTACTTAATCACTATCCTTCATTACTTAATCACTATCCTTCATTACCCTTCATTACTTAATCACTATCCTTCATTAACTAATCACTATCCTTCATTACCCTCTCATTACTTAATCACTCATCCTTCATTACCAAATCACCATCCTCTACACCCTTCATTACTCAAATCATCATCCTTCATTACCCTTCGCCACTAAATCATCATCCTTCATTACCCTTCATTACTAAATCACATCCTTCATTACCCTTCATTACTAAATCACACTATCCTCATTACCTTCATTACCTAATCACTATCCCTCACTACCCTTCATTACCAAATCACTATCCTTCATTACCCTTCATTACCAAATCACTATCCTTCATTACCCTTCATTACCTAATCACTATCCTTCATTACCCTTCATTACTTAATCACTATCCTTCATTACCCTTCATTACTTCTAATCACTATCTCATTACCTAATCACCATCCTTTCATTACCCTTCATTACTTAATCACTATCCCCACACAATCACTATCCTTCATTACCCTTCATTACTAAATCACTATCCTCATTACTTTCTTGTCACAAATCACTATCCTCATTACCTTCATTACCAAATCACTATCTCATTAATTCTTCACCTAATCACTATCCTTCATTACCCTTCATAACACCTTCATTACCCTTCATTACCAAATCACTATCCTTCATTACCCTTCACACTTAATCACTATCCCTTCATTACCCTTCATTACTTAATCACTATCCTTCATTACCCTTCATTACTTAATCACTATCCTTCATTACCAAATCACTATCCTTCATTACCAAATCACTATCCTTCATTACCCTTCATTACTTTCTAATCACCATCCTTCATTACTCCTTCACACCTAATCACTATCCTTCATTACCCTTCATTACCAAATCACTATCCTTCATTACCCTTCATTACCAAATCACTATCCTTCATTACCCTTCATTACCAAATCACTACCCTTTCACACCCTTCATTACCAAATCATCATCCTTCATTACCCTTCATTGCTTCAAATCACTAATTCTTCACATCTTCATTACCAAATCACTATCCTCTGGTCATCTCCTTCTTTACCAAATCACTATCCTTCACACCTCTTCAATACTTAATCATTACTAAATCACTATCCTTTCTTACCAAATCACTATCTCTTCATTACCTTCACATTAAATCACTATCGTCATTACCTCTATTATTTAATCACTATCTCGCCATTAAATCAATATCCTTCATTACCCTTCATTACTATATGTGTAACATTGAATCATTTGGTTTTAGTGAGTTATTGTAAGGGTCCTATGACGGAACCCTGGGGAACTGCTGGTTTATCACAGTGAAACACTGATCCGGTACAGTCAAATAACTAACTGAAATATAAAAACCACTAATACTTTTATGCATGTGTTCTCGAAAGGCAAAAACATCAGGAGCGCAGTGTGTGTCTGTCCAGAAGCTGTTGTCT
Source organism: Hepsetus odoe (assembly GCA_017165825.1). Classification (NCBI taxonomy): domain Eukaryota; kingdom Metazoa; phylum Chordata; class Actinopteri; order Characiformes; family Hepsetidae; genus Hepsetus; species Hepsetus odoe. Next base: position 27,703,154 of record CM029375.1, read on the forward strand.
TATAGTCTTGTAAACACTTCCTGTCATTGTCTCTGGCTCTGGAAAAGGCCAAATATTTTGACAAAAATTGATCATCTCATCTGGTCATTTTTCATCAATTTTAAATTGCTCTTTAATCTGTCTCTCTGTCTCTGTCTCTGTCTCCTTCTCTCTCTCTCTGCCCTCTCTGTCTCTGCCCTCTCTCTCTCTCTCTCTCTCTCTACTCTCTGTCTCTTCTGTCTTGTCTGCTTTCGTCTCTGTCTGTCTCTCTCTCTCTCTCTCTCTCTCTCTCTCTCTCTCACTCTCTGTCTCTCTGTCTCTGTCTCTCTCTCTCTCTCTCTGTCTCTCTCTCTCTCTCTCTCTCTCTCTCTCTCTCTCTCTCTCTCTCTCACACTCTCAGTGAGTCCAGTATTTGTCAGGCTCGTGCGACAGTAATGACCTATGATGATATGAATAAGAAGTGGGTGCCGGCAGGTTCCGGTCCGCAGAACTTCAGCAGAGTACAGATCTACCACAATCCGAATACCAATGCCTTCAGGGTGGTGGGACGGAAGATACAGACCGACCAGCAGGTGAGTAATCCTGTATATCTACAGCACTGTGTAAAAGTTTTAGTCAGGTGTGTAAAGTGCTGTAAACAGACGCTTTCAGAAATGGAAGTGTTGATCATTTATTCTCATCGATCAACAAAATGCAGTGAATGAACAAAAGAGAATCTAAATCAGATCAATATTTGATGTGACCACCCTTCGCCTTCAAAACAGCATCAGTTCTTCTAGGTACACTCGCACACGGTTTCTGAAGGAACTCGGCCGGTCGGTCGTTCCAAACATGACTGTGTTTCTCCTCCGTGTGACGTTGATGATCATCAGTACCGGTTTGGTAAAACTGGTTGATCAGACACCGACTATAATCCTACAGAATCCCTGACTGTGTGCGAGTGTTCCTAGAAGAACTGATGCTGCTCTGAAGGCAAAAGGTAGTAACACCAGATATTGATCTGATTTAGATTTTTCTTTTGTTCCTCACTTTGCGTTTTGTAAATTGATCAAAATAAACGATCATTATTGATATTTCTGAAAGCGTTCTGTTTACAGCATTTTTTCACACCTGCCTAAAACTTTTGCACAGAACTGTATCAAGAACCCATGCTGAAGATTCAGTTCTAGGTTCTTCAGAATCCACATGAGATCAGCCACTGCTTCATGATCTGGTTCTGATGCCCACTGCAGGACCATCAGTAGGGTCAGGTCCTGATGTTGGAACATTGCAATGAGGATTTGATGACTTCAAATGTGAATTCAGTTGGTGAGACCGTCTCCATGGAGATGAGAGCTGTGAACACCTGTATCAGTGACGGGGTTTATTTGAGGGCGCTGTATAAAATGTATGGTGTCTTATCCGTGTTGGACTCTGGAGTTCTGTCTCATTTTGATCCATGAACACTCCTGACAGTTTCCCAGCATCTGCTGTGTCCGCTTTGTCCACGCCGATCAACTGTTTACTGAAACACTCCTGTCACTTCCTGTGTCGCTGGAGGAATTCTGTCCATCTTTCTTCACATCTCACTCACCCATAACACTAAATCTATCTCTCTCTCTCTCTCTCTCTCTCTCTCTCTCTGTGTGTGTCTGGAATTTGGGGCTGTAAAATAAACAAAAATGATCTGTCAGCATATTTTTAAGAGCAACCTTTTTCCCCGAGTAGCCTTTGCTCAACAGAAAGGCGCCCCCTAGTGGACAGAATGTAACAGAGTTTCCGATCATTATTAAAGGCAGAAAAAAAATATTTAAACTCAGTTTACAGAACTCTGCAGTGGGACATCTGTAGTATGTGTGTGTGTGTGTGTGTGTGTTAGTTAGTTTAGATTAGTAATCTGTATGTTTTTGTTGATTTTAGGTGGTCATTAACTGTCCAATCATGAAAGGGCTGAAGTACAATCAGGCCACGCCCAATTTCCATCAGTGGCGGGACGCGCGACAGGTATGGGGGTTGAATTTCGGCAGTAAGGAGGACGCAATGCTGTTCGCTAACGGCATGTTACATGCACTGGACGTGCTCAGCTCCATAACTGACACAGGTAACATATATACACACACACACACACACACACACACACATTGGTATTCTAGTGTTTAGGGACCCCATAGTCAGAAGGTCCAGGCTTTGAGTCCTGGACCAATAGGTGACCCCGAGGTTCCTGTGATGAAGGATCAGCGTACCGTGCTGGATATGTCTGCCCCCTGCTGGAGGGTTTAATACAGAGGAAGGGTTCATTCTCATTTCACACACACCCACCATTATAACTCCTTTAGTTCTGAAAAACTGCAGCATTTAAGGTGGTGCAGGAAATGTGAATCTGATGGACACAAGCCCGACTTCACAATTGGTTCCATTATTCATTAGCTATGTTAGCATTGTAGCTCCAGCATTAAATCTAAACATTTCAGACTCCGGTCCTCTCTCGACTGTTCATTTACATAACTATAGCTAAGAAGAGACAGTGTGAGGGGACAGTGTGAGGGGACAGCATGAGTGAGCGGTGTTCTTTTTGCCATCTCCCTGCAGGATACTCAACTCTCCCTCGTCCGGTTTCTAACGGGCCGTCGCCAGAGGAGCTGGAGCAGCAGAGATGGTAACTCCAACTCAAATGGGGTCATTTCACTCAGACTGAACTGATGGAAGCGACACAATGGTTCTTTACTTCATACACATTTACTCACAACCATTCACACATTGTATCCATGGAGATTAGTGTACCGTAACCATGGATAAAGAGATTTGTCTGGGAGTCCCTTAGAACAATTAGAACTATACACTTCACTATTTCTGGTTCTGTTTCATCTGTTTCCATGGTTACACTGCACCTATTTCCATGGTTACGCTATACTCATTTATGTTACAATACACCCATGTCCATTGTTCAGCGCACCCCTTTAGTATATTTATGTTACACTCATGTATATGACTGTGTTGGAGATGCTGCAACCCTTTCCATGGTTATGCTACACTGATTTCCATGGTTACATGTTGTTCATTTCCATGGATACAGGTTGCAATTAACAATGAGAGTGTTGTTACTATAGAAACATGTATTTCTGGAACATGAACACAGGTGTAGTCATGTTTGGGTTTTGTGTGTTTGTAGAAGGCGGTGTGGTGCTGCCACGGGAATGGCGGGTGAAGCAAAGGTTAAAAGTCAGATTTAGTTTGGAATGAAAACGTGTTTAACATAATCCTGCAATCCAGGTGTGGCATTATCAGGTACAGAGGTGTATGGTTACCATGGCGATGCTGAGTCTGGTGCAGGTGAAAGGGGGTGTGTCAGGTCAAGCTGGTGGTGTTCTTTGTTTGGGCTGCACTGATAAGCAGCTGGAGGTGGAGCTGTTTCGTGCCTCAGCACGATTAAGTGTTTATGAACAGCAATCAGCAGCTCCTTTCATCTGTGTGTGTGTGTGTGTGTGTGTGTGTGTGTGTGCGCGCTCTGATCTGTCCACGTCACCTCTACAGGCTGGAACAGCAGAGATTTGAACAACAGGAAAGAGAACGACAAGAAAGAGAACGACAGGAGAGAGAGAGGCTGGAGAGAGAACGACAGGCTGCTTCAGGTCAGTGCGACACCTTTAAAGAGCCCACAATACTTAAAAGGGAACCTCCTCGCCAGCCTGCTGTGATGTCACAACCATGATCATGTTACCAGTTCAGCCTACAGTGTATCCCCACCCATTTAGCCTACAGAATCGGTCTAAAGCAGTTAAGCATCACCCATTCCACGTACACTGTTTTGGCCACGCCCCTTTCAATCTGTTTGATGTTTGGCCCCACCCATTAAAGAACCACGGGGAACATTTGCAGCCTTTCATAGACTGCAACGATGGATGCAGCCGAACAGAAACACTATCTTACACAACTGCACGCAGTAGAGGACAGCCAATCATGAATGAGCTCATTTGCATATGTAAAAGCTGTTTAATAAAGAGGGAAACAGATTCCTGCAGAAAGAAACATCCAGAAATGAAGTCCTTGCTCAGCGAAGATTCAAACGCTCTGGTTCTGTTTTACAGCAGTCTGTCCTCCTGCTCCACCTTTGGCCCCTGGAGGTCCCCCAGCACCCCCAGGGCCTCCTCCACCTCCTGGGCCCCCCCCTCCCCCTGGACCTCCACCATCAGGGGCTGCTCCACCGCCCGCACCTCCCCTACCTTCTCTGTCCGGTGGGGGTGGGGAACCGGGAGGTGGCGGCCTAGCAGCTGCTCTCGCAGGAGCAAAACTCCGCAAAATACCCAAGGTAAAAAAAAACACTGTTACTGAGAGCTGATTGGTTATTGTCACTTCAGGAAAGTTGAGTGGGGTTTTTGGAAGTAAAGATTTTGATGACTATTGACGTAAACCTTGTATCTCCCGTTCTAATTTAAAGATGAGACATTTGACCAAAGTGGGGAGCAGAGTCATTGAAATGATTAAATGTTTGATATAGATGGAGTCTTCTGTCCGTCCTGTGGAGCTCAGTAAGTGGCAGAGGGAGTAACAGTTCAGTTAAGGAGTTTATTCATCAAACGAATAAGATCTAAATCTGCATAATATCTGTATTTAATGTAGCTGAACACGGATATTGTAGAAATCGATCTTTTCCAGGTGTTTCACTTTGTTTCTGATTAAAACGCTTGTTTTACCGAGGTGTGTAGTATCGAATGTGAGGAAAGGAAGGGAGCTTCATCTTTAATCACACACCCTGTACTGACTGCCTCTGTGCCGCCCCCTGCAGGATGATGGTGGTTCTGCACCTGCTGCCCCTGTGGCCGTTGCGGCTGCGGCTCCTAAACCGGACTCCAGCCGAACCAGCACCGTGCCCAGCGGGGGGGGTCTGATGGGGGAAATGAGCGCCATCCTGGCCAGGAGGTGGGAAACATCAGAGGAACCGCCTGTGATTCCAGAGGACTTTAGTCCAATTTAGATTTATATATATATACAAATATACATATTCTCACACACACACATGCGCGTGCGCACATACACTCTACCGTGTATTTAAGAAACAGAGTTATAACTGGTGTGTGTGTGTGTGTGTGTGTGTGTGTGTGTGTGTGTGCAGGAGGAAAGCAGCAGATAAAGGAGAGAAAGTCCCTCCAGCCCCAAAAGCAGAAGAGCCCAGTAATGTGAGTGAGTTTGCAGCTCATGATGCTCAGAACTCTTTATGGAGCCTTTATGAAAAGTTTTGAAATTACGAAACCTTTATTAAGTGCTCAAGAAGACCTGCTCGTTCTCTCAGAACTGGGTCTCTTCCTGTGCATCAGGACTAAATTTACATTTACATTTACGGCATTTAGCAGACGCTCTTATCCAGAGCGACTTACAACAGTGCTTAATTTCCACAATAGAACATCATCTTGGTAACCAGCACAGATCAGTAACTGCTGTTTAGCTAGTACCACCTAAGCAACAACTAAGAGCCCTGTAACAAGTATACACACTTTTTTTTTTTTTTTTTTTTTTTTTTTGAGAGGAGGAGCAGGGGTGGGAAAGTAGGAAAGAGAGAGATTTTTAGGAAAGAAAGAGTAAGGATAGGAGAGTGGATGTTTGGGAGGGATTAGTCCTTCAGAAGGACTAAATCTGGATCAGGCTGATTCACGTTAAATACGCAGGTGTGAACACACCAGGTTTAAATCTGAATCACTCAAACCCCTTCAGGAGGACATCATGGCAGGGCATCCGTCCCTCCAGGACACATTAACCCGTCCTAGTGCTGAGACGGCGCTTCCTGCTGTTCTGTTTATGGAAGACTCCTCACTCTGGACCTCCACAGTCTCTCGGCTCCTTCAGCTCCTCTGCTGACAGGAGTTTCTCCTCTGAGAGGGATTTTAATCCTGCACCTGGATGAGCTCCGTTTAAGCTCCAGTTTAGTTGAACTCCACCTCGTCTCTACATTTCTCACCGTCTCACTACAGCTCACTGTACGAGTTAAACAGACTGACAGTTCAACACAGGCGAGGAGCAGCTCAGTGATTGGTTGATGAGCTGATTTGCATATTAATCACCACGCAGAGTTCAGCCTGTTGATCAGAGATGGGTTTGAGTAGTGAGTTTAACACATGATCAGGATGTGAACAGTAGAATGGTGCGAGTGTGTTAGTGGTCTTTTCTGTTGTTTTTAGACGTGTTGTGTAAATAATTAGGCCTGAAGTTAAACTTGCCTTTTCGCTCTGGTTCTGTCCAACAGCAGGAGGATTCTGACACTGCGGGCCAAACCGGTAAAATCACTCACACTCATTTCAAAAGCCTTTAATATACTTTTTTGTTGTTGTTGCTTATTTCCTTATTTTGGGTTAATCATAATTAATCATCACAGACACGCTGAGGAGACCGTGGGAGAAATCTAGCACCATGCCCAGGTAAACCTCCCAGCATACCTGTGTGTTTATTGTTCAGATTGATTTGTAGAAGATTTTCCCACCTTTCATTGTTGTTTTTCTGGTCTCCTAGGCAATGAGAGCTTAAAAAAATAATAATAATAATAAACTTGAAGGTCAGGATAAATCTCTCAAATGGCAAATTTTGGTGACGAGAAGCTCTTGCTCACTTCCAAACACCCACCCCCCCCCAAATCCAACCTGAGCGTTTTGACTTTATCATGGTTGTGACTTCACATTTACGAATGACCTACGAATTTGGCCTCCAGTAGAAAACCCCTCCCACCTATAGTATAGCACTGAAGCCCAGAGCATAACTGCTTAGACTTGCCTTCCCAGTCTGCGGCCCCGCCCATTCAGCTGTTTAAGTTCACCCTTTACAATCTGTAACCCCACCCCCCACACTGTGGAGGCGCGTCAGAGCAGTCACTCATTAGAAGGGTGTCTGGATACTTTTGGACAGGAGTAGCTGTAGAGGTCAGGCTCTTTAAAGGTGAGTGTTGGTGAGAGTCCGGGTCAGTCAGTGCAGTGTTGTGTTTTAAACAGGAATAATTCTGTCCCCCGAGGGCTGGAGTCCCCCGGCTTCACCATGAGCCCAAGGTACAGTCACACACACACACACACACACATGGTCCAGGGCGTCCCGGGGGGCTTCGCTGACTAACACACACACTTTATTGATCTGCAGTTTCTGACTACAACTCTCTTTACTGTTTATTTTTAACTCCAAACCACATCATCACTCCTTCATGAGTGTAACTCTGCAAAGCTCCTGTGTGTGTGTGTGTGGGGTTTCTGTTGTTTCTGTACATTGGTCCTCCCTCTCCCCCATCACTCAGTAGAACTGTCCTCTCTCTCTCTGGGTGTGTAGGGTGGTCCTCCCTCTCCCCCATCACTCAGTAGAACTGTCCTCTCTCTCTCTGGGTGTGTAGGGTGGTCCTCCCTCTCCCCCATCACTCAGTAGAACTGTCCTCTCTCTCTCTGGGTGTGTAGGGTGGTCCTCCCTCTCCCCCATCACTCAGTAGAACTGTCCTCTCTCTCTCTCTGGGTGTGTAGGGTGGTCCTCCCTCTCCCCCATCACTCAGTAGAACTGTCCTCTCTCTCTCTCTGGGTGTGTAGGGCGGTCCTCCCTCTCCCCCATCACTCAGTAGAACTGTCCTGTCTGTATCTCAGCAGGCTCTGATTCTGTTCATCATCTGCCTCTTCCTTTCTCGTGCGTTCTCCTTAGTTTGTCTGTTGTTTTGTTCACTCATCCCTCTCTCCTTCCATCCGTCAGAATGAAAGCCTCCGGTTCCACCAATGAAGCCGAGAGTGGAGAGGAGTCGGAGCTGGAACGAATCAAACAGGTGAGAACATCATCAGGAACCACCTGCTCTGAGCTGAGTTTACTTCCAAACAGCTGTTAATTTGTGTGTGTGTGTGTGTGTGTGTGTGTGTGTGTGTGTGTGTGTGTGTGTGTGTGTGTAGGAGTTGCTGGAGGAGGTGAGGAAAGAGCTTCAGAAAGTTAAGGAAGAAATTATTGGAGGTAAAGAGAGACTGAATGTGTGTGTTTGTTGCTGAAAACTGTTTGTTGTTGTTGTTGTTGCTGTTTGTTTGTTTATTAAACATGTGTTTTCTTTTTTTTCCTCAGCGTTTATTCAGGAGTTACAGAAGAGGAGCTCAACTTAGACTCCCAGCAAGGGACACACTCCTTCAGTTAACAGCCCAGGGACCCACACACACACACACTCTCACACACACCTGCCAACATGGCTAAAAGTGAATTAAGGCACCAATTAGCATCTTCTAATTTACATAATGATCATTGGTGTCCAATCACCCTTTATTTTTTTAGCAACATTAAGTTTTCTGATTGAACTGACTCTTTTAAGAGGAGGACATTTAAAAGTGTGTGTGTGTGTGTGTGCGCGTGTGTGTGTGCGTGCGTGCGTGTGTGTCGATCCTCTGCCCACCATTATTCCAGACTTTCGCTTTAATTTGGTTTTGTGCTGAACAGCCGCGTTTGGCCGAGCTGAATTGCCTTTGAGAATCCACATGAATATATAAATGAGTAAACATATGTGAGTATATATTTGCTGTGAGGGAGGGTGTGAGATGCTCTGTTCTGATTGGGTGAATGGGTTTGTGTTTGTAATTTTTGTCTTCTATTTTTTTCTGTTTATGTTTTCTATTAAAGATCTTTGGCTTTTTACACTGAAATATAAAGAACTGTGTTTAGAGACACTGGATTAGACCTGCCTTTCTAGTGAAATACAGCTGCTGCTGCAAAACCTGTGTGTCCTGTGACTTACTACACACACACACACACACACACACAACTCAATCACACATGCTACATGAAAACACTACACAATTGCACACGGCGACACACACGGAGTTTCAGGCTATAAAGGAGAAGGAGTTTACAGAAGAGCTGCTGCAGCAGAAGCTGCTAAAGAAAACCTGGTTCTGATAGAAACGCGTCCGAACACTGCAGCGGTGGACGGGGCTACAGACCAGTCAGAGTGTCCATGCTGCCCCGTGCTCCATCGTGTGGACGGATGGATGCGTGTGTCCTTGCCTGGAACACCAGGAGACACTATAGGAAGAACTAGTCTGATCCAAAGGGTTCCTCCTTCCCACTTGCAGTATCTCCTGCTGCATCTTGGAACCCTGAAAACAGCTCTGAAAGATGGAGAGAACGTTTTAGTCCTCGCTGATGTCTGAACACTTCCTCCAGAATATTACAAAATAAAAAAAGATTCAAATCTAGCTTTAAACTGGGATGTTCCTTCAGTTTGTTGTCAAGTAGGATTTTATTGTCATTTCAGCCACATACACAGAACGCAGTGAAACGAAATAACGTTCCTCCAGGACCCTGGTGCTCCACACAAGACACAACATGAGATGCAACATAAGACAAACAGACAGTGCAACAACAGCAGACAGAACATGCAGTGCATTCATCCAATGCTGCTTAGTTCTTGCAGTGATGCCGAAATTCATACCTAAACTTAAAATGAATAAATAAATAAACCAGTGGTTTAATAACTGGGCCTAAACAGAAAAGGTATATAATACAAAACCGACCAAACTAAACTCTCCACAGGTGTAGAACATCACACCTGTTTATTTGTGCAGCATGTTCTCATAAACTGACTTGATGTGCTTTACAGAGATAAAAAATAAAATAATACAAAAGTGAAAATGACAAATGAAGAAGTATAAATAGGATCAGAGCAGAGCAGCTCCTGCTGATATTCTCCATTTCAGAGAGAGATTTAGATCCAAAACCACTGAGGTACTAAACAGAAAGCAGAGCTTTGAACTCAGTTCTGGAACTGACTGAACGTCCGGAGTGAGGAGGGACAGAGTGATGCTCTCGCTTTCCTTGGGTTTTGTCTGAATTTGAGCAGCAGTTCTTTGAAAAGCTGTCTGATGGTCTTTTTGGGGAGGACAGAGCCTGGATTAGTCAACTTTTCAGGACAGAAAGTCAAGAGGACGATTACATTCACACTTTTACAAAATTTACATTTCCTCGTTCAGAAGATTTTATCCCAAGTGACTTCCTGGTGAGGAACAACAGTTGGGCTCCAGAGCAGTGAGAGCTTTACAGGAACATTTGCTTCCTAATGTAAATAAATCTGTTTTAAAGTGCAATAGAAGAGTGTCTGGACTGAACAGGAGAAATGAGGAGTGAGTGTGAGTTGGAGGTGAAGTGGTGAGTGAGTGTGAGTTAGTAATGATAATGATGAGTTAAATATCACACATCAAAAAGGTTACCCAATGAAAGTGAGGACAGTGGAGTGGTGAGGATAGAGGACTCCCAGAGGAGGTGAAGGTGGAGGAGTGAACGGACTCGGGGTGGACATTTCAGAGTAACAGAGTGTGGAAGAGAGGAGAAGAAGAGAGTGCAGGCAGTTTGGAATGGGTGGAGAAGAGTGACAGGAGTGATCTGTGACAGACGGGGGCCAGCAAGAGTGGAAGGAAAAGTTTACAGGACAGTAGTGAGAACAGCTATGTTATATGAGATGGAGACGACAGTGAGACCAGCTATGTTATATGGGTTGGAGACGGAGGCACTGATTAAAAGACAGGTGGCAGAGCTGGAGTAGAAGATGGACATAATTAGGGATGAGAATATTAGGGGGACAGCTCAGGTTGGATGGTTTGGAGAAGTGAGACTGTGCTGGTTTGGACGTGTCCAGAGGAGAGACGAGGAGTATATCAGGAGGAGGATGTTGAAGATGGAGCTGCCAGGAAAGAGGAGAAGAGGAAGGACAAAAAGGAGGATCATGGATGTGGTGAGAGAGGACATTGGGGGGACGGTGTGAAAGAAGAATGTGAAAGTGACTATTCTTCTCATTGTGGAACACAGCACAACACACAGTGAACCCCAATGAAGTTACAACTCTGCTTTTCACCCTCACACACCGTCCAGCAGGGGGCAGCTATAAAAAGCGCCCGGGGAGCAGTGACAGTGTCCCTAAGCACTAGGCCACCACTGAGGGTGCAGAGGACAGGAAGGCATGGAGATAGATGATCCGCTGAGACTCCTGACAGGAGCAGCTGGCAGCAGGGCTGGTGGTGTTCTAGTGGTGGTACTTGCCTACAGACCTGTGGATCAAGAGGTCCCAGGTTCAATCCCCCCTCCAGCACTACCACCACTGGGTCCCTGAGACCCTGAACCCTGAGTGTCTCCAGGGGGGACTGTCCCTGTAATCAGGACATGGAGACACTCTGGAGAAGAGCGTCTGATAAATGCCCCAAACTATAAAATGAACACCAAAAACAACTCCAGACAGGCCAAACTAAATAAATCCAGAAACTTTTCTGCTCATGGTTGAACTCTGGACTCGGGTCTTCACCTCAAACTATTCAAACCCATGACCTTCAGATCCTCAGATCCCTAAACACTAGAACACCGCTGCCATTATGAACACGGCTCTGGCTTCAGCCCACACAGATTAGCCTTAAAAATGTTTTAGAGCTTAGCCTTTACAACACTGAAGGAAATACATGCTAATTTCCCCTTTAACCTGGGCTTCAGTCAGTCTTTCTGCTCACAATGGTTTTTCCTGTTTTCCAACAGTGCTGTGGAACTGCCCCCAGCGGACAGAGGCGGAACTGCATAGAGATTTTTTTAAGGAAATGTATTACAATGGAAATTTATGACCAATCATTATACTAAATATGACAAATATTACATAACGATGGATTAAAAATGTATATAAATATACCCATTCCCCCAAATCTCTGTCCTTCCTTCCATTCTCAGAACAGACCCCTCTTTACTCTGAACATCTGAGTTAATCCTCCAGGATGTTTATCCTCCATCACCTTCCCAACATCCAGACCGTCTCAGACTAAATGGACACAAACACAGATTGTTTTTATTGGAGTTGAAGTTCGAGGCTTTAATAGTCTTTAATTCTATTAATATGGAGTGAGATTCAGTTCACTTTCAGCACAGACAGACGCTCCAGACGTCCTTCAGAGGAGACACGTCTCACTCTACACTCTCAGTACACTCCTGTACTTTTACTTTACACTCTCAGTACATTCCTGTACTTTTACTTTACACTCTCAGTACATTCCTGTACTTTTTACTTTACACTCTAAGTACATTCCTGTACTTTTACTTTATACTCTCAGTACATTCCTGTACTTTTACTTTACACTCTCAGTACATTCCTGTACTTTTACTCTACACTCTCAGTACATTCCTGTACTTTTTACTTTACACTCTCAGTACACTCCTGTACTTTTACACTTGTACTGAGTACATTCATATTTGTTAATTTTAACAGTAACTTTATTGGCTGACTATTAGTAAGAGATAAAAATGAAATACATAAACAAATTGGATGTGAATACGTGTTTTCTGTGTGTTTTACACTCGGTGTTTATTATTGTTTTGTCCGGGCCTCCGGCCTACGTCACTTCCTGTTTGTGGCCGTGTGCGGAGCCGCTCGGTGAGTGAAGCAATGCGCGGGGTTTCAGAGGGAATATTATCGACATTAATCGATATTGTTTGGTTATCGTGGTCTCGGGGACACGCTGGACCAGCGAAGGTTCGGTGCTGGTACCGAGGCGCCAGCTAACGGCAGGCATTGCGCAGCGCAGCGCTAGCGTTAGCACTAGCATTAGCCTTAGCCTTAGCCTCGGGTCTAAGTTAGCGGGCTAATCTAAATTCGGAACCACAGGGTTCGGCTCCCATCGTGCCTTTCCGAGCAGAGTCAAATCGGGGGCATTTATCTGCCCGGGACAGGCACGCCTGGGTACGAGCACGTTAGCCCTGGGTTTAGCGCCTTAGCCGAGCCTCTCAACAGAAACGGCTCGGTCGGCATGTTCCGGATGTCTCTGAGGTCCAGCTCCTGCCTTGGAGCCCGGCTCTGCTGCTGAACTGAACCCCGTCCGAGCTCAGCCCTGGCCGACCCGTCATCACAGTAATCCGGGCCTAAAGCGGCTGAGGGTGTCCAAAAGTGTGTGGACCCCACTGCTGGCAACATTGCTGTGAGGGTCTGATTGTATCAGTGAGGTACTGATGATGAACATTGCTGTGAGGGTCTGATTGACCTTCAGGCTTTAAAGTGAAAGTGACTATGTCTTTGTCAGACAACGAAATTCATTCTCTACTTCACACACATACATACATAACTAGGGTTAACCCAGCAGGAAGCAACTATTGAAAGCACCCGGGAAGCAGTGATGGGGACGGTACCCTTTGCTCAAGGGTAGCTCAGGGCAACCTGCTGGTCTGGGATTTCCTGGCGTCTCGTTCCTAACCACCGCCGCCGCTGCCCCAGTTAACGCAACACATGCTGTAACCAGTTAACTCACTTTTGAAGTTTGTTCATGTTATGGAATCTGTAAAATGTTATAATTGATACAGAACAGTCTAATAATTTTATTGATGTCTTTTTTTTTCTGCTGAAATTAGTTAATAATTGTTTTCGGCAAAAATAGTCTAATTGCTGCACTTTTCACGAGCTGTAAATCAAACTCGGGGTTTGTAGTGTGTGAGACGTACAGGAGAAACGGACCAACAGCTGCATGGTTACGTAGAATACAAATAAAGTTATATTCACATTCTGTCTGTGGCGGATACTTTACAGTGGTGCCTGTGAAGATTGTTATAGTTGAAGGAAAAGTGTAATCAGGTTATCGTCAGGGTCAGGGTTAGGGTCAGGGTCAGGGTTAGGGTCAGGGTTAGGGTCAGGGTCAGGGTCAGGGTTAGGGTCAGGGTTAGGGTCAGGGTTAGGGTCAGGGTCAGGGTTAGGGTCAGGGTTAGGGTCAGGGTTAGGGTCAGGGTCAGGGTCAGGGTTAGGGTCAGGGTTAACCCTAAGAAATAATACAAGTATTAGACGCATCAGATTTTTATGAGGGACTTTTATTGGAGTGTAGAAAAGATTTATCGTGTTTTCAAAAAGACACTGTTTGTTGTAATAACCAGAGTTATTGATCTCTGCTGATCTAAATTGTGTCATTTTGGTAAAAGGTGATGTTCTGCTTCAGACTGTAAAACTTTGCTGCTGCTTCTGTTTTCTCCTCTCTCCTTCCTCTCTCTGGGCTGTAAAAGGACCTTGAGGTCAGTGGAAGGTGTTTAATGATAATATTGTTTCTGTAATTATTACTATTAATAAAATCTCTTCATGGAGCCTTTTCATGCAGGTAGAAGTTTACAGAACCTTTAAGTTCAGCATCGCTGGAATAAATTGCAGTTAAAGGAATAAAACTGAATCATCATCTTCTTTCGGCTGCTCCCGTTGAGGCGTCTCCACAGCGGATCATCAGTTTCCATTTCTTCCTGTACTCTGCATCTTCCTCCTTGAAACCAAACTTAATAATATTAATCCAAAAAAAACCCCAAAAAAACCGTGGGTGGAGATATATGCATGCAGAAATGTGGGCAGCGCTGGTCTAGTGTTTAGGGAGTTTGGCCACAGGATCGCAAGATTGTGGGTTCGATTCCCCACCAGTAGGTTGCCCTGAGGTACCCGTGAGCAAGGTACCGTCCCAGTCACTGCTCCCCGGGCGCTTTCATAGCTGCCCCCTGCTGCACGGTGTTTGTGTGCATGGGTCAAATGCAGAGGTCCAATTTCGTTGTGGCTCACCGTGTGCCGAGAAAATCACAAAGCATTCATGTGTTTAGGGTGATGTTCCAGCACCTGTAGGGGGCGCCGGTGAGGATGTTTGAGGAGATCCAGCTCGGGTTCTTAAAGCTTATAGTTTAAAGACAGAACGGATGGTCTGTTAATTATGCTAAATTATTCATCTGCTGGAAAGGCCTGATCTCTAACGGCTTCCTTTTGTCCCCGTTTGTCCAGGTCAGGTGGAGGACGCTTTGGACCGAGCTGTGTATGTGGTGTGAAGACGTGCCCTGCTGAGGTGAATACACTAAACCTGCCAACACACACTTAGTTATTCACACATTTAATTGAAAAGATCCGCTTGGATTATAAGGGTGTGACAAACGGTAAAGCCCGCAGGTCTCCAGAAGGGGGCGCTCACATTGGCTCGTCTTCATGAAACAGAAAAGTGGGAACAGCAGTTATCTTTTAACACCATATTTCACACCACACTTATTATTTTGTATAATAGAATTCATTTTCTATCTATTATGAATTATTGCACTTGAGTAAATATTCAAGGTAAACTACAATTAGTAGAAAATCTTATTCACCAGAACTTTCTATTAATAAATTTTTTTACTCAAACCTTTTCGTTTATCCGCCTGCAGACGTCGTTCCTGTTTTATTTTAGTTGGAAAAACAACTTCTTTTTTCACTGTGTCGCCTTAAAAACCCTGAAGAGAACTTTGTGACAAAGACAAAAACGAGAATAACATTTACATTTATGGCATTTATCAGACGCTCTTCTCCAGAGAGACGTCCATGTCCTGATTACAGGGACAGTCCCCCCTGGAAACACTCAGGGTTCAGGGTCTCAGGGACCCAGTGGTGGTAGTGCTGTAGGTGAGATTGAACCTGGGACCTCTTGATCCACAGGTCCATAGACAAGAACCACCAGCAGCCCGTCCATCGTGATTCATATAAAAGAGGCGTCATAAAGCACAGACCGCACGTACGGTGGTTTTCACTTTTCTGGGTTTCCATCATCCAAAAGGGACTAGAACTAGGGTTACTAGAAGTTGGTTCTCCTGCTGATGATCATCTTCCTGCTTCCTGTGAAACTCCAATCCTGACAAACATCCAACTCCTTGGAACCTGAACCCATTTTAATCAGACTGCTTTTGTAAACCTGACGTCAGGTGCACAGGGAAACCAAAGGAAAGCATTTTTATAATCCACTTAAATCCTTCCTGATGGTCTGGTGTGGAGCAGAGAAGAAGGGGTCCTGAGTCATGGTCCCGCCCGAGGTTCTTCCTCCAGTTTTGGGATTTTCATGTTCACTTGTGGTTCGGACCTGATTCTGTAATACCACTCCGTGACGACGGCTCTGTACGGAGAGTTGCAGAAATGAAACCTGGACTAATGAGAGAAATCGGCCTGTCCACTGTTACAGAGACACAGAGAAGATCCTGCATCAGTTGTTTAAACGAGCCCACGGCTCACTGTGGCGCTTGTTCATTATTTTGTATTTAATTTTGGTGAAACAGGTTTTAGATGTCCGGTAAACACGGGCAGCTTTTGACCTCAAAATGAGCGCTTGCTTGTTTGGATGTCAGTTCAAGGTCCAGGGGACGGGGACGGGGACGGGGACGGGACGCGGACACTGCTCCGTGGAGTTTTTGTGTAATAATTAAGTTGGTGAAACGAACTCATGTTTGTCTTTCTCCTTTGGGGGGGGGTGTGTGGACAGACTGACCCACGGACAGACAGGTGTGTGTTTGTGTTTGGGGTTGAGTGTGTCTGACGTTTGTGAGAGGATTTCTGATGGACTTTCCCAGATTTGTTTTCGACTCTTTGTTGTTGAACAAACAAATCTAATAAAATCTAAACACCATTAACGCTCCAACATTTTCCGTTCCACCTTAAAATGGAGAAGTGGTAACATCCTGGTGCCTGAGGTCGCATCAGTTAAGGTGGAACAGAACATTTGAATAACAGGCTGTAATAGGAAGTGACTTGGGTGGGGTTTCTTACTCTGTTCCACCTTAAACAGAGAACTGAGCAGCGAGGAACCTCAGGCTGCACCGTTTACAGTGGAGAGAAAAAGTTTGAACCTAAACTTGAACCAGCCCAACATCTTATCTTCTTCCTTCAGCTGCTGGTCTCCACACCGGATCGTCCGTCTCCATGTCTTCCTGTCGTCTGTGCCTTCCTCTTTCATGCAGTCCCCCTGCATGTCCTCTCTCACCACATCTATGATCCTCCTCTTTGTCCTTCCTCTTCTCCTCTTTCCTGGCCGCTCCATGCTCAACGTCGTCATCTCCTCTGGACATGTCCAAACCAGCACAGTCTCACTTCACTTACTTCACCTCCAAACCGTCCAACCTGAGCTGTCCCTCTGATCTACTCGTCCCTAAAATATCAACCTTCCTTCTCTCCATCATATCAGCTCATTCTCTACCTTTACCAGTCATGCTGCCCACAGTTCCTCCCTCACTTCCACTCTCCTCCACTTCCTTCTCTCCTCCTCCCTCCTCTTCTTCTTCTCCTTTGTCCAACAGTAGTCCAGCGTCCACCAGCACCCTGTAGTCTAACAGCAGTGGTCGTTGTTACCCGGGCCTCCACCGATCCGGTATGGAAGTCTGTATCGTTGTCTCCGTATTGATTTGACAAAGTTTTACACCGGATGCCCTTCCTGACGTAACCCTCCCCATTTATCCGGTACTGGGACCAGCACCAAGAAATACACTGGCTTGGCCTTTGCACCGCTAGTGGCTGGGTTACGACTTAATCTGATTAAAAAACCCAGAATGAAGGAATTAGGAGGAGAGTGTTGGACTGAAGTGTGTCTGAGAAGATTATTCACTGATCAGCTGTAAGAAGTGTCATCTGAAAACCACACTCCGCTCCCAGCTTTATTAAAGTCAAGCTCCTTTCAGGGCGAGGGGACTCCGTCCTAGAGAAGCTCAGGCTCCTCCTTGGTGTGTTGATTCATTTTGTTTGTTTGCTTGCTTGTTTGTTTGTGTTTACTGCAGGTGCTGTGAAGCTGTTTGTTTTTGGTCGATTGCCAGACCCTGTGACCCAGCTCTCCCCTCCCCAACCTCCCTGACCCTACCCTACACCCCACACACACCCCCACACACACACACTCACACCCAGCATGAATGAGGTCAGTGTGGTCAGAGAAGGCTGGCTCCATAAGAGAGGTGAGCACCATCTCTCTCTCACACACACACACACACACACACACACACACACACACACACACCTAAATGTGACTGTAGGACTGCAGGACGTCCTGCTGTGGTTTTAGATTTTGGGCTGGAGGAACCTTCAGGCTGTTGCTCGTGAACTCACTGTAGGTTTAATGTCTTTCACTGCAGCCTTTTTCATTTAATCATCCTAAACCTAAAATTCAGTATCTACTATAAATGATTCCATATCCAGTAATATATCTTTAGTATTGGTTGTGAATTATACAGTAAGTACTGAATGATTTAGAGTCCACTGAGTTTTACAGTATTTACTGTCAAATATTCTGTATTTAATGTGAATTATTCAGGATGGAGAGGCGAGTTTTCTGGTGTGGTTTGAGTGGTAAAAGTGTTTAATGAGATTTAATTCTAAAGTCTGCAGTACTGTGTTTACTGAACTGTTCGAGTCTCATTCTCTTAAATCGAAATAATTCTCCTCCCACTCCAGGTGAATACATAAAGACGTGGAGGCCTCGGTATTTTATTCTGAAGAGCGATGGCTCGTTTATTGGCTATAAGGAGAAGCCAGAGATGTCTGACCCCAACCTGCCTCCCCTCAACAACTTCTCTGTAGCAGGTCAGTCTCGGGGAGAAGCCCGTCCACAGTTCTGTGATAAAACGCTGTAAACAGACGCTTTCAGAAATGGAAGTGTTGATCATTTATCTTCATCAATCAACAAAATGCAGTGAATGAACAAAAGAAGAATCGAAATCAGATCAATATCTGGTGTTTCTACCTTTTGCCTTCAGAGCAGCATCAGTTCTTCTAGGTACACTCGCACATGGTTTCTGAAGGAACTCGGCCGGTCGGTCGTTCCAAAAATGACTGTGTTTCTCCTCCGTGTGACGTTGATGGTCATCAGTACCTGATTGGTAAAACTGGTTGATCAGACACCGACTATAATCCTACAGAATCCCTGACTGTGTGTGAGTGTACCTAGAAGAACTGATGCTGCTCTGAAGGCAAAAGGTAGAAACACCAGATATTGATCTGATTTCGATTCTTCTTTTGTTCCTCACTTTGCGTTTTGTAAATTGATCAAAATAAACAATCATTATTGATATTTCTGAAAGCGTTCTGTTTACAGCATTTTTCACACCTGCCTAAAACTATGGAACAGAACTGTGTGTCTGATTTACTGAGCTGGTGCGGAAGTGAGGAGTTGGCTTTTTCTTGTTCAGAATGCCAGTTGATGAAGACGGAGAGACCCCGACCCAACACCTTCGTCATCCGCTGCCTGCAGTGGACGACGGTCATCGAGCGCACTTTCCACGTGGACAGCAATTCTGAGAGGTGAGCGAGTTCAGGAGGGTGTCTGAGAGAAAACCGTGCCGATCTGGAGGGCTTTCGTCGTGTTTGCTGTAAAAGGTCTTCAGTGTAAGATTTCCGCAGGGATCTTTTGATCAGGTGGACCCCGAGTCCACATCTGTATCTGTCCTTTCACAACATAAACAATAAAATGGGGCAGCGGTGGTCTAGTGGTGAGGGAGTCGCCCCGCATCGGAAGATTGTGGGTTTGATTCCCCACCAGTGGGTTGCCCTGAGGTACCTTTGAGAAAGGTACCGTCCCCGTCACTGCTCCTAGGGCGCTTTCAAGAGCTGCCCCCTGCTGCACGGTGTGTGCATGGGTTAAATGCAGAGGTCCAATTTTGTTGTGGTTCACTGTGTGCTGTGCTGTGACTTTCACTTTCACTTTCAAAAGCTAAAAAACTTGCCGCTCTAGGCTGCAGACTCAAAGAATATTACAGTAAAAATGTTTGTGTTCTCTGGTTAAATAAATGCTAATTGAAAATTTCTGAGCGCTTAAAGGCTTTTGTCCTGAAACTCTGTTTCTCTTTAAAGGGAAGAGTGGATCCGCGCGATCCAGGCTGTGGCCAACGGCCTGAAGACTCGTGAAGACGAGGAGCCGATGGACATCAACTTTGGTTCCCCGGGAGACAACAGCCTGGAGGGCATGGAGACGGCTATTGCCAAATCCCGCACCAAGGTGGTCAGTGTCCTGATTCGGCCTCCGAAGGGGCGGGGCTTCACACATGACCGATTTTAAAATCAGAATCATTATAATCAGAATCATTATAAATTGCCGGCAAGAATTTAAATTATTTCAACCAAAGTGTAAATAATGGTATAAATGATAGTATACATTACGGACAAGAGTAAAAGTAATATAAATTACTGTGTAAGCTACACTATCAATCCATCAAAATGACGACATACATTACAAGCAAGTATATAAACACTCAAACGCACAGTATAACAGTAGCGGTCACTTACAGGATGGCTTCAGTGTGAAGGAGTGGTGAAGTGAAGCTGGGCTACAGAGTGTACAGCGTTATAATAAACAACAGTACATACGGATGATGTTCGTGCGGCAGGGCAGGATATTACCTAACGCTGAATATTTAGGATTTGACTTGTGTTACAAAAAAATAGGCAGGTGACTCAGTGATGCGATAAAGACAAAGAGAAACCTGCAAGAATATGATTGGCTTTAAGAGTTCAAAATGAAATATTTGAAAATTTGAATTAAATTTGAACCGAGAAAACGAGCTCCTCAGTTCGTCAGACCAGCTGTGATTGGTCAAAAAAACGCTGTTCAGAGGCATCATCACAGCTTCCTGTGATATCAGTCCAGCAGAGATTAATACGGATTTATTGTGCAGCATTAATACAGGTATTCAGTGGCAGGGGCAGCGGTGGCCTAGTGGTTCGGGCGTCGGCAACATGATCGGAGGATCGGGGGTTCGTACCCCTTCCCACTAGGTTGCCCTGAGGTACCCTTGAGCAAGGTGCCGTCCCCGTCACTGCTCCCCGGGCGCTTTCAATAGCTGCCCACTGCTGCACGGTGTTGAGTGTGCATGTGTTAAAAGCAGAGGTCCAGTTTCGTCTGCTGTGCTGTGACCTCGCAATGACGAGGGTTGTCCCTTTCACTTTTTTTTTTTAATCACACCCTGTTCAGTGTGTGTTAAATGTACAAACATGCACTCTCTGTTCCGCTTCATGTGCAGGTATGGTTTGTATGTGCGGTGATACAGAAGTTATAAATGCAGAATGGATGGAGGGCTGCAGCTGCTTGTATGTGCAGTATAAATAAATCATGGTGATGATTCTGCTGTGTGAATGAAACCGTCCTGAGTTTGTGAAGCTCTTCCTGAGTATTACAGTGAAAGTGGAAGTGACACCGCGTTGTGCTGCATTTACAGACGATGAGTGACTTTGATTACCTGAAGCTGCTGGGAAAAGGCACTTTTGGGAAGGTCATCCTGGTGCGAGAAAAAGCCACTGGGGTGCATTACGCCATGAAGATCCTACGCAAGGAGGTCATCATCGCCAAGGTACGGTGATGAGGGTTAAACACATTTTAACATCCATTCAAATGGTCCTCAGTGTCCACTTAAATTATCCCTGTTACATTTCCTAAATTGTTATTGGTTATGGTGGTCCTCCCTCTTCCACGTCACACGTCACCTATCTGTCCTCAATCATTTTTTCCAATCCTGTTTATTTACTGCTGCATTAAAATTTTGATAGAACACCCAGATTTATAGTGTGTGTGTTTCAGGACGAGGTGGCCCACACAGTGACAGAAAGCAGAGTTCTGCAGAACACGCGGCATCCCTTCCTGACGGTACTCCCCCTCCAGTCTGAGTTTATTGGTGTAGAAACAGCGAGTTCATTCTGTAACCTGGTCTCTGTCTCCGTCCACAGACACTAAAGTACGCCTTCCAGACCCCCGACCGCCTGTGTTTTGTGATGGAATACGCAAACGGGGGAGAGGTATTGTCTTCTCCGGTCCTCACTCAACATCTCAACATCTCTTTAATGGAGTATTGCTGCCTCAGACCATCAAACCAACATCACGTCTTCTCTGCTCCTTTAGTCTTTTCTGCACTAATAACTGTCCAAATCAGCGTCTCCCAAAACGTACATCCTGACCAAACTGAAACGTCCTCCCACACTGAACACCGACATATTGTGTAAAGTGTTCTGTTTAAATCACACAAATCCACGTCAATATGAAACCAGCTGGGGAGGGAGAAACGGACAGAATAAGAGAGAGAAGGGGAGAGACAGAAAAGATTAATTAGTTTGATTGGAAAAATAAACACCAATAAGACACACGCTGTGTGTTTGGCACCACTGTCCCGTCAATTTAAACAGAACGGACAGAAATGTCAGTTTTTCCCCTCATCGTTCAGTCTTTCGGTGATTAATAATCACTTTGACTAGCCAATAGTGGTAACGCAAGGGGGCGCCAGCATTTCTGCACAGCAGGCAATGTTCCACTGCAGACACTTTGAACTTGGAACTCTCTAAACCTGGAACCTGTTCATTCTCAGCTGATGTCCAATCAGAAACACCAGCCTCCGTCGAATAAACTGCTCAAATGACAAAAATACTGCACTTCCGCCACCAGGGGGCGTGCAAGAACACACTAGAGGCAGCGCCACACATCAGTTTCCTCAGACCATGTAGACGTCCATCATTTTAACACATTATTTAATATAAGCCCTTCTTTTCCTCCTTCAGCTGTTTTTCCACTTGTCACGAGAGCGTGTGTTCACGGAGGACCGGGCTCGGTTCTACGGGGCTGAGATCGTCTCTGCGCTGGAATACCTGCACTCTCGGGACGTTGTGTACCGGGACCTTAAGGTAGTATTAATTCTGTATTAATACATGCTGTATTAATTCTCTTATTTGCATTTCTGGTTTGATGCTGCTGCATTTGATTGGTTCTGTACCTGAACTCTACAAAATTTCAAAAATTAATGTAATACTCGACTTTTTGTAAAAATATTTGCATTAAGTTGCAATCGAAATCCTGATCGGGTTAAAATCACTAATAGATATTTCCCTGGAACAGTTTGAATTGTGTGTTTATTTCCCAGCTGGAAAATCTAATGCTCGACAAAGACGGTCACATTAAAATCACAGACTTCGGTCTGTGTAAGGAAGGCATCACCAACGAAGCCACCATGAAGACATTCTGTGGAACCCCGGAGTACCTGGCGCCAGAGGTGAGAACACTACCATCTACACTGGAAAAAGACCAACAGACGCTCATCGTTCTCATCGTGCTCTCTCTCTCTCTCTCTCTCTCTCTCTCTCTCTCTCTCTCTCAGGTTCTGGAGGACAATGATTATGGTCGAGCGGTGGACTGGTGGGGTCTGGGTGTGGTGATGTATGAGATGATGTGTGGTCGG
>CM029375.1:27731049-27743549 GCA_017165825.1 Hepsetus odoe
AGTGAGGGTTTGAGATGGTTGAGTATGAGAGTGTTAGTAAGGTCGGGTCCTGATGTTGGAACATTGCTGTGAGGATTTGATTATGTAATTGAGGGTGTGATTAAAATGTTGTTGATGAAATCATGGGATAAATGTGAAATGTTTTGCTCTCGGCTGGTGAGAATGTTCTCCATGATTAGAGCTTGTTTGGTGTCAAACTGGCTGTGAAGCACTGATCAACTCACTTTTTAGTTTAATGGGTCTGTTGTAGGAGTGATGGGTGCATTTAAAGTAGAGGTGGAATTACATCAAGGGTTCAAGCCCTTTTATGTTTGCAGTGGTGATGGACAGGCTAGGT
The DNA here is from genome assembly GCA_017165825.1 of Hepsetus odoe. Lineage (NCBI taxonomy): Eukaryota > Metazoa > Chordata > Actinopteri > Characiformes > Hepsetidae > Hepsetus > Hepsetus odoe. The sequence continues at coordinate 27,731,387 of CM029375.1, forward strand.
ACCATAGGACCAAGTACCCACCACTAGACCACCAACACCCTAGTTTAGACAGGAGTCTCTGGGGACAATGAATTTTCATGATGTGATCTGTAGCAGGAGAAGAGAGAAGCTTGAGGAGAACCTGGAGAGATGGAGATATGCTCTGGAGAGGAGAGGAATGAAAGTGAGCAGGACAAAGACAGAATACATGAGTGCGAATGAAAGTGAGGACAGTGGAGTGGTGAGGGTGGAGGAGATGAAGGGGGAGGAGTTTAAATACTTGGGATCAACAGGTGAGTGTGGAAGAGAGGAGAAGGGAGTGCAGGCAGGTTGGAATGGGTGGAGAAGAGTGACAGGAGTGATCTGTGACAGACTGGGACCAGCAAGAGTGAAAGGAAAGGTTTACAGGACAGTAGGGAGACTGGCTATGTTGTATGGGTTGGAGGTGGTGGCACTGAATAAAAGACAGGATTCGGAGGTGTCAGAGGCAGGGACAAGGATGGACAGAATAAGGGAGCGGTATATGAGAGGGACCCCTCAGGTTGGATGGTTTGGATGCGAAGTGAGACTGCTGGTTTGGACGTGTCCGGAGGAGATCAGCAGGAGGATGTTGAAGATGGAGCTGCCAGAGAAGAGGAAGGACCGGAGATTCGATCGTGTTCTGTTTATTCACTTTGGCGTTTCAGTGTAAAAACTCCTGCAGTGTTTTTCTTTGAGGTTCTTTCAGTAACATCAGTCTCCAGAGCAGAACCTCTTCAGGATCGACACCTTCTGACACTTCGTCTTGATTTGGAGGAATTTCTAATACATTTGTTGTAAAATTGTAATAAAACGTTGGCTGCTTATTTTTCTCCCCTAAACTGAAGCCTGGTCTTAGTTTTAACATGGTTTTATTTCTTTATTTTCTTGTAAAAGTGTTTTGTGTTTTTGCTGATTAAGGTGCTGCAGAAATAAACCTGCCTGAACTAAACTGAAGCCTCCAGATCCATCTGACCCCAGACAAAATTCAAATTCAGCCAGAGAGAGCGAGAAAAAGAAAACGCGCTCCTCCTCCCTGGTTAGGTTGAACAGTTCAGGATGGATGTTGTCTGGGTGTGTAAGGTTAACCACACCTCCTCTCTCCCAGGCTGAAGAGCGCCCCCCTTTGAGGACATGGGAGAACTTCTGTGGGGCACGAGAGCGGCGGAGATGTCCAGACGGAGACGAGGGGAGACGGCAGCAAAGAGACAAATCTGGTGAACACAGACGACAGAACCATGAGCAGAGATGGGTACGAGTGGGATCTAATTGAGCCTTAATCCCACCAAGCTCACCTTTTAAAAGAACTTTCAAGAGGGTTAGCGGGAAACGGAGCGCTCAGGTTCTCCGGATGTTTGTGACATGCTGGACACTTGTTTGATGGGACATTTGCTGTGTAACAGCTGTTCGGTCTGTCCTGCAGGTGTGTCGATTTCCTGGTTGTTCAGAGGATGGAATCATCATGGATCACACTCAGAACAACTCTTTCAGCTCAGGTGGTAATAATTATTAAAAATAAGTAAAAAAAAAAAATAAATCACTAAATTGATATGAAACTCCTGGGATCACACAGTGTAAACAAGCAGAAAATGACCCTTAAAGAACAGATGGAGTGATTAAGGAGAAATTATGGCTTTTCTTGTAGAGAAAAAACACAATGTCTCACATTGTGGAGAAACTGAAAAATGAAGAAAAAGAGCTTTTTAGTCTGAGTAACAGTGTTTGGTCCCTTTTCCTTGGTTGCTTGGTTACTGAGATGGAAATCTGTTCCTCCGTGTTCTGCTGACGTTCCTCCGAGTCTTCGGGTCAAGTGTTCTGCTGTTTTGTTGGGTGTTTTTCTCCACAGTGGACGGCTTTGAGCAGGAAGCTGTGCTGAAACACCTCCACAGCCTGCAGGTGGCGCCGTCGCTCAGGGAGCTGCTGCCAGGCCTCCTGCACAGAGAGATGGAGGTGGCCATGGATAAACTGGGCCTTCTGTATGACCGGACCTATGCCTGGGACGTCTTCTCAGATATGATGGTAACAGCATCCTGTCCGTCCACTCGGAGTCTCAAACCGCAGCTTCTCTTCCTGTTTTGGGAAAATGTAGAAATTTTTCAGGAAAAGCTCTAAAAGAGGATGTAAAATAAGGTGTATATTTTAGATAAGATATTATTCCCCCCCTTTACCATGTAGACGGTGGATAAAGAGACTGAAGAAATGTCATCAGCTTAAATTACAAACCGCATCTAAACTGCTGAACTGGAACCCATCAGGGTAAAAAATAAGTTTCGTTTATAGAAGTTAATTTAAGTCTAAGAGAAATCAATTGAAATAGAGACTCCTCCTGGTAAATTGGGCGGAAGTGGATTCAAAGTTATTTTACTTTTTGGCTCCAGTGACTGCAGTTTAATCAGTTTCATCTGAATCGTGTGTGTGTGTGTGTGTGTGTGTGTGTGTGTGTGTGTGTGTGCACACAGAGGAGTCAGCTGCGCTGTACGATGCCGAACGCTGACCTGCCTCGACCCTTCTCTGAAAACACTCGTGCGATCCTGGTCGACTGGCTGATTCAGGTTCATGTAGGCACTGCAGATCCATCGACTCCTGCTTTCTCGCGGCCCTTTTCCAACCTCAGCTGTCCGGTTCCTCCGTTCAGGAAGCTCAACCTGGAAACCGCCTGGCGACGCGGCTTTCCCCCAGTTTGGAAATTTCATTGAAGTTCGGCATTTCATTAATGGAGGAGGGTCTACACAGTAAACAAGGACACGCCCACTCTGTCATGGTCCTCCCCCCCCCCCTCCCCAAAATAAGATACATTTATTGGTTCCAGACTTCCCAGGTTCTGAACCCATTTGTTTTTGGTCAAAACAGTCAGAATGGTGAGCCGGTTCCTTGCTGTTTGAAAAGGGCCATCACGAGTCTGGAGTGGGTTTTTCTGTCGCTGTAAATTCACACTGGGAGTCAACATGCTGCTGCTGGGCGCTGGGACGCTCTCTGATGTAGAGCGTAAACTCATTAGAGAGGGTTCTGTAGGGACACTTTAGAGGGACTGTCTCTTTTTAAACGTGTCTCTATGCTTTGGACCAGTGAGACGCTGGTGCTTTTGATTCAAACAGGCTTTAAATGGAGACGTGTCATAATTTAGTCTCTCTAGAGCTCTGCATTTTGATTGGGTGAGTCATCATCCTCTGTATTTAACACACACATGCTGACCAGCAGGGGGCAGACATGGGATTGTACCTTGGTCAGGGGAAACTCCGGGCAACCTACTGGTCTGGGATTCGATCCCACAACCTTCTGATCCTGGGGCCTCATCCCTAAACATTAGACCACCACTGCCCACGAAGAACGGAGGTTTTACTGTAAAGTTTACTTTTACTGTAAACTGAGGATGGGTTTCGTGTGTAGCTGTACAGTTCATAGGAGACATGGGTGTGTTTTGAAGGAGGTGGGAAGGTTGATGTTGGAGGGACTCCAGGTGAATCACACCTGTGCAGTTGGTTCTGTGTTAATGTTCAGCTCGGAGTTCCTCAGTCTGTCACTTAAGGAGGAGATGTTCACCGAACGGAACCCCCTGCAGGTTTGACGCGTGTGTGTGTGTTGTAGGAGGTGTTTAATTTTTCGGAGGAGACGCTGTACCTGGCTGTTCATCTGCTGAACCGAGCGCTCAGGTGTGTTAAAGTCTCCATCTCCAGCCTGCAGCTGCTGGGGGTCACCTGCCTCTTCATCGCAGCCAAGAAAGAGGAGTGTTTACTACCAGAGGTACAAACAAACGAATCACCGACATTCTTGTATTGCAAATATCAGACCTTTATCTATTTTAAGATACAGTTTAAGAAGAAGCCAGTTTGAGTTCGGTGTTGGATGTTGACCATAAAGTGGATCAGAACCGATGGAGGGAGTACTCCTCCATCAGAACGTTCTTAGGCATGAAAGTGACGAGTTCTGGTCCTGAATGTGTAGAGAAGCTGATTTAGAGAAGAACAGTGTGAAGAATGGGCCTCAGAGCTGCAGAACCCAGTGAGAACTGAGGCTCTGTTCTTGGTAACGGGTTTCTCATCACTAAGGAAAGAGAACCATATGGATCTTCTCATGAGATTCTGCAGGAAATCTGCTTTTCATGCAGATATCACACCTGTGGAGAGTGGGTGGAGCTTAGGGTGAATGTGTGGGAAATTGGAGGTTAATTAGCAGAAAGGAATATTTCACTCCTTTTGAGGGCTTTAATTTTCCAGCTCCAGGTTTGGGCAGATGATCCACCTCACTTCCCTTCAAACAAGTTTGATCTTTAAAATATGGCTTTTTTTTTTTTTTTATATTCTCTTTTGGGGGCTAAGCATGATGACAATATTAGAACTGTGAATTTGATTGCAACAAACATCACTCTAATAATAATAAAGTAACACATTACTTATTTTATTAATTCTGGTAATAAAACATTTAGACTTGTAATTTTACCAGGCAATGCATGTGTTGTTGCATAATTCAAAATTAAGAGAAATTTTGTCTCCAAAGCTCTGTTCTGCAGCTGTTATCTCCATGGCAACTGCGTCACAAGTTTTATCCCACCAGCAGTTATCAGAACTACCTCAGCTGTGTGTGTGTGTGTGTGTGTGTGTGTGTGTGTGTGTGTGTGTGTGTGCGCCTGCATGTGCGCAGGTGTCAGAGTTGTGTTATCTGATGGCGAACACCTACAGTAAGAAGCAGTTTTTGCGGATGGAGCGTCGGGTCCTGATTGGTCTGCGGTTTGAGCTGTTTAACTGCCCTCCCATTCACTTCCTGCTGCTGTCGGCGTACATTGCGCGATGCAGTGACGAGGTACCGCTTAGAACCGAGCTGCAGTCCAGCTCAGCTGCACTCCTGGTGCTGTCCATGTGCAGCGACATGTTCAGTGAACTTGTACTGATTGACACCAAACACACTGACCGGAGTGTTCAGTAGCTGTAGAACACTTGTTATCTAGAACCATGGCTGAAATACATCACCATGGCTTTCAGCGCCGCCTCCTCCTATCGGTCATCCTGGAGATGTTCTCCAGACTCCAAACTGTAGACACATCAGGAACACATCTCAGAGCAGAGACCAGGACATGAGCTCCAAAGTACAGTCCTGTAAGGATCCAGTGTAGAGGACAGACATTTAAATGTGGGTTTATCCTTCAAATAAGCCCTGCCCCCCTCTTTTACTTCACCCTGATGGGCTGCACTGGGAGGGGGAGTACCTGGAGCAACTTATAACTGAGTCAGTGCTCAATTTTATGCTTTAAATTGACTCAATTTAACGCTTAAATATTTACACTGTTTCACTAAATTATTGACAAAACACTTTGTGGAGGGCAGCGGTGGCCCAGTGGTTCGGGTGTCGGCCACGTGATCGGAGGATCGGGGGTTCGAACCCCTTCCCAATAGGTTGCCCTGAGGTGCCCTTGAGCAAGGTGCCGTCCCCGTCCCGCTCCTCCCTGCGATGGGCTGGCGACCTGTCCAGGGTGCGTCCCCTGTCCTCGCCCTGTATGCGCTGGATTGGACACCAGCACTCCCCCACGACCCCGTTTGGGACAAGCGGCAGATAATGGATGGATGGATGGACACTTTGTGGAATTGATTGTTGATCAGTGTTGTCTCAGATACCTGGAGTTCACAGATGCCCATTTTCAACACATGGCAAATTTAAACCAATGAGAAATGAGCAAGGGGTGTGGTTTAGTTAAAGCTCCTCCCACTGTGTGTGTAGGTGGTGTGTATGGCCCGGTATCTGCTGGAACTGTCTCTGTTGGAGGGACAATGTGTGGTGTTCTTGCCCGCTCAGCTGGCTGGTGCTGCTCTCCGTCTCGCACGCCGGCTTGTCCAGGAGACACACACACCGGAGACAGAAATGTCCTGGTGCATCGCTTCCACCATCCACGTAGGCAGGTCAGTTACCCTCACACGCCCCCAAATCCACTGAGCAAACACTCCTCTTCCGTTTTCTCCTTGTGCCCACAGCGGATCTTTGTCTTTCTGTCCTCCTTGTTCCAGCTCCACCATCTGTCTTGCACTTTAAACACACCAGGGTTAAACTGCTGTTGATGGGGACGTCCACCAGCTTTCCCAAAATTCCCCAGAATTCAGTGTAAACGCCTCCACAGTGGGTTTGATTCAGATTGTCTCTCCAGTGGTGGTGAATGGAACCACATGTCCTAGGGTTAGTTGTATTTTCTGTCCCCCAGTGAAGCTCCACGTGCCTGAGTGTCTCTCTGGGACAGTGATTAAGGTAAAATAGTCCATCTCAGCTAAATCACTTTTCTTTGTGTCCCTCCACCATGACCGAGTGTCTTTAGGGACTAGAACGGACAGGTTTTGGAGCTCTCGTGACCCAGAGTGATATTAAAGTAATGTGCAACATTTTGTTTGTGTTTGTTTAGTGAGGCCACCCTCTACACTATTATGCAGACAATGGCTGCCGCTGCCGCCCAAGCGTCCAGCAGGGAGACTCGTGCAACCTTCGTCAAATTCTCCACGACAGAAACTCTACAGGTCAGTCTGCACCCTGCGCTCAACAGCGCCTCCTGCCCGCTGGGCCTGCAGACCTGAGTGGCACCTCCACACCTCGCTGCAGGACGGGGACGCTGTGGTCCAGCCTGAGGAGGGAGACGACCACGGTAGCGTCCGTGGCCTCCCTGGACTGAGTGACGAGTTTTAGATTATTTTGCCGAAAGATGAAGAGGGGGGGAAAAAAAGACCTTCCTGTCTGTTCTCTTTTAAAGTGATGGGACTGTGGTGAAAATACTCGGGGGGTAAATGGACTGGATTCGTGGGCTGTTTGTTTTTCTTTTCTTTTTTTTTTTTTTTTTTTTTTTGTGGATAAAAAAATAAATCAAACTGAAATGTTCTGAACGTTCTCTTTCTGTGTTGACCGCTTGTCACGTGACCGCGGACGTGTCTTGTAGCTCCGCCCCTCGTGGCTCTAGCGCACGTGGCTCCACGCGCCGTCCGTGTTGATTGGTCTCGCTGTGCGCGGAGGGGCGCGTGAGTGGAAACAGCGCGCGTGCATCACCGCGAGGGGAGGTGTGTGTGTGTGTGTGTGTGTGTGTGTTTGTTTGTGTGTTTATTAACGAGTTAAGTTCTTTACGTCGTCCCGCTCTTTCGGTCAGTGTTTATTTAATTGCTTTATAATTTAACCGCGCGCCGCTTTTTTTTTTTTTTTTTTTTTTTTTTTTTTTGACGCTCGCGCGCTCTAATACTGTTACACAATCACCTGTCCCCCAACCCCCCCGCCGTCCCTTGCGCGCGCCGTCCCTTCCCGCCCCTACACGTGCTCTTGCCACGATGGGCCGAGCGTGGGATGGGCCGCGTTACGTCACTGGCGTTCGGGCCAGAGCGTTTCCACGGCTTGGCCAATCAGAGCGGTGCTGGGCGTGGAGTGGGCGGGGCGTCGTTCAGGTGCAGGTAGCGGATCAGCGCCCAGCCGGACCATGGGGTCCAAACAGCGCCTCACTCACAGATCGAACCGGGTCGGGTCGGTTCCGGTCCGGTCGGACGAGCAGAAAGTTCTGGAGCTGCAGACGAATTTAAGGAGGTAAGAAAGGAAGGGGGGATTTGGAAGTTCCGTTCTACCTTAATGAGGGTGTCAGATCCACGAGGATTCAGAACCGCAACAATAGACAAAGCACTTTTTAAGGTGGAACGGAGAGGTTCTGAATTTCACATTAACTGTTAGACGTCTTTTAAGGTGGAACTAAGAATTCCAAGCAGAAGTTTGTGGCGCGCGCGCGTGTGTGTGTGTGTGTGGCCTCTCTGTGCCAACTTAGTATTACATAATAGAGCGGGGGAAGGGAACACACACACACACACACACACTGCTGCTGCTCAGAAGAACACACTCCTTAATGATTGTGAAAGTGTGATGATGATGGTGATGATGGGCAGCTGTTGGTTGTTACTCATGAATGTATATTTTCGAACCGAGGTTCGGACTCTGCTTTAATGTCTAGTGTGTTGTTGAGTCCTGGTTCTGATCCCGGTCGGGTTGCACAGTAGATGGTGTCTGTGTTCTGTTGGAGGGCGGTCCTGGTATGGATTATTTGTTTGCCGGTTCCTCTGCAGGTCCTGCATGGTGTAGGATTTTAATAGAAAGTGTTCATGTGAGTTTGTCAGCCGTCTTCGGTTTTATGCTGTTAACAGTCAGATTTTGGAAGAAGACAGTTTATCAGCTGAAGCCCGAGCGCCCCTGAATCAGCCCAAGATATTCACAAGAGTTTAGTTCAGTCGTATGACCTTTTTAACCAGTCTGGATGAAGCAGAGGTGTTGAGCTCCAGCACAGTTTGGTGATTTCCCTCCTCAAACACACTCACTACACCCGCACTCGGTGTGAACCAGGTGTGTAAAGAAGAAAAACATCCCCCAAATTTTGTTTTATACTAGAATAAACTATATACTATAAAAACTGTCTCTCTATACACTATATACTATATAAACTGTCTCTCTATACACTATATACTATATAAACTGTACTATATACACTATATACTATATAAACTGTCTCTCTATACACTATATACTATATAAACTGTCTCTCTATACACTATATACTATATAAACTGTACTATATACACTATATACTGTATAAACTGTCTCTATATACACTATATAAACTGTACTATATACACTATATACTATATAAACTTTACTATATACACTATATACTATATAAACTGTACTATATACTGTATAAACTGTCTCTATATACACTACTATATAAACTGTACTATATACACTATATACTGTGTACTATATAAACTGTACTATATACACTATATACTGTATAAACTGTCTCTATAAACACTATATACTATATAAACTGTCTCTATATTATACACTATATACTATATAAACTGTCTCTATATACACTATATAAACTGTACTATATACACTATATACTATATAAACTTTACTATATACACTATATACTATATAAACTACTATATACACTATATACTGTATAAACTGTCTCTATAAACACTATATACTATATAAACTGTCTCTATATACTAGATAGCCTATACTATATACATTACATACTATATAAACTGTACTATATACACTATATACTATATAAACTGTCTCTATATACACTATATACTATATAAACTGTACTATATACACTATACTATATAAACTGTCTCTATATACACTATATACTATATAAACTAGTATATACACTACATACTATATAAACTTTCTCTATATACACTATATACTGTATAAACTGTCTCTATATACACTAAATACTATATAGACTGTCTCTATATACTAGATTACCTGTACTGTATACACTACATACTATATAAACTGTACTATGTAGACTACATACTATATATGTAGTGGTGGTGGTCCATTGGTAGGATACTTGCCTATGGACCTATGACTCAAGAGGTCCCAGGTTCGAATCCCACCTGGCACTACCATCACTGGGTCCCTGAGCAAGACCCTTAACCCAGTTGCTCCAGGGGGACTGTCCCTGTAATTAGGACATGGAAGTCGCTCTGGATAAGATCGTCTGCTAAATGCCGCAAATGTAAATGTAAATGTATAAACTGTATAAAGTGTACTATATACACTATATACTATATAAACTGTCTCTATATACACTATATACTATATAAACTGTACTATATACTATATAAACTGTACTATATACACTATATACTATATAAACTGTCTCTGTTTGCACTATATACTATATAAACTGTCTCTATATACTATATAAACTACTGTATACACTACATACTATATAAACTATCTCTATTTACTTTATATACTACTATATACACTATATGAACTGTACTATATACACTATATACTATATAAACTGTCTCTATATACACTATATACTTTATAAACTACTACATACACTATATACTATTTAAACTGTCTCTATATACACTATATACTACATAAACTGTCTCTATATACACTACTATATAAACTGTACTACATACACTATATACTATATAAACTGTGCTATATACACTACATACTATATAAACTGTACTATATACACTATACACTATGTACTATAAAAACTGTCTCTATATACACTGTATACTATATAACCTGTACTGTATACACTATATGTACTATATAAACTGTCTCTATATACACTATATACTTTATAAACTACTACATACACTATATACTATATAAACTGTCTGTATATACACTATATACTATATAAACTGTACTATATACACTATATACTATATAACCTGTCTCTGTATACACTATATAAACTGTACTATATACACTATATACTATATAAACTGTCTCTATATACACTATATACTATATAAACTGTACTATATACACTATATACTGTATAAACTGTACTGTATACACTATATACTATATATACTGTACTATATACAGTATATACTATATAAACTGTCTCTATATACACTATATACTATATAAACTAGTATATACACTACATACTATATAAACTGTCTCTATATACACTATATACTATATAAACTATAGTATATACACTACCTACTATATAAACTGTCTCTATATACATTATATACTATATAGTCTGTACTATATACACTACATACTATATAAACTCTCTGTATATACACTATATACTATATAAACTAAAGTATATACACTGCATACTATATAAACTAAGGTATATACACTACATACTATAAAAACTGTCTCTATACACATTATATACTATATAAACTGTACTATATACACTATGCTATATAAACTGTCTCTATATACACTATATAAACTGTCTCTATATGCATTATATACTATATAGACTGTACTATATATACACTATATTCAATGTAAACTGTCTCTATATACACTATATACTGTATAACCTGTACTGTATACACTACATACTATATAAACTGTCTCTATATACTATATAAACTGTACTATATACACTACATACTATATAAACTGTCTGAGTTAAAGATGCTGAGATGTTCGTTGGGTGTGACGAGGTTGGACAGGATTAGAAATGAGTATATTAGAGGGACAGCTCAGGTTAGACGTCTTGGAGACAAAGTTAGAGAAGCAAGGTTGCGTTGGTTTGGACATGTGCAGAGGAGAGACGAGGATTATATTGAAAGGAGGATGTTGAAGCTGGAGCTGCCAGGAAAGAGGAGAAGAGGAAGGACAAAGAGGAGGTTTACGGACGTGGTGAGAGAGGACATGCAGGTGGTCGGGTTGAAGCAGGAAGATGCAAAAGACAGGAAGAAATAGAGACAGTTGATCTGCTGTGGCGACCCCTAAACGGGAGCAGCCGAAGGAAAAAGAAGAAGAAGACTGTATAAACTGTCTCTATATACTATATAAACTGTCTCTGTATACACTATATACTATATAAACTGTCTCTGTATACACTATATACTATATAAACTGTCTATATACACTATATACTATATAACCTGTCTCTATATACACTATATACTATATAAACTGTCTGTATATACACTATATACTATATAAACTGTCTGTATATACACTATATACTATATAAACTGTACTGTATACACTATATACTATATAAACTGTCTGTATATACACTATATACTATATAAACTGTACTGTATACACTATATATACACTGTGCAGGGTTAACCCTGAGAGAGAAGCTGAGGAACTTATATCTTATAGCTCCAGGTTGTCTGTGTGGAAGCAGTAGGAGAACCTTCTGTTTCTCACCAGCATTTTCTTTTAACAGTGCTTCTCTGTGGAGGAGACAAACCAGAGACAGAGGTTTTGTTCAGATAAACTGTCATGGGTTCAGGTCTTCCAGTGTCCCTCTTCGTCCCTGTCTTTATTAAAGTGTGACACTTGGGGACGCTCTCATCCTGTCTGCTGGACTTTGTCATGTGGTGTCCCACAGTCCCCACTGCTGTTTTTAGGTTGTCAGTAAAGGTTGATGGTTCCCCATGTTTATATCTGAGCCCAGCACTGGACGTTCACCTGCAACGATGTATCTGATGTATCTGCCACCAGAACAGGGTGTCCTGAGGGTCCTCTTATCGCTGATTTTAAGTAGAAGCCTTAAAGCATAAGGGGGAGCTCCAGGACACACAGCCTTCATGGGGTCCGTAAACACTAGGATAGTACTGTCCCCATCTAGCCACCCTCAGGATCTGTGGTGGTGCTGTTCTGTTTTGTCCAAGAT
>CM029375.1:27748549-27781049 GCA_017165825.1 Hepsetus odoe
ATGCTGAAAATCATGCAATAAAAGTGGCCAATCAGGACGTACGTGGGTCAGATCGCCCCCTGCTGTTTGTGTTAATCCCAGGTTAAACTTGAACAGGAGGAGATTCTCAGAACAGCAGCTGTGTCCCATTTGAGGCCGTGCTGTTCTTGTGGTTTTTACAAGATTATCCGTTTCACGAAAGCAAATTCTGGTGCGGGTAATGCTGAAAATGGGCCGCTTCGACAAGGAAGGACCGTCCAATCAGTGCACTGCTTAAGGGGACAGTCTAGTCAAAACTGGGTTACAGCACCAACGCGCCCACTGAGAACAAAGTGGGATACGGATTAAAATTCCTAAACCAGCCTTGAAATATTCCCGCCAGATCCCGTGCGAGAGTTTACACGGGGGCTGCCGAAAGCCAATCAAAAATGCACTTTTACATTTACAGCACTAAACAGCACTCTTACCCAGAGCCACTCCCATCAGTGCTTCATCTCCACACCTGATCTTCACAGTTCGGGTGGGTGTGGTCATGAAATAAACAGCAGTCACTCAAATGGGTGGGCGGAGCAATTGATAATTAAAATAATAACTGATAAATATTCCAGCTCTAATTCAGGAAATCATTTTGCAGCTGTTTTGAGTCTCTGCTCTTAATTAGTTATAATTAATAATAATCTGCATAATATTTCATAAAGAGCATTTTCACAAAGGTGCGTTCTGAAATACATTATTTTATATGATCACACTGTACGCACTGCTTTACTGCACTTCAGGAATTACAGCCTTTAAGGATTTTTTTTCTTCCTGTTGAGCCAGACAGTCATAAATGCCTCTTAATAAAATCTGTGAAAATATTTAAATGAGCAATTTCTTACATCAGGACTCGTATGATGATGGGCTGCTCAGTATGGACACAAAATATCAGTATTGCGATTCTATTTGTACGTTCAGTTGTGATGACTTTCAGTTGATTAAATGAAAAGGGCTCATGAAAGTGAAAGTGACTGTTAGTCACTTGTGAACACAGTGAACCACAACCAAACACGTCTTCTGTCTTACACAAATACACACCGTCCAGCAGGGGGCAGACATATCCAGCGCCCGGGAGCAGTGTTTGGGACGGTACCTTAATCAAGGGAACCTCAGGGGAACCTGTTCCAAGATTTGAACCCATGACCTCCTGATCTTGGAGCCTTGACACAAAAGACTAGGCCACCGCTGCCATTAACTTATCTGTAATTAAAGGCTTTACATGTAAATATTGTTTAAAAAAAAAAAGAAGAAAAGAATCGTGTCTATTTAACCCAAAAATAGGAAATTATTTCAGATCTTTCATTTAAAAAAAAAAATCATTAAAAAAGTAATTAAAATGAGAATAACCAAGGCATTAACGTAACAATTACACTGGAGTTGTGATTGGTCACCCTGTCATTTAATTAGAGGCTCATTTGCATATTGCAGGCTTCTGTGTTCACAGTTTTGATCATAATTTGTGATAGTTTAACAGACAATCTCTCCAAAAGCCCTTATGCCCTATTATAATATATATAAATATGTTCATATTATTTAGATATATATTTATAAAACTTTATTAATGGAGGATTCTGGTCACAGACTCCGCCCAGTTGGCCACGTCCCGCTGTTCTCCTTTTTCTGCAGAATCTCTCCGTGAAGGGCGAATGTTCATCTCAGAAGTTCTCCCAGAGGTTCTGGAGCTCAGACTGTTCACCTAGAACTCAGTGGGTCAGAACTGCAGGACCAGCCTGCCTCTGATCTACAGACTGTCCAGGGTCTTTTAGACTAGCTCCAAGTCCAACACCTGCAGTCTGCAAGAGCTAAGCCACACCTCCAACCCCGCCCTCATTAAAGGGCAGCGCTCGTTGATGTGGATGATAAATTAAGGTGGTGTTTTTGTTTTAATGCTTTTCACGGTTTCCAGGAGCACAAATAATTTCTATAATTTAGTCTTTTATTTTAGATTATTGTTCAGTTTATTATCATTGTTATTATTATTGACAGCTTTGTGACCTTTACTTTGTGTTTAGAAAGCAAACTGTTGGATGAGGTTCCCCTTTACTGTAATAACAGTTCTTCTGAGAGGGCAGATGTTGGAACATGGCTGTGAGGAATTGATTGCAGCGTTAGTGACGTCAGGTTCTCGGGGACTGTTTATACACACGGTGTCTCATAGTCTGTTTGGGCCGCTCTGTCAGTCAGAGCGTCTCCGGGGAGATGCTGAACACCTGTATCAGCGATGAGGACCTTAAAGCATCTGGACTTTTCAGGAGTGTCCAAACACACACACACAGTAATGTGCTTTAGTGACTGATGGTCCTTCACTGCTGATTGGTTGTTCTGCAGCCACAAACTGGAACTTTGCCCAAAACAGAACACTTTAAAGACTTTTGTTTTGTCCAGTCCAGGATTTTCTTACTTTCTGTGAGTGAGTGAGTGAGTGTGTGTGTGTGTGTGTGTGTTCGTGTTTGCGCGTGCATGCGAGGAAAGCTATGCATGGAAAGTATAAATGCTGAATAGACGTGTGTCCAGTTTTATGAAAGTCCCTTGCTATTTAAGATGATGGTAGTAATGATGCATAAAGAATAAAATAAAATTTTAAAATGGTTTACTTTGAAACTCTATATTTGGTTTTGTTCTTAAATGTTCATTGACCTTCATTACACAGACCCAACACCAACCTGCTCCTTACACCTCCCCAAGCCACACCCCCACCACACCTTCCCCAATCCACACCTTCCCAATCCACACCCCCACCACACCTTCCCCAATCCACACCCCCACAAGACGCACCCCCACCACACCTCCCCAAGACACACCCCCACCACACCTCCCTAAACCTGCTGACTCTTTAATTACTTTCATTACACCAATAACAGTAATGGACGCCCTTATTCGTCTCCTTTTACAAAACGCAACAGAACCTCAGAAACCCGAGAGTGAATGAAAGCTCCTGATTGGACGTTCACAGTCACATGATTTTATTAGAGGGTTCAATGGTGAAGCTACATGCTGTTAGTTGTTTTGTTGTTTGTGTTTGTCCTCTGTATTGAAGACCAGCTCCTCCGTCTCTTCTGCCGACCTGCCCTCCTGTATCCGTGCCCTCTGTGGGCGTGTCAGGGGCAGGTCAGGGTCCGGGCTGCACAGCTGATTCAAGCGCTGCCGACATACGGGTACATTTATTCCTTCCTTCATTTTTAAGCTTCACACTTCAGATCATTTTTTTCTGTTTACGTGTACCTGTATCTGGCCTCACCTGTCTCAGGCTCCCTCTTGCTGCCCACAGCAGGCCCAGCGCCCGGCCTGGCACCAGCAGGACAGAGGACAGTGCCAGGGCCCAGCTCAGCCCGTACACCCACCCGGGGTAAACATACCAGTGGTTAAAGGTGAGGGGCTGGTGCTCCACCAAGGACCAGATTAACGAAACCTACAGAGTGGACAACATGAACATTCTTACTTCCTCAGGTTGTGAATCTGCTGCCCTCTACTGGTTGTTTGTGGATCTCAATATCCTCCAGTGTTCCCGATGGGCCAGTTCTCTGTGGTTCTGTGTTTAAATGCTGGACAGAGGTCCAGGCAGGACGGAGGACACTGTGTGTGCTGGTGGACAAAGAAATGGAGAAACAAACATGATTACCATGGAAACAAGGGGGGCGAAGTATTTCCAGCAGAGTATAAATATAAAATTTGGGGTGGTTCCTGTCATCTCTTCAATCACGTCACTCATTCGTTCTGCTCCTGTAGAGAAAAGAAGAACAGAGGAACGTCCTACTACACTGATGGACACGTCTTGCCTGGATCACTGAAATACCAGCTGTGCAGTGTGTTCTATAAAGGGTTCTATGTCTCACCATAGATCCAGCCCACAGCCAGAGATTGAAACACAGCCAGAAACAGAATACAGCTCCCATTACAGGCATAGTAATCAAACAGCTGGAAGACAAACATCCCCCCCTGGTGGAAGGAGGACACATGAGATTCATGAAGTTTCATTACAGTTCATTTTACACATGGACACAACTCGTGTCCCTTTTAGAGGAACTTTATTGGACTTTTCGCAGTGTGGATGTTCATGTTTCACTCTAAACCACTGTAGATCTGTCCTGCCTGTCTCCTCGCCATTTCTCTTTTCCTCTTCTCTGATCTGCCTTTTCTCCCTTTTCACTGTGTGTGTGTGTGCGTTTGCACCTCTGTGACCATGGTCATTTGGCTGAAGAAGCAGAAGAGACAGAAGAAGAGGAGGAAGAGTTCTCGCCTTCCGGATCTGCGGAGAACCGCCGGGAACATGTCTGTCACCGAGGTGATCACCACCTCCATGGCAACAAACTGAGGGAGAAGGACACAAACAGAGGCACTGAGGACCAGATCAGGTGTGTGTGTGTGTGTGTGTGTGTGTGTGTGTACCTGTGTATCCAGGCCTAACAGAATGATCATGATGAAGAAGGACACGGCCCACAGCTGAGGGAAAGGCATCAGAGCCACTGCCTGAGGACACGCTATAAACACCAGGCCTGGTCCTGGAACAGAAACACACACCCCTACAGATCAGCCTTCAATCGGGTTCAGTTTCTTAATTTACATTTACAGCATTTATCAGACGCTCTTCTCCAGAGTGTCTCCATGTCCTGAGTACAGGGACAGTCTCCCCTGGAGAGACTCAGGGTTCAGGGTCTCAGGGACCCAGTGGTGGTAGTGCTGGAGAGGGATTCCAACCTGGGACCTCTTGGTCCACAGGTCCGTAGACAAGTACCACCACTAGACCACCAGCAGCCTAATTTATACACACGTGTGCAAATTTGTCTTTATTTTACACTTTGATGGAACTGCAACAGCAATTACATTTTATTACATTTACTTTTTTTTGTATTTCTTTAGATTTTGTTATTTCTTGAAATTTTACAAAAGTCATGTAACCCCCTGTGTGTGTGTGTGTGTGTGTGTGTGAGAGTGTGTGTGTGTGTGTGTGTGTGTGTGTGTGTACGTACCTGACTCTGCAACGTTCTCCACTGTGGTTCTTTGCTGATAAGCCATAAAACCCAGAACTGAGAATACGACAAATCCGGCAACAACACTCGTACAACTGTTTAACACACACAGCCAGAGGGAATCGCTAACACACACACACACACACACACACACACACACACACACACATATCAAATCTTTGTATCTTACCAAAAAATGTGACATCATTGCACAGTCTGACTGTTATTTAGTTTTTTAGTTATAGATCAATTTGTTTTATTTTTCTGTGTCTGTGTCTGTTTTAGGATAAAATGTGTTTTGTTTTGAAGTAACCCAAAATCTTTCAGATCAGTTACTTTTGTGTACTTGAATAGATTATAATAATTGCATAAATCACTGTGTAATTTGTATTTAATAAAGCAATTACAAAGTAACTCAAAGTAACAAAGTGACCTGATCCGGTCCAGTTAATCAACAAGAAAAAAATCACTTCATCTAAATCAATATAAAAAAATAAACAGAAATAAAACACGTCTTTCACTTTTCCACTGATAAACATCTTCAGAAACCAGAGATTCCAGCAGCCCAACCATTTATTCCTGCAGTTATTAGTACAAATACTTTTGGAAAAGGAGAATCTGATAATTATAGAAGAACTGATTCAATTACTTTACACAGTCCAAGTGTGTAGAAAGTACAGGAATGTACTGAGAGTGTAAAGTAAAAGTACAGGAATGTACTGAGAGTGTAAAGTAAAAGTACAGGAATGTACTGAGAGTGTAAAGTAAAAGTACAGGAGTGTACTGAGAGTGTAGAGTGAGACGTGTCTCCTCTGAAGGACGTCTGGAGCGTCTGTCTGTGCTGAAAGTGAACTGAATCTCACTCCATATTAATAGAATTAAAGACTATTAAAGCCTCGAACTTCAACTCCAATAAAAACAATCTACTGAAAATAATCCACATGAACTTCACCGCTTCACTTTCATCACCGTCTCTACTAGTTCTCCATCACAGACACACACTCCACACACCCTGAACTCCACCGTCCACTCTCCCTGTCCTCTCTCTCACTCTCCTTCACTCTGTCCTGCACCGATGGACACTCAGAGGGACGTCTCTTCTGTGTTTGTGTCCATTCAGTCTGAGACGGTCTGGATGGAGGTTAAAGACCCACCTGTTCACGGAATTTCTGAGGGACTAACCCTCCCAAACCATCCACTCTCCCACCCCTGCTCCTTCTTTCCTAAAAATAACCTCTACTCTCTTTCCTGTCAAAAAAAAAAAAAAGTGTATGGTATATACTTAGTTTCTTAGGCTCTTAGTTTGTTACTTGGTGGTACTAGCTAATCAGCAGTTCTGATCCGTGCTGTTTACCAAGATGTTGATCTAATGTGGAAATAAAGCACTGTTGGAAGTCGCTCTGGAGAAGAGCGTCTGCTAAATGCCGTAAATGTAAATGTAAATGTTGGGAAGGTGATGGAGGATAAACATCCTGGAGGATTAACTCAGATGTTCAGAGTAAAGAGGGGTCTGTTCTGAGAATGGAGGACTTTAGTTAAATAGTGAGTCGCTCTTTTTGTTCTCACCTGTAGCAGTTGTTGTTGTACTTGTTGTAGCTTCCCAGCACAGTGAGAGAACCCACGGCTACACTGTAAGAGAAGAACACCTGAGAGCCTGCGTCCATCCACACCTGCACAGGTGAAACACAGAGATCAGTTTAAGGTCTGACAGGTGTATGGGAGTCATCTGCACCAGTAACTCAAAGGGAAATTCCACCAATTTTCCAAAATTCTTCCATTACAGAGCATTTCACACCTCAGCATTCCAAACTAGAGGGCCATCAGAGTATGGTGGTGGTTAATCAACCCAGTGAGGCAACTGATGATCAGCCTTAATTTAATAATAACATCAGTGACATTGGTTGGCATGTCCTTCTTTATTTCTGTTATGCAGCCCCTCCTCCAGTGATGACACGCCCATAATTACAGCGGTTCCTCCAAAATAGTTTGGCTCACTAGAATCCTGAACAGATCTAGAACCGGTTTCCTGTTGTTTGAAGAGAGCTAGATGTGAGACTGTGGGTGGGACTGAGACAAATGTTGCTGATTTTTACATTTTTTACGTTTTAATAACGAGAGAAACACTTCTTTAATTCTATTCACATCTCAACCGTTCAATCTGGCAGGAATTTAAAGAAATCCTAAGAAATTTTAAGAAATTTCTTTTTAACATGAGAACTACTCTGGGTGTCCACTGTCTGGGACAGGCTGCTGAGCTCGGGTTCTTTATGTTCCAAGTACACAGCCTTGTTTTGTGGGTCGTTTTTTGTGGATCCTCTTAATTCATATGGAAAATATACTCTTGAGGCAGCACCTGTGGGTCAGACAGGCGCTTAAGGTCCGGATAGACGTAGAAAAGGATGCCCTGCAGGGCCCCCGGCAGGGACAGTCCCCGCATCAGCAACACCAGCAGCATGAGGTAGGGGAACGTTGCTGTGAAATACACCACCTGGAGGAACCGGAGTGGAAATAGAACAGGAGAAAAGACAAACGGTTTATTTCATTTTGAAGGCCCTGTGCCGTGCAGGTGAGAGGCGAGGGGTTCAGGTGTGGGCCTCTTTAGGTGTAAAGAGTTACCTCCTCTCTGAAGATCAAAAATGTTTCTCCAGCAGTGGGTAGCTCTGAGCCATCATCTCCAGCTTCTGAAAGAACCCAGCCTTTCAGTGTTTCCATGGATTAAAGGAGCAGGACCAGAGACGCTGTGTCCTATTTACTTACTATTTTCGTTTTTGATTAAAGGTTTCTACCCTTAGTTCCCCATAAAGGTGAACAAACCGATCTACATAGCTGACCATCAATGGTCCTCAATTCTAAGAGCTTTCCTTCTGAAATAAACCCAAAGATAGTGGGCATTTTTTTCTTAACCCTGAAAAAGGTGTTCGATTCCACAAAATCTTTTACACCGAATTAATGAAAATATTTAAATAAAACATTGAGTCAATGTAAAGTATTCTATTGAATCTTTCTCTCACTCATCATCTGAGATGCTTTTCCTGATCGGGGTTGTGGACAGTGCTGGAGTCTGTCCCAGCTCTCACAGGGCGATAGGCAGGGACACACGCTGGACAGGTCACCAGTCCATTACAGGACAGGCACACACACAGTCACAACTAGGGGGACAATTTAGCATCACTACCTAATGTGCAGGTCTTCGGATGATGGGAGGAAACTGGAGCTCCAAGAGGGGGCAACATGCCCATGCCTGGGAAGTGAACCCAGTACCTTATTGCTGTGAAGAGACGGTGCTACACACTGCACCACCATGCCATCCCATTGTGGTGAATTAATTTGTTCAGTTTTTAAAGTTGATCCAATAATTACTCTGTATATATTTTCACTCAGGGCTGAAGTTCCTCAGTTCTCCAAAGTTCTCCAAAGTTTAATAAATGATTTGAGATCAGTTTCACCCTGCAAAGAGCTTCTGTTACTGAAGCTGAATATGATCTGCTGGGCATATAACTGTAGTAATTCATCATCATTATCATCATCTTCATGAACTGACTCCACAGAAACAAGGAAAAAGCCTGCCTATCGAGAACCTTGAGCTCTTTTTGGTTCTCTGGATATCTCTTTTCTGCTCCCATCTGGGCAGCGGTGGCCTAGTGGATAAGGCATTGGCCGCATGATCGGAGGATCTGGGGTTCGAACCCCTTCCCAATACGGGAATAGGGGAATACCCTGAGGTACCCTTGAGCAAGGTGCCGACCCCGTCTCGCTCCTCCCTGCGATGGGCTGGCGACCTGTCCAGGGTGCGTCCCCCGTCCTCGCCCTGTGTGAGCTGGGATGGACTCCAGCACTCCCCCGCGATTGTCCCTGATTGGGACAAGCGGCAGAAAATGACTGACTGACTGCTCCCATCTGCTCACTGCGGTTTTTACTGTACTTCTCTCACTGTCCTCCATAATGTCTGGGTTCTAGATTAAACAAGAAATGTTCTTACTGCACCTGGAGAATGAGGCACCTGATGTTCAGTTCTGAAAAACACCCACACACACCTTGCCAGTGGATCTGACACCCTTCCAGATGCAAAAATAGCAGATGATCCACACAGTGATCAGACAGAGGAGGATCTCCCAGTTGACCTTACCCAGCTCTTCGATTCCCCCAGAGATGATCAGAACTCTGCGCCTGGACAGCAGGTACAGCACATCAACATCTGGATTAAACATTTACTGGGTGAACTGAACTGGCTGAATACTGGATACACTGTCCTGGAGCTTACATCACACAAATAATTGACATTTTCATGAAACTCTGCAGTGAAGGTGGTTATAGACCGGCCGCACAGTGAAGGTGGTTATAGACTGACTGTTCAGTGAAGGTGTTAGACCAGCCGCATATGGAAGGTGGTTATAGACTGACTGTTCAGTGAAGGTGGTTATAGACCAGCCATACAGTGAAGGTGGTTATAGACCGACTGTTCAGTGAAGGTGGTTATAGACCGGCCGTACGGTGACAGTAGTTATAGACCGGCCGTACGGTGAAGGTGGTTATAGACCGACCGTTCAGTGAAGGTGGTTATAGACCAGCCGTACAGTGAAGGTGGTTATAGACCGGCCGTACAGTGACAGTGGTTATAGACCAACCGTACAGTGACGGTGGTTATAGACCGGCCGTACAGTGACGGTGGTTATAGACCGGCTGTACAGTGAAGGTGGTTATAGACCGGCCGTGCAGTGAAGGTGGTTATAGACCGGCCGTGCAGTGATGGTGGTTATAGACCGACCGACCGTTCAGTGAAGGTGGTTATAGACCGGCCGCACAGTAAAGGTGGTTATAGACTGGCCATACAGTGACGGTGGTTATAGACTGACCGTACAGTGACGGTGGTTATAGACCGACTGTACAGTGAAGGTGGTTATAGACCGTGACGGTGGTTATAGACCGACTGTTCAGTGAAGGTGGCTATAGACCGGCCGTACAGTGACTGTGGTTATAGACCGACCGTACAGTGACGGTGGTTATAGACCGGCCGTACAGTGACCGTGGTTATAGACCGTGACGGTGGTTATAGACCGACTGTTCAGTGAAGGTGGTTATAGACCGACTGTACAGTGACGGTGGTTATAGACCGGCCGTACTGTGATGGTGGTTATAGACAGACTGTTCAGTGACGGTGGTTATAGACCGACCGCACAGTGACGGTGGTTATAGACCGACCGCACAGTGACGGTGGTTATAGACCGAGCGTACAGTGACCGTGGTTATAGACCGTGACGGTGGTTATAGACCGACCGTACAGTGACGGTGGTTATAGACCGACCGCACAGTGACGGTGGTTATAGACCGGCCGTACAGTGACCGTGGTTATAGACCGTGACGGTGGTTATAGACTGACTGTTCAGTGAAGGTGGTTATAGACCGACTGTACAGTGACGGTGGTTATAGACCGACTGTTCAGTGAAGGTGGTTATAGAAAGGACTTTTGTAGACATTTCCAGTCAGCAGGAAGGTTAAAGCTGAAGAAAACTCTTTACTGATATTTATCACCACGTTAATGATCACTTACTCCCAGAACTCCGTGGCCGCCAATGTTGAATTTGTTTGTCCTGTCGAGTTCAGCGTCAGGTTTTGATCACCAACACTGCAGTCGTCTGTGGAAGAGAGTAAACTGTATCTGAACGTTGTCATGGTTGACACTCCGCAGTGTTGACCTCCAGCTCTAGTCCACACCTGATTCAAAAGAGTCTGAATTTTACAGCCAAGTATGATGGATCTGTGTGGTTGGACTCCAGGACCAGGACTGAGCTTCATCAAGATTCCATGATTATGTTTCCTCCATATTTTCTTCCACCAATTGTTTACATTTTATTACCTGCCTAAACAAGTTGACGCAGTGAGTGGTTTGGTGGTGCCTTGTTAGGTACCTGTGTTCCAGGTGTTGTTGCAGGAGGCCCAGGGGAGCTGGGAGCTGAAGGAGAACACCAGATAGAACAGGGCCCAGGCCAGGAGAACGCTGTAACACATGCAGCTGTAGAGCAAAATCAGCAAACCTGCATGACCAACACCTGTGCAGAGGAATTCACACAGAGATGAGAGATGAGTAGAACGATGGAGAACATGGGCTTCAAATGCAGAGCTATTGCTGCCGATTCACCTGCTGCTTAAACATTAAACCAAAAAAATTCCACCAAACACTTCAGATGTTCCAAAGTTCAGTGACCCTGGAAACCAAGAACCTTGGTTCAAGAACCATGAATTTACTGCAACCAAATATTTAATGTCACTTACTTTCATTTACTTTAAATATATCTGTTCTTGAAAAACTGGTTGGTCGAATAGAAAAGGTGCTGTTTTGTGTTTATTTGAACAGATTTAGAAAATCAGATCTCTATTTTCATATTTATATACCGTTATAGTGTGATTAATGATGTCTGTTCTACTCAACAACTTTTAGGCCAGGGGTTCCACCTTAAAAACAGATATTCTCACCCTCACTGGAATCTCATCATATAAACAGCTCATTGAGCTCCACGTTCTAGTTTCCCGTTCCACCATAAATGGTGCAGCATTTACATTCTTATCTATTCTATTCTATTTTTTCTTCTCAAACCCAAATGTCCACAGTAAAAAAAAAAGGTGAATTGGTCCTGCTGTTCCAATTCTTTTGGAGGGGACAGTACTTCTTAATGAGGGCCTTGAGGGAGATATTACTCAGGTCCCTGCTCACCTTATGGCCCTGAAGAGGTTCAGTTCTTCTAAAAGTAGCACAAACACCACCTTTCTGGTTTGTTCCTCTTAATTAGTTTGGATGAATTTGTTTGTAATGGTCCTGTCAAACTGCTCCATCCTGAGTCTCATCATCAACAAAGATTACTGATCCTGCTCTAGAAGTCCTGACACTCCCTCCACTGTGCTTCACAGAGCAGCTTGTATGTTCTAGATCATGAACAGATCCTTTCTTTCTCCACACTTTGGCATTCTCTGGGGCAGTGGTCCCAGGTTCTGAAGGTTATGGGTTTTGAATCCCAGACCAGTAGGTTGCCCTGAGGGATCCTTCAGCAAGGTACCATCCCCATCACTGCTCCATGGGCACTTTAAATAGCTGCCCCCTGCTGGACGGTGTGTGTAGGTAAAATGCAGAGGTGTAATAGTCAAGAATAGTCACTTTCACTTCTGGACTGGAAGCTTTTCCCCTGGGCTTCATGTTGTGTTTTTAACAATAAATTCCACGTTTACAGGGGAAGTCCAATCATTCATACAGAATACACCCTCCGGCCATGTCCCAATACTTCTGCTGACTTGAAAAGCTGGGTGGGCAGATACACAAGGTGCTGTATTCTTTGTAATTAAGCATATCTAGATGCTGTCATGATGGTACTCGCCTTCAGCCAGAGGGCAGAGACGCTGCCAGGACGTTATGGCTCCCTGCTGGGTGTACTGTCCCATGGAGGTCTCCAGGAGGAACAGGGGAACACCGCACGTCACCACAAACACCAAATACGGCACCAGGAATGTCCCTGAGAACACACCAAGAACATCATAAGCTTTTAAAGCTTCTCAGTCAGGAAAATCTATAATGTGTCCCTTAGAACCAGCATCTGCAATCTCCAAACATGAGGTGTGAATTAAACTGTCCTCCAGTGAGAGTGTTTGCACAACGATGAAGGCCAATTTACATTTCCAATAAACAGCAGTTTTCTATCTTAAATCATGTGGAACAGAAGACCTGTTTGTGTTCTTACCCCCTCCATTCTTGTAGCAGAGGTAGGGGAACCTCCACACATTCCCCAGGCCCACAACGTTCCCTGCCACTGCCAGCAGAAATTCAGTTTTGCTGGCCCAATGCCCTCTCTCCTCTACTTTTCCACCTGCTCCCTCCATCTCTTCACCACTCCAGCAGAT
Source organism: Hepsetus odoe (assembly GCA_017165825.1). Taxonomy (NCBI): domain Eukaryota; kingdom Metazoa; phylum Chordata; class Actinopteri; order Characiformes; family Hepsetidae; genus Hepsetus; species Hepsetus odoe. The sequence continues at coordinate 27,761,416 of CM029375.1, forward strand.
CCTCCTGAAGAATGGAAGATCAATAAAACGGGACTGGGAATATTCCAGGAAAGTGCTTGTTCTTCTACCAGTTTCAGCTGTGAAGAATCCTGGAGTTGGATCAGAGTTGGAGTTAAAGTAAAAGAAGGTACTCATTGACCAGGATAAACCGACATCTTCAGAAGAAGGCAAGGGTCACAGTCTGGAAATAAAAATTCAACTGAACCTTCACCACTAAAAACAGCAGCAGTTTAACAGAACCCATGTTTCTATAATAAAATAATTTCATTTGTGATCTGAGCTGTAAAGGTGGAAGAAAATTCACTTCTACCAAAATTCATATCCAAAATAATAATTCTTATAAAATGAATATACAGAAATGTTCATTCATATGCAAAATAATGCTCATCAAAATTGAAGTTAAAATTAATATAAAAATATAGTTAATAACAAAAGTAATATACAGAATAAAGTTCATCATAAAATTAATATTCAAGATAAAGTTGAAGTAATAATCTTCTAATTCCTGAAACCCTCTAGAGCTCCATTCAAGTTCAAGTGAAGCTCCTGTTTGAAGAGTAAACTGATAAAACCCTGATTAAACCCTGTCTAAGCTGGAGGAGTATAAAGGCTTGTCTATCCTTCACAAAAAATACTTTCATCAACCCAAGAACATCTGGGACTAATGAGTCCAAAGTGGATGCCTGTGGAGGACATTTGTCCTGTAACATGTGGACCAGGCCCATAGTAAAACGTGGTGGTGGGAGTTTGATGGGGTGGGGATGCTCTGCTGCTTCTGGGTGAGCAAGAGTTTGGCAGTGCACTATTTAGGGAACCTGAATTGTCCCCTGAGAATTGGGACAAAACAAAAAAGACTGACAGAGTAAGTAGAAGACTAGATGATGAACAGGTGAACTTATGAAGAATCTTCAAACGGAATATGCTGCTCTTCAGTCTCAGATCAAGTCTGTGCTCCATACTTGCTTTAAAAGAAATACCACTGAACGAACCCTTGAGCTTAAGGATCACTGGCAATTTTGCACAGAACACAGAACACAGAGGATGCACATAACAGCTAGCAGATGTTCTCATCGACATCTCCAACATCTCTTTGAGCACCACTGTTGTTCCAAGGTGCCTCAAGTCTACCACCATCATCCCAGTGCCAAAGAAATCATCTGTCTCCTGCCTAAATGACTATTGTTCCGTTGCACACCTATCATCATAAAGTGCTTTGAGAGGCTGGTGATGAGGCACATCAAGTCTCAGATCCCAGTCAGTCAGGATCAGTAGCAGTACCTCCAACACCATCACGCTGAGCACAGGGTCCCTCAGGACTGTGTGCTCAGTCCACTGCTGTTCACACTGATGACCCACGATTGTTCAACAAGCGGCTCCAACCACATCATGAAATTCACTGATGATACAACTGTGGTGGGTCTGATCAGCGGTGGAGATGAGGCGACCTACAGAGGGGAGATAGAACAACCTGTCTCAGAATGTTGACAAGACAAAAGAGATGGTTGTTGACTTCAGGAGAGCACGTCATAACCACTCTCCACTGAATATCAACAGCTCCCCCCTGGAGATGGTCCAGAGCACCAAGTTTCTTGGTGGACCCTCAACACCAAACTCCATCACAAAAAAAAACCCATCAGTGTCTCTACTTCCTGCACATACTGAGAAGAGTCCATCTCTCACCACCCATCCTCACCATCGAGAGCATCCTGAGCAGCTGCATTACTGCCTGGTATAGGAACTGCAAGTCCCTACAATGGATAATGAGAACAACTGAGAAGATCATCGGTGTCTCTCTGCCTTCTGTTCAGGACATTTTCTCCACTCGCTGCATCTGCAAAGCAACCAGCATTGTGGATGATCACCCGTCCCACACTCTCTTCTCCCTCCTGCCATCCGGGAAAAGGTTCTGCAGCATACGGGCCTCCACTTCCAGGATGAGAAACTTCCCCCTGGCCATCAGACTTTTGAACTGTTAATGTCACAGTATATAGTATATATACACTATATACTATATTAACTCTCTATATACACTATATACTATATAAACTGTACTATATACACTATATACTATATAAACTGTACTATATACACTATATTCTATATAAACTGTCTCTATATACACTATATACTATATAAACTGTACTATATACACTATGCACTATATAAACTGTACTATATACACTATATACTATATATCTATATATACTACTCTATAAACAGAAACGGCTGCAGTGGTCCAGAACTACATGAAGACTCATTTTCAAACAGTCTTGTTCACTGATGAGTGCCGCGCTACCCTGGATGGTCCAGATGGATGGAGTGGTGGTCGGCCACCATGTCCTAACAAAGCTGCAACGTCAGCAAGGAGGTGGCGGAGTCATGATTTGGGCTGGAATCATGGGGAGAGTGCGAGTCGGCCCCTTTAGGGTGCCTGAAGGTGTGAAAATGACCTGTGAAAAGTGTGTGGATTTTCTGACTGACCACGTTCTTCCATGGTGCAAAATGAAGAACCGGGCTTTCTGTAACAAAATCATCTTCATGCATGACAACGCACCATCTCATGCTGCAAGGAACACCTCTGCATCACTGGCTGCTATCGGCAGAAAAGGAGAGGAACTCATGGCGTGGCCCCCATCCTCCCCTGACCTCAATCCTACTGAGAACCTTTGGAGCATCCTCAGGCAGAAGATCCATGAGGGTCTTCCACGAGGGAGGCAGTTCACATCCCAGCAGCAGCTCTGGGAGGCTGTTCTGATGTTCTGCAAAGAAATTCAGCAGAAACTCTCCAAAATCTCACAAGTTCAGTGGATATAAGAACTGTGACGCTGCTGTCAGATGAAGGTCTGATGTTAATCTGAACTTGACCTGTTCAGATGTTTCTGATTTCAGTAAGTAAGACCTCCTAATGCTGCAGATTCAGCCAGTGACCATTTCAGTTCTTTACACTCTAGAACATGTTCTGAAACTGTTGTGTGTAATCATGCGGAACGCTGCCTTTGAAGTTTAGTGGTGTTTAAAACACTGTTTCCACTGGGAGCTTCCTTCAGTGACACCGAATTCTGCTCTACTGAAAACTCTCACCTGCATCCACTATTTAGAAAATCAGAGAGAATACCATCTACAGAATGATTAGGAACGGGGTGTGAATCAGGTGGAGTGTATAGTATTATATTCTATATATGGTCAGGTGGTGGCACTGCTTCCGCTCCAGTCTGTCAAGGCGAGCAGAAGAAGATGGGCGTCCACAGCGCCGCCTGCTGGAGGGAGAGGACCAGGAGCGGATCTGCAGGAAGGTCGAGTTCTTTTCATCCATTCTTGATCTTTTTACTTGTGTTTTTCAGCTACAACAGGTGGAGAGATGGATTTTCAGGGCTTTTATTCCGGTTCCTGTTCCTCCTTAAATGGTGCAGCAGCGCCAGATTGTAACTGCTGCATCGTTTAAGGTGGAACGGAAAATTGGAAGGTGGAGCTCATTAAGCTGTTGATTTGATGTGACACGATGTTTGTGTGCTGAAACATTTGCTTCTGTTTTAAAGGAAAGGAAGATGCAAAAGGGCAAGTCCACCTAAATGTCCCCAAAATTCAGTGTAAAACCATCCAGTGATTCTTCTGCACAGTGGAGGTGAATGGAACCAGACGTTGCTCTCCAAACCCAATCAGGGAAGATCAATGACGTCAAATCAACTGAACGTGCAGGTCTGGGAGCAGAAGATGCGAATGAATCTTTGAAAAGCATGGTAAAGCAGGTGCCAAGATACAAAACATGATTACCTGAACATGTTTTTGACATACAGCAAGCAAGCAGCGCCACGAATTACGTTGATTCCTAAAATAATGAGTATTACAGTGTCTGTGCTTTACAGGTAAAGCCTGAAAATTATAACTGGGTGTTATTTTGGGTTCTGTAAACAAGCTCATGTCTCCGTGGAGCAGACGATACATATAAATAATAATAACAGTTTAAATAGTTTGTTCATGTAACATACAGAACCCACACTAATCAGAATCAGAAAACACTTTATTGATCCAGAGGGAAAATGTTTGTTACACCTGCACAGACAGACAGAGACACCAGTGGACACAAAGTGGGAACAAAAAACAAGAAGAGCAGAAGGTCTAGTGGCATAAGACATAATACAGCAAAAAGAGGACAAAATACAGGGACATAAGACCAAGCACAGCTATGCAATTCAAGATATGTGGACATGAGACAAATTACAGCAACATAATCTAAACTCCAGTGACGTGAGACGACATACAGTCACAACGTACAGCGAAGTGCAAGAGCATCAAAGAAACATCCCAATAAATGGTGTACTGAGGGGTTAGTTACATATTTAAGGAAGTATTTGTAACAGGGTGTTTACTCTAATTGCTTATTAATTAATCAATTAACAAGCAATTAGAGTAAACTAATATCCAAATTGTTATTAATTAGATTTATATATTAGTATTGCATTTACATTTGTGGCATTTATCAGACGCTCTTATCCAGAGAGACGTCCATGTCCTGATTACAGGGACAGTCCCCCCTGGAGACACTCAGGGTTCAGGGTCTCAGGGACCCAGTGGTGGTAGTGCTGGAGGTGGGACTCCAACCAGGGACCTCTTGAGCCACAGGTCCATAGACAAGTACCACCACTAGAACACCAGCACCCCAGCAGCAACTGTAGCAACATAAGCAGAAAGATCATCACTAATCGTTTTAAGGAGGTAGACACTGTATTTGAACTTGACAGTTCTTGGATTTCAGTGTGCGTGAAACATTTCCTTAAAGTTTTTTGATTCATTATTATTTTTTGAATTGTTTAAAAATGTTTTATTTTGATGCATTTCACAGTGAATGTTACATTTTTTATCTTTAGAAAATCACAATGTCTTGTCATGAATCGCCCTCTTCGCCAAACATCCACGTCCCTACACGACGCCTGTCATCCTCAGAGGACGGGCGAGAAAACGAGGAATGTGTTCCTCTCCTGAAGACAGAAGAGATTAAACGTGAGGACACAGAGTTCAGAATTGACTCCAGTGCTCCCCCATCAACGTCCTCTGGTTCCCACATCAACACACATCACATGTCCTCGCGGAAGGACACAGGCAAGAAGAGAGCCCACCGCTGCCCAGAGTGTGGGAAGAGTTTTATTCAGCTGTGCCACCTGCAGGTGCACCAGCGCATCCACACCGGTGAGAAGCCGTTCCGGTGCTCCGAGTGTGGCATGAGCTTTAATCTGCAGAGCAACCTCCAGAAGCACCAGCGCATCCACACAGGTGAGAAGCCATACCCCTGCCCGGAGTGCGGCAAGAGCTTCAGAGAACGGGGAACCCTCAAAAAGCACCAGCGTGTCCACACCGGAGAGAGACCGTACTGCTGCCTGGAGTGCGGCAAGAGCTTCAACCAGCAGAGCAGCTTTCAGATCCACCAGCGAATTCACACTGGTGAGAAGCCATACAACTGTCCCATGTGTGGACGGAGCTTCCGGGACAGGGGGACTCTCAAAAAGCATGAGTACGTTCACACGGAGGAGAGGCCGTATCACTGCTTGGAGTGTGGCAAGAGGTTTAACCAGCAGGGAACCCTCCAGAAGCACCAGCGTATCCACACCGGAGAGAAGCCGTACCACTGTTCCTGCTGCGGCAAGAGCTTTAAACAGTACAGCAGCCTGCAGCTGCACCTCTACAGTCACATCCAGGAGAAGCCCTACCGTTGCTCAGAGTGTGGGAAGGGTTTCACTCTGCAGACCACACTCCAGAGGCACCAGCGAATCCACACCGGCGAGAAGCCGTACTGCTGCTCCGAGTGCGGCCGCAGCTTCCGGCACTCCAACACCTTAAAGAAACACAAGTGTGTTAATGTGGAGGTCGAACCTCCTAACTTGTGAGACATGCATCGAGGGTTGGAGCAGCTCTGCACATTCCTAGACCTTGTGTGTTTGTCTGTCTGATGGCGGCTGGGAGGGTCAGGTCCTCAACGCAGGGAGGACATTCAGGTGATGGGACAGCAAGTACAGACAGTCCTGTAAGAAGAGTATCTGTTAACGCAGCTGAACCTCAGAGAGACCTGTGTTTAACCCGCATGCACAGTGCAGCAGCAGCACCCATACACCCAGCACCAGTGTTGGGGACGGTACCTTGAACAAGAGAACCTCCTGTTCCAAGAATTGAGCTCTAGAGCTTGCGATGATGCTTGCTTTGATCCTGATTTCCTCCTGCCTTGTTCAAACTCCCTTAAACCTTCCTTCTTGGAGGAAGAAACCTTGGGAGGACCCAGGATGCAAAAGGGGAACCCATCCTCTGGTGGACACCAGATGATCAAGAAACAAAAGAAAGAGAAAATGTATTTTATAAATGAATAGACTTCAGCACTGAGGTTTTCTGAGAGTTTCTGCATTTCGAGCGATTTGCATTTCCAAACTGTCAAAACCCAGATCTTCAGATATAACCAGTAACCAATACCCAACCACCTAAATCAATGTCCTGCAGCAGCAGGTCGACCACAACGTTGTTCACTTTTGTGCACTTTTCATTCTGGGACTGGTGGTGGGACATTGGTTTGGAATGATTAAACTGCTCCTTTCAGAGTCCATACCAGTTTGAGGACAGTTCGTTATTTCGGACTGAAGTCTTAAACCTGTTGAATGTTTCTTTGCATTATTAAATATGCTGTAGTTCATGTAGGCCCAGTCCCATTCCTTATTTTCACCCCTACGCCTCGCTCTTGAGTCCCTCTTTCCCTCAGACCAGAGCAATGAGTGGTTCTGGACAGTCCTTCAAGAGGTCCCTGCTGGTCTGGACTGGTAATCAAACTGAGGAGCAGACTTTTAAGATTGGGGTGCTTTACAGCATCCAAGAGATGTTCTATGGTCACTTGCAGACCTTTCTTGCTGTGGATTCGTAAGGCGTTCTGGGAACTTTCTCATAACGCTCTGTTAGGACCACTCTGAGTGAGCGTCTGAAAAATCTCTGGAGAACTGTTTGTAGCCCCAACTTTACAACCTCCCCCTCTGTCCCAACACTCCACTTCTAAATGTACGTCTTCAGTTAGTGTTTAGCAGACAGTCTGATCCAGAGCGACTTCCAGTTCCTCTCTGGAGACACTTGGGGTTTAGGGTGTTGCTTAAGAACCCAATGGTAGAAATGCTGGAAGATGGAGATTGAACCTGCAACCTCTTGACTCATAGAATATCCAACCACTAGACCCCCAACCCAACTGAGGGGTGCAAAACTGGGCAAAGGGTGAAATGGGATTGGGCCACAATGTTTACAAACAAGCTACACATTTTGTACTTTCACTTTTGTAGATGCTTAAGGAATGGATGCAGTAACCGTTTAAAGAACTCGGTACTTTAACCTGTTGTTTTCTTTGTCACTGTCTTGGTGAAGCACTGACTCCTGATGAGAGCAGCAGGTGAATAAAGTGTCTTTATTACTAAATCAGTGAAAGTGGCTGTTTCCAAACACACCCTCTGTATTTAACACACACACACCGTCCAGCAGGGGGCAAATTTATCCAGCACCTGGGGAGCAGCAGTGATGGGGACGGTACCTTGATCAAGGGAACCTCAGCCCACAAACTTTGCACTATGGGGTCCCTAAACACTAGGACCCCACTGCACCTTCGGTGGTTCTGTTTCCTGTTTTATTAACATGATTGTTTAAAACATGCAGGTGCAGGAATAGCTGCTGAAATACAGGCTCCTCCCCCTTTACTACACTCCATTTAACATCACTGTCCCTTCGCACAAGGCTGTCAGTCCACACTTTTCATTCTCGGTTCCACTTCACCTGTTCACCCCCAACTTACACTGTTTACTTTTTTGACCACAACTTTCCTGTTCTACTTATATACTGCACTTTCATACATTTAATTTAATTTTACTTCATTTTATTCTATTTTACTTCATGTAGTATGTAGAATTAGAACTCTCCAAAAGCCTCTAGAACCTTACTGAAGCTCTATGATGCCTGGGATGTTGTTTTGGTTTAGAGATTATTTTGGACTAAAACACACACACACACACACACACACACACAGTATGAAGCCAGTGTGGTAGAGACAGAGGGATGTACACACAGCTTTATTGCGTGCCGAATGGTGTTAGTGATCTGCAGGGGACCTTTTAACTCGATTAAAGTCATACATCATGGTCAGGGAGGTGTGAGTGTGTGTGAGTGTGTGATGGACATGATCTTGCTGGCAATGCTTCGATTTTTATTTGCCGGCCTGTTATTTCAGTTTCCTGTTTTAAGAAGTTCAGTCGTCTCTGACAGCTCAGGCACCGCACAGTATTTGATGCACCATTTAAGGTGGAATTGAGTGAATCCAACTCCCTCCATGTGTAATGAGGGATCTCTGTAGGTGTGTAAGATATCTCAATGTGTGGAAGTTTAATGATATCAGTAGCAAGATGTGTGTGTGTGTGTGTGTGTGCGTGTGTGCTGTAGAAGAAAATAAGCCTGACCCTTTTTTTTTGCACTGTGTGCTCTCGAAGATGGAGAGCAACAGCCCGACTGGCCGCCCAGTTGTCATGGAAACCATCTCCGTGGTAATTGAGGAGGCGATGGGGAGCTCAGCAGGAAACGAAGAGGAAACACACACACACACACACACACACACACACACACGCGCTTTAACAGACTCAGTCAGTCTCTTCTTCATTTATAATGTTCATTTTTAGTGAGAGCCATATTTATAAGCAATAATAATCTACTTCTTAATGATTTTTCATTTATAGGTCAATTTTCCTTTACTAGTTTAGAGTCATTGTTATTTGTTGTCTTAATCATATTCCACGGCTTCTAAACTTTTTCTTTTTGTCATTTTTGAATAATTCAATTTAAAAAAAAAAAGAACTTTTCATTTTCTTTTGAGGATTTAATGCCACCTTTATCATAAACACTTAGTGTTGCAGTGATACAGTGTGTGTGTGTGTGTGTGTGTGTTTGCAGAACAGTGTATATCAATGTGTGCTTTTGCTTTTATCTTCTCTTTTCTTACAGCCCTGCAGAACTGCCTTCCACTTTCACAAACACACACACACACGCGCGCACACAAACACGCAAACACACACGTACAGTCCACAAGGACAGGTTATGAGTGACGAGACTCTAAATCAGGTGGGGTGTGTGTGTGTGTGTGTGTGTGTGTGCTGCTTTCTAAAAGCCTTGAGTTATGTGTGTTACTGTGTCGTCATTCATCGTCACTGTGATTCAGCATCATCCCTCCCTCCTTCTCTCTCTCTTTTCTCTCTTTGCTCTCTCTCTCATCCTCTCTCTCTCTCTGTCTGTCTCTCTCTCTCTCTCTCTCTCTCAGTCTCAGACACACACCAGCAGCAGGAGAGCAGCAGACGACCGCGTCTCTCTCAGCACTGAGAACCGTGAGAACACAGAAGAGGACGGGAAAGAAGAGAAAAGAAAAGAAGAGACGAGAAAAAAATAAAGGAATAGAGGAAAGGAGAAAGGAGAAAGAATTAGACAAAAGTAGAAGACCAGAGGAGGGAGTATAGTTATCCCTCTGTTTTTCACTTTAGGAGTGATGAAGATGAAGATGGTGATGGGTGTCCCTGCAGCCTTCCTCCCGCTGCTGCTGCTCTTCCTCGGCTTGACCCCGGTGACCCCTGCCGCGACCTCAGGCCCCTCTGAGGACCCCACTGACCCCCCCAACCCATGTGAGGGACGGCCCTGTCTGAACGGAGGAGTGTGTTCTCCCCTGCTGGACACCAACACACACTGGACATACACCTGCACCTGTCATCTGGCCTTCACCGGACACAACTGTGAGGTGAGTGTGTGTGTGTGTGTGTGTGTGTGTGTGATATTACCATTGAAAACGGAACTTTCCTCTCGTGTTGTTTAGGCGTGTTAACACTGCAAATGTTCATTTTAGAAAACTGAGCTGAAAAAAAACAGCTCTAAGAATGTACTGTTTCTGTGACATCACAAAAAATATTATTTACATCTCTCCACCCATCAGCTCACAGTAGTTTAGCCCCGCCCCTTCACACTGAAGTTATCATTATCGTTGCAGCCCAGACTGCTTTTTCAACGAGGACAGCCAATCAGAATGGAGCTGGCACTGATACACACCGATACACACTAACACTAACACACACTAACACTAACACACACTAACACTGATACCCACAGATACACACTAACACTGATACACACTAACACCTAACACACACTAACACTAACACACAGATACACACTAAAACTAACACACACTAACACTAACACACATAACACTAACACACACTAACACTGATACCACAGATACACTAACACTAACACACACTAACACACAGTACCCACAGTACACACTAACACACACTAACACTAACACACTAACACTAACACACTAACACTAACACACTAACTTGCTGATACACACATATACACTAACACTGATACACACACTAGCACTGATACACACAGATACACACTAACACTAACACACACTAACACTGATGCGCAGATACACACACTAACACCCCAATTACTGGATACACACTAACACTAACACACACTAACACTGATACACACACAGATACGCACTAACGCTGATGCACACAAATTTTTTTAACACTATACACTAACACTGATACACACTGTATACACACTAACACTTTGATACACATAACACTGATACACAGATGCACACTAACATAACACCACACTGATACACACAGATACACACTAACACTAAACACACTAACACTGATACACACAGATGCACACTAACATGATACACACAGATACACACTAACACTATACACTCCAACACTACAATGATACACACAGATACTAACACTGATACACACACTAACACTAACACACATTAACACAGTACACACAGATGCACACTAACGCACAGTACACAGATGCACTAACACTGATTACACACAGATACACTAACACTAACGCACTAACTGCTAGCCTTTTACTAACACAGTACACACATATGCACACTAGCATGATACACACATATACATAACACTGATACACACATATACACACTAACACTGATACACACAGATACACACTAACACTAACACACACTAACACTGATACACACAGATACACACTAACACTAACACACACTAACACTGATACACATATACACACTAGCACTATTTTCTTGCTGATACACACAGATACACACTAACACTGATACACACAATACACACTAACACACTAATGCACACTAACAATGATACACATTCACACACAATAATACTGATGCACACAGATACACACTAACACACACTGATACTGATACACATAATACTGATACACACAGATACACACTAACACACACTAACATGGATACACACAGATTAACACTAACACACTAACACACACTAACACTGATACACACAGATTAACACTAACACACACTAACACTGATACACACTCACACACATTAACACTGATACACACAGATACACACTAACACACTAACACTGATACACACTCACACACATTAACACTGATACACAGATACACACTAACACTGATACACCCTGGATACACACTAACACTGATACACACAGATACACACTAACACTGACACACACTAACACTGATACACAGATACACTAACACTGACACACACTAACACTGATACACACAGATACACATAACACTGATACACTAACACTGATGCACTGATAACATTTGATACACTGACACTGACACACATATGCTGATACGCACTGATACACACTAACACTGATACGCACAGATACACACTAACACTGATACACACTAATAGTGATACACACAGATACACACTAACACACACTAACACTGATACGCACTAACACTGATACACACAGATACACACTAACACTGATACACACTAACACTAACACACACTAACCCTTTAGTACACACACACACACACACACACACACACACACACACACTAGCACAGATACACACTCATACTGATACACATTCACACACTGATACACACTAACACAGATACACACTAACACACAGTACACAGATACACACTAACGCACATTACACTAACACACACTAACACAGATACACACTAACACTTACACACACTAACACTGATACACACAGATACAAACTAACACACACTAACACTGATACACACTAACACTAACACACAGATACACACTAACACTGATACACACAGATACACACTAACACTGATACATACAGATACACACTAACACTGATACACAGATACACACTAACACACTAACACTTTAACACTTCAACACACTAACAGTACACACAGATGCACACTAACACACACTAACACTGATATACACTAACACTAACACACAGATACACACTAACACTAATACACACAGATACACACTAACACTGACACACACTAACACTGATACACACAGATACACACTAACACTGATACACACTAACACACACTAACACTAGTACACACCAACACACTAACACTAGATACACACACATACACACTAACACTATATACTCCATACACGACACACTACACACTAACACATTAACAGTGATACACACTAACACAGATACACACTAACACTAACACACATTAACAGTGATACACACTAACACAGATACACACTAACACTAACTAACACTAACACACATTAACACTGATACACACATTAACACACAATTACACACATTAACACTGATACACACTAGTACATAACAGTGATACTAACTGCAGATACACACTAACACTAACAATATTACTTAACACACATGCTGCTGATTTCTCTTTTTAACACGTGTACTGATACACACTAAAAGTAACACACACTAACACTGATACACACTAACACTAACGCTACATTACACACACTAACACTGATACACACTAACACTAACACACACTAACACTGATACACACAGATACCTGTGCTGACACACACTGATACACACTGATACACACAGATACTAAAACACAATTACACACTCATAATACACACAGATACACACTAATACTGATACACACCAATACACACTAACACTGACACACACTATGCACACTATACAATCTAACACAGATCACACTATACACTATGCACAATACACTGGTACATAACACTGTACACACTATACTGATACACAGATACACACTAACACACACACTAACACAGATGCACACTAAGACTAACACACTAACACTGATACACACAGATACACTAACACAGATACACATACTGATACACAGATACATAACACTATACACACTAACATAGTACACACAGATACACACTAACACACACTAACACCCCAGTACACTAACACTGATACACACAGATACACTAACACCTTGCTGATACACACAGATACACACTAACACAGATACACACTAGCACTACTTTTACTAACACTGATACACACAGATACACACTAACACTAACACACAGATACACACTAACACTAACACACACTAACACTGATACACACAGATACACACTAACACACACTAACATGGATACACACAGATTAACACTAACACACTAACACAGATACACACTAACACTAACACACAGATTAACACTGAACACACTAATGCTGATACACTACAGATACACACTAACACACTAACACAGATACACTAACACTAACACACACTAACACTGATGCACAGATACACACTAACACACTAACACAGATACACACTAACGCACAGTACACACAGATGCACTAACACAACACACACTAACACTGATACACAGATACACACTAACCTGATACACACAGATACACACCTAACACTTCTTACACACTAACACTGATACACAGATACACACTAACACTGAAATCTTTGCAGATACACTAACACACACTAACACTGATACACACAGATACACACTAACACTATACACTAACACTGATACACTGGATACACACTAACACACACTAACACCAATGCACAGATACAGAAACTAACACACTAACACTGATACACACAGATACACTAACACACTAACACTGATACACTGAATACACACTAGCACTAACACACTAACACTACAGTACACACAGATACACACTAACACTAACACACTAACACTGATACACACAGATACACACTAACACACACTAACACTGATACACACAGATACACACTAACACACACTAACACAGATACACACTAACACACACTAACACTGATACACACAGATACACACTAACACACACTAACACTGATACACACAGATACACACTAACACTGATACACACAGATACACTAACACACACTAACACAGATACACACTAACACACTAACACTGTTACACAGACACACTACACTAACACACACTAGCACGTACACACAGATACACACTAACACTAACACACACTAACACTAGTACTGGATACACACTAACACACTCTTTAGATGCACTGTGCTGATGCACACAGATACACACTATATAACTTTACCTTTTCAAATCACACACAGATACACACTAACACTAACACACACTAACTGCTGATACACAGATGCACATCTTTTAACATGATGCAGATACACACTGACACTACTTTTCTTACTAATTTTAATTTTGCACTAACACTATACACTGTATGATACACACAGATTACACTAACAACACACATATACTCTATTTACACAGATACACACTAACACACATAACAGTCACAGTACACACTATACACACTATAGCACAGATGCACACTAACACACACTAACACTGGTACACAATTACACACTGTTTTACTAACACATATATGATACACAGATGCACTAACACTACTTACACACTATGTAATTGCACACAGATACACACTAACACACAACACATAACTGCTGATGCGATGCTAACACTAACACACATAACACTTTGTCTGCAAATGCAACACACACTAACACGGATACACACTAACTCTTTTTAACACTACAATTACACACAGATACACACTAACACTAACACAGATACACACTAACACACAGTACACACAAGAATGCACACTAACACTAGCACACAGATGCACACTAACACATACCTAGATATATTTTCTTTTACACAGATACTAACACTGTACACACTAACATATTACACAGATACACACTATTTTTGACACACACTAACACTGATACACACAGATACACACTAACACACACCTTGTATTTTACAGTTATAACACTATTTTTCTTTCAGATACACAGGTACACTAACACACATAACACAGATACACACTAACACTAACACACTAACACTGATACACACAGATACACACTAACACACACTAACACAGGATACACCTTCTTGCTAACCTGCGCTGATGCACAGTACACACTAACACTAACATAACACTGATACACACTAGCACTTTAATTTTAGATGCACTGCTTTTCTTACTGATGCACAGATGCACACTAACACATAACACAGATACACTAACTATTTGCTGCTGATGCACACAGATACACACTGTACACACTAACACAGATACACACTAACACTAACACAGATACACTATATTTCTTTGCACTAACACTTTGATACACTATTGCTGATACACACAGACACACTAACACACTAACATGGATACACACAGATTAACACTAACACACAGATACACACCCAACACTATACTAACACTGATACACAGATGCACTATAGCACACTAACACAGATACACACTAACACTAACACACAGATACACACCTACTTTATACCTACTTACTGATACACACAGATACACACTAGCACACACTAACACAGATACACACCTAACACTAATACACACTAACTTGCTAATTTTACAGATACACTCTTGTATATTTAGATACATACTCTTGTGATGATCATAACCTCTTTTCTTTTGTTTGGATACATATTTTTCATTATAGTGCACACTATTATATTTTCTTTTCATTTTGGATACACTAACATGATACACAGATACACACCTTACACTAACACTATTTTACAGATACACACTAACACTAACACACACTATTACTGATACACACAGATACACTAACACACACTAACACTTACTGATACACACAGATGCACACTATTGCTAACACACACACTAACACTGATACACACAGATACACACTAACACTAACACACACTAACACTGATACTTACAGATACACACTAACACTAACACACACTAACACTGATACACACAGATACACACTAACACTAACACACACTAACACTGATACACACAGATACACACTAACACACACTAACACTGATACACACAGATACACACTAACACACACTAACACAGACACACACTAACACACACTAACACAGTACACACAGATACACACTACTTACTAACACATAACACTGATACACACAGATACACACTAACACACACTAACACTAACACACACTAACACTGATACACACAGATACACACTAACACTATTACAGATACACACTAACACACACTAACACAGATACACACTAGCACTAACACACAGATACACTAACACACTAACACAGATACACACTAACACTGATGCACACAGATACACACATAACGCACACACTAACGCTGATGCACAGATACACACTAGCTTGCTGATACCTTTTTTCTTGCTGATACACACAGATGCACGCACTAATAGCACCTACTTACAGATACACACTAACACTAACACACACTAACACTGATACACACAGATACACACTAACACACACTAACACAGATACACACTAACACTAACACACAGATACACACTAACACACACTAACACAGATACACACTAACACTAACACACAGATACACACTAACACTGATACACACAGATACACACTAACACACACTATACAGATACACACTAACACTAATACACACTAACACTGATACACACAGATACAC
This sequence comes from Hepsetus odoe, assembly GCA_017165825.1. Classification (NCBI taxonomy): domain Eukaryota; kingdom Metazoa; phylum Chordata; class Actinopteri; order Characiformes; family Hepsetidae; genus Hepsetus; species Hepsetus odoe. The sequence goes on from CM029375.1 coordinate 27,778,282, forward strand.
ACTAACACACACTAACACAGATACACACTAACACTAACACACAGATACACACTAACACACACTAACACAGATACACACTAACACTGATACACACAGATACACACTAACACACACTAATTTTACTGATACACTAACACACTAACAGATATTTTCTTGCTGAGTACACTGATGCACTAGCACTAACACACAGATGCACTACTTGCTAACACACAGATACACACTAACACACACTAACACACATACTTACAGATACACACTAACACTGATACACACAGATACACACTGATACACACAGAAACACACTGATACACACGGATACACACTGATACACACAGAAACACACTGATACGCACAGAAACACACTAACACACACTAACTTTTCATTACACAGTTACACTAACACTAACACACACAATAATACTGATGCACACAGATACACACTCAAACACTAACACACACTAACACTGATACACGGATACACACTAACACACACTAACTTACAGATACACACTAACATACTTTAACATGATACACACAGATACACACTAACACACTAACACGGATACACACTAACACTAACACACAGATACACTACTTACACATAACACAGTACACACTAACACTAACACACAGATACACACTAACACTGATACCCAGATGTATGACTAAGCTGAAGGACGTGAAGCTGCTGAGGGTGTCTGTGGTTCAGCGTTTGTCCAGAGTGTGAAAGTGACCGTGTGTGTGTGAGGAGCAGAGACAGACAGAAAAACAGGTAGAAAAAGAGTGAAAGAGATTCAAAGAAACAGAAAGAGAAACAGAAAAGAGTGATAAACAGCAGGAAAGGTTTCCTTCCTTTCTTTTCCCTTCGACTGTCTTCTGGAGTGAACCGACCATCATCTGATTCCTCTCCCCACACAGACCAGGTCAGATCACATCATCATCAGCTCCACCCACTCTTTCGTCCAGACAGAGGATTCCACGTAACGCTGCTAGGAACAGCTGTAGAGAAGTGTTCTGAATGGCAGCTTTTCTATTTGTGCTGGCAAAACTCTCAGAACTCAGAGAGAGCATTCAGTGATACGACATTGTGGACAGAGGTTGCGGTCCAAGTCTTTTTCTCCAGCACCACCTGGTTGGTTTCTGAGCAAAACCCTGAAGTGTCTCCAGGGAAACGGTCCCTGTAATCAGGAAGTCTGGATAAGTGTTTTTAATGTAAATGGACTGTGCTGAATCAATCTCCTTCTGCAAGAGATGTGAACTCTGTGCTTTGTAATGAGTCTGCAGTGTGTGTTATTATTGTGTGTGTGTGTGTTGATGATGATGTGTCAATGAGAGTGTGTCAAGACTTCTAATCAGGGCTTTGCGTCACTTTTTTCCTTTAATTCCGTCAGAGGTCACCTTGTTAGCGGTCAGTTTTCCAGCAGTGGCTCTTTTTAGTCTCCAGCATCAGGAGGCCTCGTCCTTCAGTGACTCTCTCTGTTTCTCCCGCATCTGCCAACGTCACCTGTCGCACCTACAGGCGTGGCCAGGCCAGGGATGCTGTTCAGTGATTGGTCAGGAGTTGAAGAGAGTCACAGTGATGCCCGATCTGCTGAGCTTCCAGGCTCTCTTTAATCTGAGGGAGAACCTCTTTGACAGGCTGGTCCTACAGAAGAAGCAGTAATGTCAAACACGTAATGGATGTTCAGATGGACCGAGCAGGAAATGATTCTCTTGAGCAGAAAAATCTGCCAGTCGGAGTCAGAATGACTGAAATCAGTACTGAGATCTAGTGCTTCAGCCGAAAAACAACAGTTTAAAGATGATATAATCCTCCGTGTCTCCGCTCAGTAATCAGATTCAGGAACTCTCAGTGCAGAAATGAGTCTCTGGATGAGACTCTCGTCCCTCACACTGAGGATAAAGTGAAGTTTTGACCCAGCAGTTTTTAGAGTGATAATGATCTTATTTCTTATTTGATGAAATCGATTCAGTAAAAGCTGCTTTTGGCAGATGTTTCAGCTTCATATCACCATTTCCTGCTTAGTTTTTACAGTGTTTGGGATTTTTTTGCACCATGAAGTAAACCGATAATCACCAAACACACAAAGAAGCTTTTAGTTTACCCTCCAGGAGGCTGGAGATCATTCACTCCCCCTACAGGCTCCAGTCACTCAATACACAGCACACACATCTTGCACAATCTCAGGCAGGAGTGTGGGTTTTAGTCAGGACCAAACAAACTATTATTGGCGTGTGTGTGTGTGTGTGTGTGTGTGTGTGTGTGTATGTGTGTGTGTGTAGTAATGTGTGTGACTGTGTGTGTGTCAATGTGTATATCAAATCAGTGTATCTCAGAGACACTTCAGTAGGCAGTGGCTTAAACTTGTCTAGTGGATTTCTGCTCTGCTGTTTTTGTCCTTTTGATGTTTCCAGCTCAGTAAACACACACACACACACACACACACACACACACCTCTGCCTCTGCTAGGGGTTAAATAGGAAAATGGAAGGTGGAAATAACACTTGCCCTAGCAGTCTTATCATATGGTTCAAACTCTTGGGCTGACCAAAGACTTTCAGAATTCTGGTGGGGAAGACCTGTGGATGAACATGAGAGTGTATATTGAGTCATGGTTACATCTTTAGATGACCAGGAGCACATCAGGAAATTGTTGATGGATGATTGTAAAGAGTGCCTGTGGACCCTGAGGCCTGAGGTCAACACACGCATGCATGTGGATGACCATGTGAGAATCTCTAGGATGTCCAGAAGAGATCTGGAGCTG
>CM029375.1:27786049-27791049 GCA_017165825.1 Hepsetus odoe
TGGTGTTTATAGTGGAGAATGATGGTGTTTGATGGAGAATGATGGTGTTATAGTGGAGAATGATGGTGTTTATAGTGGAGAGAATGATGAGTGTTTATAGTGGAGGATGATGGTGTTTATAATTGGAGAATGATAGTTTTTATAGTGGAGAGAATGATGGTTTTATAGTGAGTGTGGTGTTTGATGGAGAATGATGGTGTTTGATGGAGAATGATGGTGTTTAATGGAGAAAGTGGTGTTTTGGTGGAAGATGGTATTTATAGTGGAGAATGATGGTGTTTATGTGGAGAATGATGGTGTTTGATGGAGAATGATGGTGTTTAATGGAGAATGATGGTGTTTGGTGGAGAATGATGGTGTTTATAGTGGAGAATGATGGTGTTTAATGGAGAATGATGGTGTTTATGGTGGAGAATGATGGTGTTTGATGGAGAATGATGGTGTTTATAGTGGAGAATGATGGTGTTTGGTGGAGAGTGATGGTGTTTATAGTGGAGAATGATGGTGTTTATAGTGGAGAATGATGGTGTTTATAGTGGAGAATGATGGTGTTTATAGTGGAGAATGATGGTGTTTATAGAGGAGAATGATGGTGTTTATGAGTGAAGTGATGGTGTTTATAGTGGAGAATGATGGTGTTTATAGTGGAGAGACAGTAGTGTTTATAATTGGGAGAATGATGGTGTTTATGAGAGGGGAGAATGATGGTGTTTATAATTGGAGGATGATGAATTCTGTTTAAGTGGAAGATGATGAGTGTTTATGGTGGAGAGTGATGGTGTTTGATGAGAGTGATGTTTATGGTGGAGAATGATGTTGTTTATGGTGGAGAGTGATGGTGTTTATAGTTGAGTGATGAGTGTTTATAATTGGAGAGAATGATGAATTGTTTATGGTGAAGTGATGATGTTTATAATTGGAGGAAATGATGGTGTTGTAGTGGAGTGATGGTGTTTATAGTGGAGAGTGATGGTGTTTATAGTGGAGAATGATGGTGTTTATGAGTGGAGAATGATGGTGTTTATAGTGGAGAATGATGGTGTTTATAGTGGAGAATGATGGTGTTTATAGAGGAGAATGATGGTGTTTATGGTGGAGATGATGGTGTTTATGGAGAGTGATGGTGTTTGATGGAGAATGATGGTGTTTATAGAGGAGAATGATGGTGTTTATAGTGGAGAGTGATGGTGTTTATAGTGGAGAGTGATGGTGTTTATAGTGGAGAATGATGGTGTTTATAGTGGAGAATGATGGTGTTTATAGTGAAGAATGATGGTGTTTTATGGAGAATGATGGTGTTTATAGTGGAGAATGATGGTGTTTGATGGAGAATGATGAGTGTTTATAGTGGAGAATGATGGTATTTATAGTGGAGATTGATGGTGTTTATAGTGAAGACGATGGTGTTTATAGTGGAGAATGATGGTGTTTATAGTGGAGGATGATGGTGTTTATAGTGGAGAATGATGGTGTTTATAGTGGAGAATGATGGTGTTTGATGGAGAATGATGGTGTTGTTGTATTGGAAGATAAGTGGTGTTTCAGTGGAGAGAATGATAGTGTGTTTATAGTGGAGAGATGATGGTGTTTATAGTGAAATGATGGTGTTTGATGGAGAATGATAGGCATTTGATGGAGAAATGATAATTGTTTGATGGAGAATGATGGTGTTTATAGTGGAGAATGATGTTTATAGTGGAGAATGATGATGTTTATAGTGGAGAATGATGGTGTTTATGGTGGAGAATGATGGTGTTTATAGTGGAGAATGATGGTGTTGATAGTGGAGAATGATGGTGTTTATAGTGGAGAATGGTGGTGTTTAATGGGGAAGAATGATAGTGTTTATAGTGGAAAATGATGGTGTTTGATGGAAATGATGGTGTTTATAGTGAAATGATGGTGTTTGGGGTGGGGAAGTGATGGTGTTTGATGGAGAATGATGGTGTTTATAGTGGAGAATGATGGTGTTTATAGTGGAGAATGATGGTGTTTATGGTGGAGGATGATGGTGTTTATAGTGGAGAATGATGGTGTTTATGGTGGAGAATGATGGTGTTTGATGGAGAATGATGGTGTTTGTATTGGAGAATGATGGTGTTTAATGGAGAATGATGGTGTTTATGGTGGAGAATGATGGTGTTTGATGGAGAATGATGGTGTTTATAGTGGAGAATGATGGTGTTTGGTGGAGAGTGATGGTGTTTGATGGAGAATGATGGTGTTTATAGTGGAGAATGATGGTGTTTATAGTGGAGAATGATGGTGTTTATATTTGGAAGTGATGGTGTTTGATGGAGATAGTGAAATTGTTTTATAATTGGAGAATGATGGTGTTTATGAGGAGAATGATGGTGTTTGATGGAGAACGAGAGTGTTTGATGGAGATTGATGGTGTTTGATGGAGAATGATGGTATTTGATGGAAAATGATTGTGTCGAATGGAGAATGATGGTGTTTATAGAGGAGAATGATGGTGTTTATAGTGGAGAATGATGGTGTTTATAGTGGAGAATGATGGTGTTTATAGTGGAGAATGATGGTGTTTATAGAGGAGAGATGATGAATTGTTTATAATTGGAAATGATGGTGTTTATAGAGGAGAATGATGGGTGTTTGTAATTGGAGAGATGATGGTGTTTATATAGAGAGAGATGATGGTGTTTATAGTAGAATGATGGTGTTTATAGTGGAATGATGGTGTGTATAGTGGAGGCGATGGTGTTTGATGGAGAATGATGGTGTTGATGGAGAATGATGGTGTTTATAGTGGAGAATGATGGTGTTTATAGTGGAGAATGATGGTGTTTGATGGAGAATGATGGTGTTTATAGTGGAGAATGATGGTGTTTATAGAGGAGAATGATGGTGTTTATAGTGGAGAGTGATGGTGTTTGATGGAGAATGATGGTGTTTGATGGAGAATGATGGTGTTTGATGGAGAATGATGGTGTTTATAGTGGAGAATGATGGTGTTTATAGGAAATGATAGTGTTTATAATTGGAGAATGATGGTGTTTATAGTGGAGAATGATGGTGTTTGATGGAATGATGGTATTTGATGGAGAATGATGGTGTTTATAGTGGAGAATGATGGTGTTTATGATGGAGAATGATGGTGTTTGATGGAGAATGATGATGTTTATAGTGGAGAATGATGGTGTTTATAGTGGAGAATGATGAGTGTTTATAGTGGAGAATGATGGTGTTTGATGGAGAATGATGGTATTTGATGGGAGGATGAGTAAAGGTAGACATTTATAGTGGAGAATGATGGTGTTTGATGGAGAATGATGGTATTTGATGGAGGATGATGGTATTTATAGTGAAGAACGATGGTGGTTGATGGAGAATGATGATGTTTGATGGAAAATGATGATGTTAATTTTGGAGAATGATAGTGTTTATAGTGGAGAATGATGGTGTTTATAGTGGAGAATGATGGTTTTATAGTGGGGAATGGTGTTTGATGGGAATGATGGTGTTTGTGGAGAATGATGGTGTTTAATGGAGAATGATGGTGTTTGGTGGTGAGAATGATGGTGTTTATAGTGGAGAATGATGATGTTTAATGGAGAATGATGGTGTTACGATGGAGAATGATGGTGTTTAATGGAGAATGATGGTGTTTGGTGGAAGGCCAGTGGTGTTACTGGTGGAGAATGATGGTGTTGTGGAGAATGGTGAGTGTTTATAGTGGAGAATGATGAGTGTTTGATGGAGAGTGAGTGTTTATAGTGGAGAATGATGGTGTTTGGTGGAGAGTGATGGTGTTTATAGTGGAGAATGATGGTGTTTAGTGGAGAATGATGGTGTTTATAGTGGAGAATGATGGTGTTTATAGTGGAGAATGATGGTGTTTATAGTGGAGAGATGATGGTGTTTATAGGAGAATGATGGTGTTTATAGTGGAGTGATGAGTGTTGTTGCAGTGATGATGGTGTTTATAGTGGAGAATGATGGTGTTTATAGTGGAGAATAGTGGTGTTTATAGAGAGAATGATGGTGTTTATAGTGGAGGATGATGGTAAGGCCTTAATAGTGGAGAATGATGGGCATTTTATAGTGAGTGATGGTGTTTGATGGAGAGATGATGGTGTTTATAAGAGGAGAATGATGAAAAAGATTGTTTATGAGTGGAGAATGATGGTGTTTATAGTTGAGAGTGATGGTGTTTATAGTGGAGAATGATGGTGTTTATAGTGGAGAATGATGGTGTTTATGGTGATGGAGAATGATGGTGTTTATAGTGAGTGATGGTGTTTATAGTGAAGTGATGTTGTTTATAGTGAAATGATGAATTGTTTATAGTGAAATGATGGTGTTGTTTATGATGGAGAATGATGGTGTTTATAGAGAATGATGGTGTTTATAGTGGGGAGGATGATGGGTGTTTTTATAGTGGAGGAGTGATGGTGTTGATGGAGAATGGTGGGTGTTTATAGAGGGAGAATGATGAATTGTTTATAGTGGAGGTGATGGTGTTTATGGTGAGAGTGATGGTGTTTATGGTGGAGAATGATGGTCTTTTATGGAGAATGATGGTGTTTATAGTGGAGAATGATGGTGTTTATAGTGGAGAATGATGGTGTTATAATTGAGAATGATGGTGTTTGATGGAGAATGATGGTGTTTATAGTGGAGAATGATGGTGTTTTATAGTGGAGGACAGTGGTGTTATAATTGGAGAATGATGGTGTTTGTAGTGGAGAATGATGGTGTTTATAGTGGAGAATGATGGTGTTTATGTTGGAGAATGATGGTGTTTATAGTGGAGAATGATGGTGACGATGGAAGATGATGGTGTTTTGTATTGGAGAATGGTGAGATTGTTTATAGTGGAGAATGATGGTGTTTATAGTGGAGGATGATGGTGTTTTATAGTGGAGAATGATGGTGTTTGATGGAGAATGATGGTGTTTATAGTGGAGAATGATGGTGTTTGATGGAGAATGGTATTGTTTATAGTGGAGAATGATGGTGTTTATAGTGGAGGATGA
>CM029375.1:27796049-27826473 GCA_017165825.1 Hepsetus odoe
AAAAAGTGAAAGTGAATTTGTCATCGTGAGGGGGATGGTAGAGAGGAAGACACAGAGGACAGGAAGACATGGAAACGGGTGTGTGTGTCTGTGTGTGTGTGTGTGTGTGTGTGTGTGTGTGTGTGTGTGTGCGTGTGTGTCTGTGTGTGTGTGTGTCTGTGTGTGTGTCTGTGTGTGTGTGTGTCTGTGTGTGTGTGTGTGTGTGTGCGTGTGTGTGTCTGTGTGTGTGTGTCTGTGTGTGTGTGTGTGTGTCTGTGTCTGTGTGTGTGTGTGTGTGTGTGTGTGTGTGTGTGTTGCCTTCAGCAACAGTCATTTTCCCAACTTTATCTTCAAACCTGTTTTCGTTTTTTCCCCTCTAACCTCTAATTTCTCTTTTCATTTTTTTCTCATTCTTTACATTCACATTCTTTTTTCCTCTTTATATATTCAACCGTAGCCTATAGTCTTTTATATAGTCTCACTCTCTCCCTCTTTCTCTCCCAGTCATTTGTCTTTTATGCTACCTTTCCTCCTTTCTCTTTCTATGTATATTTTTTTTTATAATTTACTTTCTTTCATTCTTTCTTTTTCTTTCTTTCTTTCCTTCCTTCCTTCCTCCCCCTCAATGTATTAATCTTTTCTTTTCCTTTGTAGTTTTTTGCAGACCCTTGTGCCAGCGGACCATGTCTCCATGGTAACTGTAGCCGGGAGGCAGAGGGCGCCGGGTTTGTGTGTGAGTGCAGTGATGGGTATGGGGGGGTCAGGTGTGAACAGGCCACCCTCACCTTTGACCTCACAGAGTCCTGGGACCTGGCAGAAAGTCCCGCCCCAGAGAATGTCACCCCGGCAACCCCGGGGACTGCCACTCAGCCATCTCAGCCAATCACAGACCATGCTACCACCCAGGCCCCACCCACCCTGCAGCCATGGCAACCCAAACCTGGCCAGAAGGTGGTGGAAATCCACTGGGACGAACAGCAGGTGTGTGTATGTGTGTGTGTGTGTGCGCGCGCGCAGATGCTACATTGCTTTCCACCTTTTAGATTATATCCTATCTGACTGCATGTGTGTGTGTGTGTGTGTGTGTGTGTGTGTGTGTGTGTGTGTGTGTGTGTGTGAGACAGATCACTGATGGCTCAGAGTGTGTGAGTGTGGGTCCTGCGTTTGCTGGATTGGTGACGGTTTCCATGGAGATTGAAGAGGAGACTGCTGTAAAGTAAGACACTTCATTTTATCCCACGGTAGGCTCCGCCCACACACATTTGATTGATTGAAAAGTCTTCTACTCCTGTTGTTTTATTTGAAAACAGCCTTTTTTCACCTGTGTCTCTCCACTGACCACCTCCATGTAGCTAAGCAACAACAGTTATAAGGAGTGTTCCAGCCTGAATTACCTTTTAAACAGGGAAGCCAATCAGAACAGAGCTCATTTTCATAAATCAGAGAAGACCGAACAGTTGACATTAGTAATGGGACATCATGTGGAAATGATGCTTTTCTGAGATAAAACCAAGATTAAAGTGGAGGAAAAAATGCCTCTCACTTCATTTCTCTCTCTCTATTTTTTGCCCTTTCTTTCTTTCTTTCTTTCTTTCTTTCTTTTTCCCTCTTCTTACTCTCTCTCTGTCTGTCCCTGTCTGTAGGTTGGTGGTTAATGTCAGTAGTCCTGTGTTATGGAGAGTTGGTGATGGTGGTTATTCTCGCTGTTCTCCGATGGACGGAACTGTTGTTTGGTTCCAGCAGGCGGTCGATGGTTTGATCATTCCTGACCAGTCTCTTCCACTTGGACTCAACTACTTCATTAGTGAGTGTGTGTGTGTGTGTGTGTGTGTGTGTGTGTGTGTGTGTCCTCAACTGGAATCTCATGCAGGAAGGTTTACATTAGCTATTTAGCTCATTTGCGCTCACTTCCAGACCCATTGACTGATTTCTCAATCAGTGGACATTAACATGGCCTGCTGCCACCTGTTTGCAGAAACACTAGTGTCCCCTTTTCTGGGAGGACTTTCCACAAGTTTTTAAGCACTAACCTTTAAAAACAACCTAAAGATACTCGTTTGGGTGGAGGGCAAGTCCGCAGGCCACTGGAGTTCCTCCACACCACCATGTCCTCCATGTCTTTAGGGTTTCATCATGCTGGCGAGAGAAGGTCCTTCTCCACACAGTGTATAAGTGTGTGAAATGTCTTTGAAGAACAAGTAAGAAAAAGAAAACATCTAAAACAACACAGCAGGACTAAAAGGACACTAAGATAATATTGTTTAGCATGTTATTATTATTTATTTATTTATCTATACCCAACAGTGTGTTTGTGCAACATGTCAATTGTGAAAATTCAGGCTTAAGCACACATGGTTTTGTGGGTGTCATTTTCCTGCAAGCTGATTGGCTGTGATTCCTTTTAGCACTTGGTTCTATTTTTCTATTTTTAGGTTCTGCCAGGAAGCAGGGCAGGGTGTACATTCTCCATGGAGATGAGAGTTTTTCATAGACACAGAGAGTGAAGCCTCACACACTCCTTTACAAAACTTTATTAAAGTCACACCGCCGTACAGTCTAATAACCTTCTTATTAAATCACCCTCCGTGTTCAGAATGATACTCTACACTCTACAGGACACACTGTGAGGAGTTATTGTGTTGTTTTAAATATTTGACATTAAAGTTACTTTTAATAAGTAACACTAGTCATTTGGATTCTTCATATCATCCCCATTTAAATAGTGTCCACAGATCTGGGCTAATCTTTGCCAGTTCTGTTTATGCATCCATATTAAATATCAGGATCAAACTCTCAAGTCCCTCAAGAACCTCACAGACTGTCAGGTTTAATTTAAGGAAGTAAAATAATCTCCGTCATTTATTTCATTATTTAATAAAATCCCGTTTCTACGTTACCTCTGTCAGTTCTGCAGTATGTTTCTATTTTATTACTATAAACAAATGGAAAAACGTCCAATCAGGAAGCTTCTCTTTCTGGTATCCAGACAGATACAGCCAGGTGGACTCTCTCATTGGTTAGTCCTTCAGAAGCTGGATTGAAAACCTAAAACATTATAATAACTACCAACATCAATAAGAAGAAACCTTCTGTAGCCAGAATAACAACCAATCAGGACTCAGTATTCAGAATGCCAACCAATCAGCTCTTAGCAGCTATAAAAAGGTGAAAGTGACTACCCTTGTGATTGTGAAATGCAGCACAGCACAACACAACAAAATTAAATCTCTACTAACTATTGAAAGCGCCCAGGGAGCAGTGACGGGGACAGTACCTTTCTCAAGGGTACCTGAGGACAATCTGCTGGAGAGGGAATCGAACCCACAATCTTCCGATCTGGGGCGACTCCCTCCCCACTAGGCCACCGCTGCCCCAACAAAAAAAACGCAACTCTGCAAGAACAGAGCTTTCAAAAAATACAAAGAACTCATCATTTACATTTACGGCATTTATCAGACGCTCTGATCCAGAGAGACGTCCATGTCCTGATTACAGGGACAGTCCCCCCTGGAGACACTCAGGGTTCAGGGTCTTGCTCAGGGACCCAGTGGTGGTAGTGCTGGAGGTGGGATTCGAACCTGGGACCTTTTGGTCCATAGGCAAGTACCACTAGACCACCGCCACCCTCGTGTCCCTCCACGGGGATCTTTAGTAAAAGGAAAAAGATTTGTGCGAGAATGAAGAGAAACCCGAGCTGACCAATTAACAAACCAATTATCCTGCAATATCCAAAAGGCCATCCAATCAGCTCCCAGCAGCCACAATACAAACTTATCGGCTCTCAGAAGCCAATTTGCCCATCAGGATTCAATATTCAAAATGACAATCAATCTACCCGAAGCCAAACTGATAACCAATCAGCTCTCAGCTAGCAGACAGCCAACAAATCAGGTCTTAGTATTTAAAATGCCAACCAGTCAAATTTAACGGCCACAATGCCAACTTCCAGTTTTCAAAATGAACAAAACTGCAAAATATTTTGTTCACATTATTACCTGCTAACCCCTGTTACATAAGAACTTGCTCAGAGCGCCCTCTAGGGGTTTCTTTCGTTTCTGACACAATGGGAGGAACAGGAAGTGGATGGACTCCTCTCAGACTGACCCGGGTTTGAATCTTAACTCTGGATCGTAACTCCGTGTGTATTTGTGTGTTGTTTGAAGCTGTGCTGCGCGTTGGCGCCCCCTCTGGTGCGGAGGTGACCTTGAGGCTGCGGTTGACAGTGAAGGCCAGCAGTTGCATGGAGCCAGGCAGCGGCTTCAGTGACCCACAATGCTCTGGGAGAGGGAGGTGCATCACACAGCCATCTGCTGTAAGAAACAGTTGTACTTATGCTGTTAAGTCTATTGTTCTAGATAACAGTTGTATAGGGTCAGAAACTACATAACCCAGTCTGTCAGAGATTACAGTTCTTATTCTACATTTCCATTCCACCTTAAATGGTACAGCAATCACAGCAAAGCACCTGAGCTGACTTCGCAAACTGCTGTGAAATAAGCTCCCAACACTTGCTAACTAGGGTTAGTTCCAGTCTGTCCAAAAGTCTTCACCCCCTCCTTGTTGGTGTAAAAAGAGTTTCCTGCTAGTCTGTCTGAGCTTTATCAGATTGAGATTAAATTAAACTGGAACAAGTGTTTTAGTGCTTCAGGCTGCAAAGTGCCTAAAGATTCAAGGTTCTAGATAAAGGGGTTCCACACACTCAGTGCTCAGCATCCGCTGCAAATGAATCCCCTGATCATCTGGAATCATCTGCTCCTGGTTCTTCACTGCTTCATGTCTTAAATTAGACGCTTTGTTCTGCTTGAAGGTTCAGACGTAGATCACTGTGTGGATTAACCAACACAATCTTCTTCTTCTTTGCTGTTGGTCTCCACAGCAGATCGTACATCTCAATGTCTTCTTGTCGTCTGAGTCTTCCTCTTTCACAACGTCCCCCTCCATGTCCTCTCTCACCACATCCATAAACCTCCACTTTGTCCTTCCTCTCCTTCTCTTTCCTGGCACCTCTCCTCTGGACATGTCCAAACCAGTGCGGTCTTACTTCTCTCACTTTGTCTCCAAACGGTCCAACCTGAGCTGTCCAACAAAACCAATCAACCCACAACAAAAACAATCCACTGAACAGCCGCTCAGTTACAGGAAGAGGCAAGGAGAGACAAAGAACTGAAGAACCGGAGAACTTTTCCTCAACAATACCTTAAAAACAGTAGAAATTCTGGTAAGATGAAGAAATTAGATTCTCAGCTCCATTCTGTACATCAGCCTTGTGGCTCCAGAACTAAAGCAAGAGAAACAAAGTTCAGACACAGAACATATCAATTACATCTGACAAATATTTTACATTTTGCTGAAATATTGCTTTAAGGGACAACAGGGACTTTAAGAACTGCAGTGTTTGATCTTCGAAAGCCTGCAGAGAGAGAGAGAGAGAGAGAGAGAGAGATGATCTAAGAATAGAAAGAGAGATCTCATTAATCAGATTTTGTTCTGCAGAAACACAGGTTTTGTTTCAGGCTGAAAAACGCAGGTAAGAACTGGTTCCTAAAGAACCTCACACTTTATCTCCTGTTCATTTGCCTTGGATCAGTTCAATCAGGCTCATTTAACAGCTTAATTATCAGCTATGACATCATAGTAAGTTCCGCCCTCACAGTCTGATTGGCAGTCTGATTCTCTTTTAGCATCACTCTCTCATTTACATCTGTAACCTAGCAACCAATAAAGCACAACTAAAGTTAAAGTTGTGTTGACAGGTTCCACCTTAAGTGCTGCAGTGCTGCAAGTGTAAATACTAATGCTCCACCTTAAATCCTGCAGTGTTGCCAGGTTACACTAATTATGTGTGCTGTGTGTTTCAGAGCACGTTTTTCTGTCAGTGTGAGGACGGATATTCCGGGATTTTCTGTGAGGAATTTGACGCTTGTCACACCAGGCCATGCGAAAATAATGGCACCTGCACTGACCTGAGGCAGGGGGACGACGGACGCAACTACACCTGTACCTGCCCACCAGGTGTGTGTGTGTGTGTGTGTGTGTGTGAGTGTGTGTCTGTATACCTTCATATATGTGTTCCTGGAAAGTAGAGAAATGTGACCTCAGGGGCAAAATATGTCCTAAATTTCATACAATACATACAGACAATTAAAGAGACAGACAGGCTGCCAGATAAATATACAGACAGATGAAGGGTGCGAGAGAAGTTTATTTTGAGATGAAAGCCACCCTGAGGATATGCTAAGCACACACACACACACACACACACACACACACACACACACACACACACACACACACACACACACACACACACACAGGGACACACGACTCTGGTCTGGAGTTTTGCATGTCAACCCTCGTCAGAAAGAGGATTATTTAAAGTGAAGGCAGTGGGCTCTGACTGATGTTAATTGGTTCATTAAGGAGAGAAGTTGATGGCTGGCTTAACGAACACGCTAATTGGGTTTTATAAAAACTGGCTGTTTATCTGTCGTGAACTTTGTTTCCAGCAAAGCTGCTTCTTCAGAGCTCAAGCTAATGAGCTGTTTTCAAGCGTGTGTGTGTGTGTGTGTGTGTTGTAGGGTTTGAGGGGGATAGGTGCCAGGCGCTGGTGGACCACTGTGCTTCAGAGCCCTGCAGGAACGGTGCCACTTGTACCAGCGCTCTCGATGGACCACACTGCTATTGTGCAGAGGGTATACACACACACACACACACACACACACACACACACACACACACACACACACATATTTTTTACAGATTTGTATTATTCCTTTCATTATGGGGACATTTAGCCCCACAAAGAGATAAATACAAGACCACACACACAATGCAAGTTTGAGTCCCCTCGATGCCACAACCATCCGTGTCCATCGTAACTGTTCTCTCTCTCTCCGTCTCTCACTTTGGGGATGGTCCTCCCACTCCCCCATCACTCAGTATAACTTTCCATTCAGGGGAGACCGAGAGGACAGGGGCTTAACATAATACTGTGTGAGAAGTGAGGACAGAGGTGGTTCCACTCCTACAACCACCCGCAGGTGATCCTGCTCAGAAACATCCCAGCTAAAGATCTTCATAATCACCACAGCAGGAAAAACTCACGAAGGCACGCTGAGTCATGGGCTCAGAATTATCTCACCGGTCCAGATCTTCTCAAAGCTGCCCTGCTGAACACCGTCCTCTGACTCATCTGCAGGCGAGACACTGAGCTGAATAAACCTGAGGAGTTTTCAAACCAGCAGATCTGAGCAGCAGCAGTCACGTCTGCTTGGTCTGTCCTCATTTCGTTTCTACTTCAGTGTCCTCTGCTCCTAAACTGTGTCATCCTGTTTCTTATTTTAAACTTTCCCTCCTCGGCTACAATTAATCCTGAAGTCTCGAACCGTCCTGCTCCTTCCCTCTGGAGGAAAGACTCACCTTCTTTTTTCCCCCACTTCTTCTCCAGCGAACCACACTTGTAGTTCTGAGACTGACTCCATACTCGGACCGTTGTCGTTGCTGACTATTTCCCAGAGTCAGGATAACACACCTCCAGTATCTGGGGCAGTTGTGAACTAGTGGTTAGGAACTTGCCCTCGTATGCGTCCTGTACCTGTAGGTTATCCTGAAGAACCCTTGAGCAAGGTACTGTCTCCAACACTGCTCCTGACTATGTGTGTGTTCACTACTGATGTTTGTATGGGTTAAATGCTCACACACACTGTGAATAGTGCTCTGGGGGGCAGTTATGAGGATAAGTGTGTTGCCAAAGGGCAATAACTGGGGAACGTGTTATTCTACCACTACCTAAACTTTTCACGCTGGGTTTGAACCAGCAACCCTTCGGTTGTCATTGTCAGACCTCAGATCTTCACACCTACCCACACCCAACACACTGATGAGAACCAACTGTTCCCTTGTCATTTTATATCATATATCTGAAGATATATGAAGTGTTAGTTCCTCACCTGTGAGGGCTCATAATGGTTTAAACCTGTAGATGTGTCAGACTGACTGAAATTCTACCTTCTACAACACACTTACATTCACGCCATTTTGCAGATGCTCTTATCCAGAGCGACTTCCATGTCCTAATTACAGGGACAGTCCCCCCTGGAGACACTCAGGGTTAAGGGTCTTGCTCAGGGACCCGGTGCTGCTAGTACCAGAGGTGGGACTTGAACCTGAAGCTTGAACCATAGCTCCATAGGCAAGTACCCTACCACTAGACCACCACCACCCTCACCACCTTCTACCTTCTACAATCTATCTTCTATAACGCTACCTTCTACCTTCTGTGACACTACCTTCTGCCTTCCACCTTCTATATTGCTACCTTGTCTTCTAGCACGTCTTTGCACAGTCTAAGGAGCGATTCAGGGATAAATTTCATTTACGGCATTTAGCAGACATTCTTATCAGAGCGACTTCCAATTCCTGATTACAGGGACAGAAACTAGAGTTGTGTTTCGAACCTACAACCTCTTGGTCTATAGGCAAGTATTCTACTACTAGACGAGAAGTGGCAGAGTTGGCCACTGAAGAAGAGCTCAGACAAGTCATCTTCACGACGGAGCAGTGAAGCAGTCCGGGTTCCAGGCAAAGCTCGGTTTAATTCATTAATCTCAGGCATCTGGATGAGCTTCAGATTTATGTGCATTTTTACACCAACGCCTGCAGTTCGTCATCTCTATTCACACTAACGCCTCACCAGGTTAGCAAGGGATAGTCTGACCCAGTTTTAGTGGCACCGAAAGTGATTCATGCCTCTAATCAAGTGTAATTTATCACAGTTTAACTAGCAGAACACCTAAATTACAAGCTAAGCAGCTGCAGTCTCTCATTAATAACCACGGTCAGCAATTACTGCCTTTCAAGCTGGACGAGACGGAGAGACAGAGGGCTGTTTATGTTGTGTCTGATGAAAGGAAGGGTGTTTTTACTGTGAAGTGGAGGACATGAAGGAAAACAGGAGGAAAAGGAGGGAGGGCTTCATCTAACTAGGGCTGGAAACAAATGTATTCACACATGCAGCCGAGAAAAGGGCTGCGCTGCGGAAGATGTAGTCACGCTCTAGTGATAGAGCTTGGTGGCACCACATCATTGGTTCCCAGTCGTGTTAAAGCCGTGATTGTGTTTGGATTTTGGACCTTATTATTCAGTTAAGCCTTTTAAACCCTGAGAAGTTCGTAGGTAAAGCTGAGTGCTGTTTGTGGCTTTGTTTCGAGAAGCTTCTACAATGTCAACATTTATTTCTGTCCAGAGTTTCGTTCATTTTTCTCTTGAGAGATGATGGGAGAGTCACACCACTGCAGATTCTTCTCCAGCATATCCCAAAGATTCTCAGTGGGGTGAAGGTCTGGACTTTGTGGTGGACGATCCATGTGTGAAGATGATGTCTCTGCTCCCTGAACCACTCTTTCACAATCTGAGCGATGAATCTTGACATTGTCATCTTGGAATCTGTCCGTGTAATCAGGGAAGAAGAACTTCACTGATGGTATCACCTGCTCATTCAGTATATTCAGGTGGTCAGCTGACATCATTCTTTGGGCTCATAACGTTGCTGAACCTCGACCTGACCAACTGCAGAACTCCAGTCAATCTGGACTCATCAGACCACATGACCTTGACCATGACCAGTGTGGGTTGAGTCTTCACAGATGTTCTCTGGCTTCCAGCCGCAGTGTGTAGTGATTTTTTTCAAGTAAAAGTGAAAGTGACAAAGCGCCCAAGGAGCAGTGATGGGGACGGTATCTTGCTCAAGGGTATCTCAAGACAACTGACCGGTCTTGGATTCAAACCCACGAATTTCTGATCCTGGGGTCTCGTCCCTAAACACTAGACCACCACTGCCCCGCCTAGTGTTGGTAGGTCTTAGAGTGCTGCTGTTTGTCTGAGGCTTCCTGCTGATGCACCGGAGGGCCTTCATGTTCTCAGCAGTGGAGCTGGAGAACCGATGTGAAGCAGTTTGTGAAGACTCTGAGGCATGTGGAGCTTCACTGGAGGAAATAAAATGCACATATTTGGGACATCTGGTTCTCCAGCACCTCCACCACCTTGTTAGGATCAGCAGTTTGGATGGATGGATGGATGGATGATCATAGTAACAAATTCAGAATCCCTTTAATGATTTTAAATGAAAGTAAAACTTCAAATTAAAATCTCTCTCTCTCTCTCTGTCTCTGTCTCTCTCTCTCTCTCTCTCTCTCTCTCTGCAGGTTATCAGGGCAGTGTGTGTGAGGTAAAGGTTGATCCATGTCTGTCCACTCCATGCCACAATAATGGAACGTGTTACCCTCAGGTAGGTGGGCGGGGCTTCAGCTGCACCTGTCCAGCAGGCTTCACTGGACCCACCTGTGGTCAGCTGGTGGATTTCTGTGCTCTAAACCCATGTGCACATGGCGTCTGCCGCAGCGCCGGTACCAGCTATAGGTGTCTGTGTGTACCAGGTGAGACACGCACACCCACGCACACCGTTTTTCCTGACTCTATCTCAAAGGTAACGCAGAATAGGGTTTGAGTGTGTGTGTGTGTGTGTGTGTGTGTGTTTGTTTGTTTCTCCCTTCTGTTGTGTCTGCTCCTTTCCGCCTGTCTGGTTGTCAAGGCAACCATCACCCGCGTATACAAGCATCCTCTTCTTGAGTTCCTCGTAAGAGACACATAAGAATCACACAGAGCAGCGCTGTCACTCTGTGGTGGAAAGGGGAACTACACTCTGAATCCCTTTTTCGTCTCTGTCTCTCTCTCTCTCTGTCTCTCTCTCTCTCTCTCTATCTCTATCTCTCTGTCTCTCTGTCTCTGTCTCTGTCTCTCTCTCTCTCTCTCTCTCTCTCTCTCTCTCTGTCTCTCTCTCTCTCTGTCTCTGTCTCTCTCTCTCTCTATCTCTGTCTCTCTCTCTCTCTCTGTCTCTCTCTGTCTCTGTCTCTCTCTCTCTCTCTGTCTCTCTGTCTCTCTCTCTCTCTCTCTCTCTCTCTCTCTCTTCTCTGCCTCTGTCTCTCTCTCTCTCTCTCTGTCTCTCTCTCTCTCTCTGTCTCTCTCTCTCTCTCTCTCCCTGTCTCTCTCTCTCTGTCTCTCTCTCTCTCTCTCTCTCTCTCTCACTGAGTTATCATGGACTGTATTGAGGGAGGGAGTATAATGAGTGTTTATCTGCTCCCTGTCAGAGCTACGCCACCTGCAGGGATCTTATCAACGCCTACGAATGTGTCTGCTCCCCACTTTACACAGGTGTGTGTAGAACTTCTGTGTTCTAGAGTAGAACTAGAGAAATGTGTTTATTTTGAAGCATAACACGTTCAGTGTGTGTGTGTGTGTGTGTGTGTGTGTGTGTGTAGGGAGACATTGTGAGATCTATAAAGACCCATGTGTGGACACTGTTTGAATGGAGGTACGGCTGGCAGGCAGAGAACCTTTCAACTGTGTGTGTCCAGAGATTCACCGGTAAATAACAGTGTGTGTGTTTGTGTGTGTGTTTACTGACAGTGAAAGGGAATGTTTACAGGATGGTAGTGAGTAAAGCTATGATATATGGGTTGGAGATGAAAAGACAGGCAGTGGAGCTGGAGGTGTCAGGGTTAAAGATGTTGAGATTTGCTTTGGGAGAAACAAGGATGGACAGGATTAGAATATATTAGCTATTAGAGACAGCTCAGGTTGGATGGTTTTGAGAACTTAGCGTGAGAGAAGTGAGACACGTGTTGGTTGGAAGTATATCCAGGAGGATGTGAAGATGGAGCTGCCCGGAAAGGGGAGAAGAGGACGACCAAAGAGGAGGTTTATGGACGTGGGGAGAGAGGACATGCAAGGGGACAGTGTGAAAGAGGAAGACGCAGAGGACAAGAAGACATGGAGATAGATGATCTGGTATAAAGAACAGCAACAAAAGAAGAATTTTTGTGTTGGTTAATCCACACAGTGATCTACGTCTGAGCCTTCAAGCAGAACAAGCGTGCAAGACGCCAAGCAGAAGGCAGGGCAGATGATTCCAGATGATCAGGGGATCAGTTTACTACTGATGCTGAACGCTGAGTGGGTGGAGCCTCTTTATGTAGAACCTTATATCTTTAGGACACTTTGCAGACTGGAGCACTGGAGGAGTTTCACCTCTATACAGTACATATATAATATAAACAATATGTATATTATCATGTTCTTCAACACATTCTCTTCTCCCAGGTCTGAACTGTGAGGTGGACATCAATGAGTGTGAGAGCAACCCTTGTCACCATGGTGGTACCTGTGTTGATCAATCCAATGGCTTCACCTGTCATTGCCCCCCAGGCTGGGTGGGCGGGAACTGTGAGATTCGTGAGTTTATCTTTCACTCCTGATCAGAGAGAGAGTTTACTCAGTAGTGTAGTGAATATTTATCTGTCCATTCATCCTTCCATCTCTGTCTCTCTCTCTCTCCTCTCTCTCTCTCTCTGTCTGTCTGCCTCTCTGTCTCTCTCTCTCTCTCTCTCTCTCTCTCACTCACTGTCTCTCTCTGTCTGTCTGTCTGTCTCTCTCTCTCTCTCTCTCTCTCTCTCTCTCTCTCTCTCTCTCTCTCTCTGTCTCTCTCTGTCTCTCTTTCTCCTCACTTTCTCTCTCTGTCTCTCTCTCTCTCTCACTCACTGTCTCTCTCTGTCTCTCTCTCTCTCACTCACTGTCTCTCTCTCTGTCTCTCTCTGTCTGTCTGTCTCTCTATCTCTCTCTCTCTCAGATCTACAGTGGAAGATGGCTCACCCTGTTGACTCTCTCACTAACATGCCTCGTCACTCTCTCTACATTATTATTGGAGCGTTGTGTGTGGCCTTCGTCCTGATGCTCATCATCCTGATTGTGGGAATTTGCCGGATCAGCCGGATCGAGTACCAGGCCTCATCCCGACCATGCAGAATTCTACAACTGCCGCAGCATCGACAGTGACTTCAGCAACGCCATCGCCTCCATTCGCCATGCCAGGTCCCCTAAATGATATTAAAAAACAGTTTCAGAGAGAACTTATGATTTGATCTTATAAAGTGTCCAGAAAAAGCCTCTGAGCTGAGTTAACTCAATCTCATTGCAGATAAAGATAAAAAACTTACTACCTTACTTTAAAAAGAAGCAAACGCTCATCTTGACTCATTTCCAGACAGTTTTGTTGAGTGGGTATAATAGCTGAACCATAAACTCATCAGGATGGTGCTCTAGTGATAATATTATTATTATCACTAATAATAATAATGTGTGCCTTTCTCAAACACAGTCCAGGCAGAAGTAAGCAATAGAAATCAAACATTGACAAACAAACACAAAGACAGAGGCAGACAAACTGAAATGAAGAAATGAAAGAACATGGAGAGTGGAACAACACAGACTGAGATGAGTCTTTAACTGAGTTCTGAAGAGGGACAGAGAGGGAGGCGTTCAGAGAAGGGCGTCCAGAAGGCGTGAGGCGCAGGTGCAGGGGTGAGGGGTTGGAGCAGAAACACTAAATGATCATGCCAGTAGCTAACCTGAATTACAGGAACTGTGATGCCCGGTGCGAGGAGAGCACCGTGAGCGGGTGGGAGTGTATGAATGGAATAACTCAGTGAGGTGTGGAGGAGAAGATCCATGAAGGGCTTTAAACGTGATGAGAAGCAGCTTGTACTGAATACGGCCTGATCACAGGCAGCCAGTGAAGTTTGTGAGAGCGGGGAGTGATGTGTCCTGAATTTTTGGAGAATGTGAGAACATGAGCTGCCAGACTATATGCGTACTGGAACCGCAGTTGTGTGGTTAGGAGACCCCAAAGAGTAGAAGCGTTACAGTAATCGAGACGTGAACAGTAATCGAGCACGAAGTGTTTCTGCATCCTTTAATGAAAGTGATGATCTGAGATGTGAGATGTTTCAGAGGTGAAAGAACGTATTTTTCACAACTGTGTTTATGTGAGAGTCGAATGATGGAGCAGGATCAAATAGAACATCAAAGTCCTGGACAGTGGGTGAAGGCGTAACAAGAACATTGTCAGTGGAGTTTAGTGATGAGAACCTTGTAGCCAATTAATAAAGGTTCTGTTTTGTCTGTGTTAAGCTTAATTGTGGTGGGACAATCTATGGACCAAGAAGTCCAAGAAGCAAGAGGTCACCAGATTCCAAATCCACTTCCAGGATGAGCCAGGGAGATTTGACCTTGTAATCAGGAAATGGAGTCTCTCTGGATAAAACATCATCTACTGCTGTAAAATGTAAAAGTGAGCAGAGACCAGCAGCAGCGAGTCTGCTGGCCAGAGATGTAAATCAGATTATTTCAGTTTGAGTGTAAAAGCGATTAAAACCCAAGATTATCCCAAATATTTATGGTTCTCGAGACCAGAGCGGGCACTAAATACGCAGCCATCTCCTCTGTGTCCAAAGGAACTTGTCTCCGTGCTGTCATATTTAACTGAAGAGACATTTAATAGTATCCAATCGTTTATTTTCTGAAGCATAAGAAAACAGAGCTGTAAAACTCCAATCCTTCGGTGAAGGACTAGATAGATCTGGGTGCCATCTGCATAGCTGTAATAATCCTTATAGTAAACTCGAATCTTTTACAATGTGGCCCCAAAGTAAGCATGTATCCAGATACAGGTTAAAAGAGGGCACCCTGTGTTTGTTTGTCCCTGTGGGTTCTAAAATGTTCTTTATTTTCCAGGTTTGGGAAGAAGTCCCGGCCAGCCATGTACGACGCTGCTCCCATCTCTTACGACGACTACAGCCCGGACGACAAGCCGCTGGTTACACTCATCAAAACAAAAAGGTGTAAGCATCAAATCTTTCCGACTCACACACACACACACACACACACACACACACACACACACACACACAACTTTTAAATTAGCTGATGCTGACCATTCAAATATTTATTCACCTTCAGAAAGGTTTAAAAGGAATAAATAAAGCTGTAAACACTAATAGAAGAGAAAAGTAGATGAGTTTTGGTATTTAGTAGATCTATTTTACCACTAAAGTCCATGAGAGCTTTTAAGTCATATCAAGCAGTAGAATTGCGGCATTATGTTGGTGGAGGGATAAATGTAGCCTGTTGACCCGCGGGTGATACGGAGAGAGGGTGAATAGCCGGTAGCAGGTTTGATTGACCTTGGGATTGTCAGTAGTTTGGGTGGTTCTGAGCAGCACAGTGAGAGACACTGCAGGAAGTTTTACACTGCAGGAGTCCACGGTTTCCCATTTAAGGGGATACTCTGGTCGATCACCACCGACTGTCCTTTCAACCACTTTCCCCCAAAAGCCCCCAAAAAGGGAAAAGAGCTCCAGACGGAATTAAAATAGAAGTCAGTGGACAGAATTCCAGAATTCCGGAATGTGATTCATCAGGACGATACTTTAGTGCATTAGTACTTTTTTTTTTCTTCTGCAGGACTTTCTCAAAAATTCCACCTCATATTTTCAGGAGTTTTTTAGAAAGTGTGCTCCTACTGGTTGCCATGGATACCATAAGGCTTTGGCCAGGTAATGAACAACAGAGAGCGCTGAGCACCATTGGCCTCATTGGCCTCTTTTTGGGGTTATATTTCTTAACCCTCTCCTGGATGTGCAGTGCCGTCTCCTCACAGGCGGGACGGTCACACAAACTCAAAGGGGTTGAGGAACCCAAACCCCAAAAACAATAAAGTCTGTTTTCAGCATTATATTATATAATTAAGATCATCCCCAGATCGAACAAATCCTTCAGGCAGTAATTTCTCTCCTGCTGTAGACCGACAGGTGTGTTAGGTAAAGTAGCCGGCTGCACTGCCGTGCTGAACGGTGATTGTGAGAACAGTTTTCGCTCCGAGTCCTGGCTTTTCTGTCTTTCCCTGAAACGGAATCAGTGGGATCGGCTCAGACGATGTGGACCGGGACTGGCTTGATGAAGTGTTCCTTCAACATCAGAAACCTTTTGTACAATGTTGCTTTTTTGTTCTTCTCTTTACTAGAGTGCCGTGCAAATGTCGGCGGTAGAAGAGTCTTACAGCGCCACCGTGAGGTGGAGGCAGCATAAGAATCTGCTTTAAACAGTGGTGTTTCTTTCGTTTCTCATCTGAGTGGTTTTCTGCTTAGGAGGCCCTGCTAGTAAAGTGTTATCTGGTTCATCTCTCTCTCTCTCTCTCTCTCTCTCCCTGGTGGTCTCTGCCTCTCTCTTCTTATTCTCTTTATCCCTCCATCCCACTCACCTTCACCTCCTCATGCTGTTTCTCTTTGCTATTTGTAGATGTTGGTGATGGTTGGGTTTCAGAGCTGATCTGGGAACAGTTTGGGGGAGTTGTTTGTTAATCTGTTACAGAGCCCAAACCACCATCATGTTCTCCCTTAAACAGATTCAGAACCAGTCCCAAGAACAAACTCACTCCACACACAGGGAAACAAAACCCAGAAATAGCCCGTTTTGTGGTTATCACAAGGCTGTGATCTCACAAGCATGCAAACATTTCCATATTGACTCCCATTTAGCCTACAGGTTTGGAGGTTAGCTCCTCCCTCTCAGCCTGGGTTTTGGGAGGTTGGCTCTCCTCTCCCAGCCTACAGGTTTGGAGGTTAGCTCCTCCCTCTCAGCCTACAGGAGTTTAGCTCCTCCCTCTCAGCCTACAGATTTGGAGTTTAGCTCCTCCCTCTCAGCCCACAGGAGTTTAGCTCCTCCCTCTCAGCCTATAGAATTGGAGTTTAGCTCCTCCTCTCAGCCCTATGAGGTTTAGCTCCTCCCTTTCAGCCTACAGGAGTTTAGTTCCTCCCTCTCAGCCTACAGGAGTTTAGCTCCTCCCTCTCAGCCTACAGGAGTTTAGCTCCTCCCTTTCAGCCTACAGGAGTTTAGCTCACCCCTCTCAGCCTACAGGAGTTTAGCTCCTCCCTTTCGAGCTTCAGGGTTCAGCTCACTCCCTCTGTCGGCAATGGTTCAGCTCCTCCCTCTCAGCCAACAGTGGTTTCGCTCCTCCTCTCCAGCCTACAGGAGTTTAGCTCCTCCCTCTCAGCCGACAGTAGTTTAGCTCCTCCCTCTCAGCCGACAGTAGTTTAGCTCCTCCCTTTCAGGCTTCAGGAGTTTAGCCTTCATAGCCAGAGCGAGCAGTAAGAACATTCAATTAAAGATTTCATTTCAACATCAGATCTTTACCTCCGAGATGATGAAGAGAGGGGTTTAAAAAAATAAACATAAAGTAGGGCTCTGTTTGGTACAAATCACTACAGAAACATCAGGCAGACTTCATAACCAAGTAAAATGCAACATATGGGCTCTTTAAAACTGGACAGGACAGCTGGTCCCAGGTCAGTGCTGAAGGCCTTTAGCCAGAAACTCTAATTTCTGTTATTAAGACAAAACCATGTGATTCTCTGTGGAATGATGTGCTAATAAAGGTGAACTTCTGTTTGAGTTTGCTTCCTGTTGATTTTTAAAGTGTTCTGACCCGTTTGTGTGTTTATGGTAATGAGCTCATGAATATTAAGTGTCATGGTCAGTGTTTTTTCAGCAATAAGAGAAATGTATGTATTATAGAATATCTGTTATGTCTATATATATATCTGTATTAAATCTATCAATATCTGTACCTCTGTCTGTCTATTGTATATGCTGATATGGGAGCTAACTCTAGCAATAGACTTTAGAAGATCTTTACTGAAGATCTGGAGATGTTTGTCCAAATCAGAGAAAATTATCCCTCGGTTCTTCACCATCGCTCCTTCTGCTCTATGGACCAATAGGCTAAATTTTATTCTTCAGCAGGATAATGGTCCCAAACTTCTCAAAATTCCATCTCCATATCTGTCATCCAGCCAGGCTGCAGGGACCCAGGCACCCAGGCTGGACATGAGTGTCAGTAAATGAGACGCTGTCTGTCTGCATAGGTTCTGTTTGGATACGAGTTACTTCCAAACTCTGCTGAAAGGATGTGAACCTGCTCTGAAACACATGAGGAGGCTTTATTAAAGCACATTTTATTAAATTATATTCTTAAATTATACTTCAAGGACACGGTTACCATTTGTAGCTGTTAAGTTTAGTTGTGCAGCCAGTGAGCGTTTTCTCTTTGGCTGAAACTTGACTGAGTAATGTGTTAAACCGGTAAAAGGTTTTTCTCTTGAGCTCCTGGATCCAAAAAGAGCAGAACCTCGGTTCTCTCGACCCAAACAGAAATGTCTCCCAGAAGCCCACAGAAGGTAAAGCAGCATGTTTTAAAAGAAAGATGTTTGACCTTCGATTCCTGTGGATTCCAGATGTAAATGAGAGAGAGAGAGAGAGAGAGACAGAGAGAGAGAGAGAGAGAGAGAGAGAGAGAGAGAGAGAGACAGAGAGAGAGAGAGAGAATTTTTGAATTTTAATTACACACTTTATTGCACATTATTCGTGTTCCATCATTACATCATCATGACTTAACACCACAGACACCCTTTAGGATGAGGGAGGACAAACAAAGGAATAATAATAAATAAAGAGGTTATTTTAGTTCTTCTGAAAAAGTCACGTTTCCTCACACAGTGATATCAGGGCTTGACTGCAGCAGCGCTTCAGCTCAAAGCTGTTCAGATCAATCATCACCTCATAGAAGTTCAAATCCACCAGAATCCTGGACCTGTGGATCAAAACATTCAGCAACAGGCCTTTCAGCTTGTTTTCTACTGTATTTAAACCCAAAATGAAAGCAGGTTCATGAAAACGTTCACCAAGGAGAGTAAAGTAAAGGTAAAGTGTGGTGCTGGTGGTCTACTGGTGGTACCTGTCTATGGACCTGTGGATCAAGAGGTCCCAGGTTGGAATCCCACCTCCAGCACTACCACCACTGGGTCCCTGAGACCTCCAGGGGGGACTGTCCCTGTAATCAGGACACGGACGTCTCTGGATAAGAGTGTCTGATAAAGGCTGTAAATGTAAAAACGTCAGCCAGAGTTAAAAACAGCGTCTTCATCCTGATCGTCCGTTGACAGAGAAAACCGTCTCTCGGTCTGACAGAACACACGGGCGTCAGTAACGTCCTCATTTCAAACTGAAACAGGAGCGGACGCTCCGGCTCCGAGCAGCAGCTCCTCTGGAGGTCTCCACTCTTTTGGGCAGTGGTGCTTAATAAAGACTCTCCACACTGGACTACGGTCCTCACCGGTTTTTAGTCTGTCCCTCCAGACAGCGTCCACCCGCTTACATAGTTTCAGTTTGTGAAGAGCCTCCACTGCACAGTGATCTAAAACTGTACCGCTCACAGCCTGCATGTTCACATCTGTACATCCTGGGACGTCCAGTAGACTGTCTGACCGCTCACCGTCACTAAAATCCACAGACAGTCTACAGGTCAGAAACTGGTCCTCCTCGCTGGGCACGCTTCCGACAGTCCTATAATCCATTAATGGTTCTTTCTCCTCTGCCTGTAGTGTGTCCCATACTGCAGTTGTAAAGTTCTCCACATACTTGTGTGAGGTAATCTGTAGTGAAGACGCCACGGCCGCCACGTTCTTTAATCCCCATCCAGCCTTCAACACAATGTCCCAGAACTTGCTCGATGGATTTCGCTGCTTAGCGTCTAAACGAGCCCCAAACACTAGGAGCTCCTCCAGCAGCCAGTGTAGAGAGGACGGAGGAGAAACTAAAACACACTTCAAATGTTCCCAGGTTCTAAAAACACTGCTGGAAAACGGTGACAGCCCACGAAGATCCAGCTGCTTCGTGTCCGTCATCAACAAAGCACAGTCCAGTTCGAGTCCACCAATGTGCTTAAAACATGCGGCTGTGAGCGGTTTCCATACCGCTCTGCTGCCAGACAGGAACTTCTGGAGGAACTGGACCCAGAAAGCTGCCTTCTGCCCTCGAGACACATCAGCCCATGGCCACCTAGCCGATGCCACAATGAGGACGCCACCAGATTGTTGAAGACCAGGATCTGGCCCCAATAAGACATGTGTGGAAGGAGCCACCTCCACCTGTCCAACCAACCTTTCACTGCGTCCACCAGTCCGTCCCAGCTTCTCTGAACTGAAGCAGCATCGCCAAGATGCGCACCGAGGTACTTCAGTCCACCCCTCTTCCACTGCAGTCCAGCAGGAAGGTCGGGCATGGCGTGACCCCAGTCCCCAACAAGGAGTGCCTCACTTTTGGCCCAGTTCACTCTCGGTGAGGAAACCACATTAAAAGCTGCAATAAGTTCCTGTAGTTTACTAAAATCACTCTGGACATTTATAAAAACAACAACATCATCAGCAGGGAGTTTAAAACAGCTCTGAACACTGATCAGTGCCCGACCCGAGAGAAGTCCAGAACATCACGGATCAGAGCAACATTATCGTGGATGGACCTGCTAGAAGACAGTACGTCTGATCTGAATGCACCGCAAACTCCATTACAGTTTTCAGTCTCAGAGCTGAAAGGGTTCTGGACAGGATCTTGTAGTCAGCACACAACAAGGAGACGGGTCTCAGGCAACAGAGTGATCACTGCTCTCCTGAAACTCAACAGCAGAGTTCCCCCAGACAAACTGTCGCTCAGTACTTCCAGCAGGTCGTCCACCAGGACAGAGCAGAAAGCCTTAAAGGACTCCACCGGGAGACCATCCATACCCGGCGCCCTACCGTTCCCCAGCCCCTGCAGAGCAGAGTGGAGTTCCACCTTCGTCAGCCCGTCAGCTCACCATCAAGGCCAGCGAAATGGTCAGCATGCATCTTGGGTAATCTAATGAAACTGCTTCATTACGACTGCTTCACACTCCTCCACCCAACAGGACACTTCGGCACACACTTTCACTCCGTGACGCAGAGTCAACTGAAAAAGACTCATTTTTGCAGCACAGAGCCGGCCGCTCACACACACTCACACACCAACAAACAACAACAACAAACACACAGAGATCATTCTCGCAAGCTCCGCCGAGAGAGAGAGAGTTTTATTTTGACCCTGAAGCTGCAGGAACAGTGAGGAAATGGGTTTGAAGGTCAGCTGATTAGAGGTCAGGTGCTTGACCCCAGCTTTGCTGTAGGTGGTCACACTACGTTGTCCTTCTGCTGCTGGATTAAAGCTTGTCTCCAGCAAAGTGATAGCGTCACAGAACTGGAGAAACAGAATTTTTTGTAGCTTCAATCCATCATCCTCCACAAATATTTAAGATTAAACAGTGGACACAAAAAGGAATGTACAGAGTGTAAAGTAAAAGTACAGGAAGTATAAAAAGTACACCCATTCCAACCTGCCTGCACTCTTCTTCTCCTCTCTTCCACACTCTGTTACTCTGAACTGTCCACCCCAAGTATTTATACTCCTCCCTCTTCACCTCCTCTACCCCCTTCATCCTCGCCACTCCGCTGTCCAACCTTTCATTCACACTCATGTATTCTGTCTTTGTCCTACTCACTTTCATTCCTCTCCTCTCTAGAGCAGATCTCCATCTCATTATCACATTAAATTTATGTTTAATATATATATTCTAATTTTACATCATTCTTTGTGTCTGCTGCAATTAAGCAATGTCTTCTGATTCTGAAACTCTTTTATTGTTGTTATTGTAGGTTGTAAGTATAAAAGTTTTTAAAAGATGGAATATGTTACTGGTCCACTTTTCCCACAACAGCTCAGAGATCAAAGCGAGGCGGGTAACACTGTTGCACTCCCACAGCGGCCTCTGGCGGACACTGCGGGTAGTGCGCGAGGAAGAAGGAGGAGGCGCGTGTCTCTCCGTGTTCCAGGCGGAGCCTCTTTATTCTTTGGTGCGCGTGCCTGTGCGTGTGTTTTTCTTGCTGTTGGGGAGAAGAAGGGGGGAAGAAAAAAAGGAGGAGGTTAGGAGGCAGATGTAGATCCAGAGCAGCAGCAGCAGCAGCAGCAGCAGCAGCCTCAGGTCCAGCGCTGAGATGTGGCAGCCAGCGAGCGAGAGACTGCAGGTAAGGAGGTTCTGTTGGCGCGGATCCACGCTCCAGGTCCAGCCTGGAAGCTTTTGGGTCGAGCTGGGCTGTTCTGTAATCTGCTCCAGATGTTTGCAGCTGGAGAGGGCTTATACAACACCCCCTCCTCCCCATCCAGGGGTATAGATTCAGTGGCGCATTCTTTTGGTTTTTGGACCACAAGAACCGGGCCTGGATGGGTTTGCAAACACCGGATTGAACCATCCGAGCAGCACCGGTGCAACCCTGGAGTTTGGGCTCATTTTTCTTCAGCCTGATGTTGGAACCTTCCGTTCCACCTTAAATGGCGCCTCAGGCGCCAGAATGGAACTGCTGCACCATTTAAGGTGGAACGGAAGGTTCCAACATAAAGCAGCTCCACTTCAAGCCTTGCAGCAGATATTTAAACATTGCCCAATCTGCTTGCTTAATCAACATCTGGAAAGTTTATAGTAAAGAATTTTTGGAGTAAAAAAAGTTTTTGGCCAATCTGTTTGCAATTTATATGCAAATGAGAACCTATCTAGACCAAATGGTTTGGATTGCCATGTTAATGTGGTTCTGAAAGTGTGAAGGTGTGTGTGGTGACCATATGTCAGTGTGAATACACGCATGCTCAGTGTAGAAAAAGGAGTTTTATTTGATTTCTTTAATCAAGAAAAGTCCACCAGTATTTCAAAAAGAGTGAAAGCTGAAAGAGTGAACGGAACCGGACGTCCCGAAGCTGTGCATTTTCTGTCCCCCAGTGAAGCTCCACATGTCTCTGAGTGTCCCTATGGGACTTCTCTTTGTGTCCCTCCACCAGATTTAGTCCAAAATCTTCTCCAAACTGAAACAACATCTCAGGAATCAGGCAGCGTCTCCACCATCGTTTCATTTTCGCGTGGGACATTCAGACGTCCCCGTTCGCACACACTGGGGACAGTTTCACACCAAGTTGGTTAAATCTGAATTCTGAAACGCCTGTGGACTTTCCCTTCACAGTAGGTTCAAGTTCAAACTACCCAAAAAGAAGACACGCCCACTTCTCTGTCTTTTTTGGTTCTGCATACCTCTACGGTTACCATGGTAACTGTTGTACGGTAATAAATTAATAGAATTGGGCACTGGTTTGTAAAAGCGAGGCCCAGGTTCTCCCCCAGCGTTAAACAGACAACGTGTTAAAGGTTTTGGGTTAAAAATGTGGGTGGAGCCTCGTCCCAGGAGATCAGCTACCAATCATCACCTGGTCGTACGATTCCTGAGAACCGGAACCCCTGGTTCCAACCCTGGTTCCTCCTGACTCTGTTCTGATGTTGTAGATTCCCTCGTTGATTTCCTCTGGAACTACTCCAGACTGGTCAGACACAGTAGAAGAGGGACGTGGACATGAAGCTGCTTTAATGAGAAACAGCGCCCTCTGATGGCAAAAACAAGCACAATGCGAGACATCTGTCCCTCTGTTCTGCTGCAAGGTCTTTGTTTCCACTGTTTTTAATTCAGAGGAAAAAGCAGGGATATTTTCAGGAAACAGCTCCTAGTGTCACTGGGGACGGTCCCTCTCATGACACTGGACAGTCTCGGAACGCTGGGCCGGCCCCTTTGCAGCTCATGGATGTCCCCTTGAGACACTGGGGATAGTGCCAGTTGCTAAGGTCCCCTCTCACATCCAGTCGCCTCAAGTTTACACCTTCAGGCCTTTTAGTCAGAGGCATTAACTCCAGCATATTCCACTGCAGGAACATTTTTAAGGTGGACTGACTCTCTTCACCCCATACTTTGTATTTTCCTGCTCTGCCTTAAAACTTCAGATCATGAAAAGATACAATTCTCCCCCTTTTCTCCCAAGACAAACATATTTAAGGTGCAAACTGGACCTCAAGGACAGTGTTGTCCCTTTGAGGGAGCATTTACACCATTTGTACTTTGATGAATAAAAATATGAACTGTAGCTTTTTACTGAGACTGTAAAGAAAGACTACCACTGAAAAAGTCCTCAAAATAACTTTTATTATTATTATTATTATTATTATTATTATTATTATTATTATAACTAAAAGAGTTAAATGTTATGCTGAAAAATGCTCATCTATTTTTCCTCCATGCAAATTTCAGCCAAATCCTCCTTAAAGATCCTCCTTTAAAGACCTCCTTGCTGGTGGCCCCTGGGTGAGAACCCCTGCTGGGGAACGTGAAAGGGAACTTCACAGCAAATCTAAATCTGTCCATGAGGGGATGAAGACATGTAGTGTTTTGTCCAGATGGAATTTGTTTGTTCTGTAGTAAAACCACAGGACATTGAAACACACACACACACACACACACACACACACACACTCTCACCATGTGTAAGCAGTCTGGTGAATGGATCTGGGCTTTATTCGTTGCTGAATGATATCTCTATCCCAAATCTCTGGGTTCAGCTGGAGGACAGATCAGAGACTCTGTGGTTTTCTAACCAAACGTCCTGTGAAAGTGCTGCTGTGAGACGTGTGAAATCAGTGCAGTCATCGTTTTCGGACCACACTGAGGGATCTGTGCTGCTGAGGTTTCCTGTTTATGGCCCGTGTTGGTCTGAGCTAAATGTGGCAGGACAGGTTTACTCACAGCAGAACTGTCCTCTCTCTCTCTGGGTGTGTAGAGTGGTCCTCCCTCTCCCCCATCACTCAGTAGAACTGTCCTCTCTCTCTCTGGGTGTGTAGGGCGGTCCTCCCTCTCCCCCATCACTCAGTAGAACTGTCCTCTCTCTCTCTGGGTGTGTAGGGTGGTCCTCCCTCTCCCCCATCACTCAGTAGAACTGTCCTCTCTCTCTCTCTGGGTGTGTAGGGCGGTCCTCCCTCTCCCCCATCACTCAGTAGAACTGTCCTCTCTCTCTCTCTCTGGGTGTGTAGGGCGGTCCTCCCTCTCCCCCATCACTCAGTAGAACTGTCCTCTCTCTCTCTGGGTGTGTAGGGCGGTCCTCCCTCTCCCCCATCACTCAGTGATGGACCACCCCAGTGCAGGCATCCTGCTCACTGGTGTTTAGTCAGAGTGGAATTTGGACACTGGTTATTTAGTGGACAGTGTTTGTGATTGAGTGGGTGATGTGGGGGTGGACCATCAGCCAGAGCTTTACTGGATTTTGGTCACTGTGTTGCAACGCCAGTGCCAAATATGTTGAAACACACACACACACACACACACACACACACACACACACACAACCTCTGAGACATTAGTAAACCTTTTATACAGCAAGGAAGCAAAACAAGCACCACAGTGTGGCCTCACATAGAAACCTTCTACACACTCGCCACTTTATTAGAAACACCCCTTTGCTGACACTAACTGGCCACTTTATTAGAAACATCCATTTTGATCTTCCCCTCAGTGGCCACTTTATCGGAAACCATGCACAGGTGCGCCATACAGGTGAACATGTACAGATTGGTTAATCAGTCCCTTCGGTGTGTGTGTGTGTGTGTGTGTGTGTGTGTGTGTGAGAAGAGTCACCGCCACCAAAAAAATGTCCCCCTGTGATGAGAAAGTGATGAAGGTCTGGAGGAGAAACACTGTGTGTAGACAAACTGCGGTAACTGAACAGTTTATCAGAAGGTTTCTGATAAAGTGGCCAGAGGAGTTTCCTTCACCTTTACACACGCACACAAACACACACACACTCTCACATATATACGAACACACTCAAACATATCGTTTCTATGAATGCATGCTTGCTTTGTCTGTGATGGGGTAACCATGACAACTGGCAGTCTTTCTCTTGTCTCTTTCTCTCTCTCTCTCTCTCTCTCTCTCTCTCTCTCTCTCTCTGATGTGTTGCCATGGCGATGATCAGCAGTGATGTTGGCACTATTGACTTGTTCTGCCTCTCTCTGATGATGGTGATGGTGATGGTGAAAAGGTCTGAAGCTTTTGTTGCTCTTGAACTTGATGCAGAAATGTATGAACAGAAGAGCATGTTTTCTGGGTCACACATCGGACTCCGTTCAGGGGATCAGCCGGATCAGAACAAGCTCTTTCTGATTCTTCAGTACTCACTGCAGCCTCCAAGTGGGCTCAGTGCTGATCCTTGATGTAATCCAATCTGTTCCTTGAATGCATCCGTCACTCCCACTGCAGATATCACCACTGTTACACTGCCATCATACATATCCTGAACTACTCTCACATACTTCTCTGTAACACCAGACTTCCTCATACAAAACCACACCTCCTCTCTAGGCACCCTGTCATATGCTTTCTCCAAATCCACAAAGGCACAATGCAGCTCCTTCTGACCTTCTCTGTACTTCCATCAACACCCTCAGAGCAAACGTTGTATCTGTGGTGCTCTTTCTCAGCATGAAACCACACTGCTGTTCACTGATCCTCACCTCTTTTCTTAACCTGCTTCCACGACTCTTTCCCAGAACTTCATGCTGTGGCTGATCAACTTTATCCCTCTTTATCCCTTATTCTTGAAGATCGGTACCAGTGCCTATTTAAACAATCTGGTCAGAAACTCCACTGCCATCTCCCCTAAACATCTCCATGCTTCCACTGGTGTGTCATCCGGTCCAACAGCCTTTCCATTCTTCATCCTCTTCATCGCTGCCCTTACTTCCATCTTGTTTATTTGCTGCACTTCCTGGTTAACTCTTCTCACATCATCCAGTCTTCTCTCTCTCTCATTTTTTTCATTCATCAGCCCCTCAAAGTTCTCCTTCCATTTACTCAGCACGCTCTGTTCACCTGTGAGTACGTTTCCATTTCTATCTTTAATCGTCCTGACCTGTAGCACATCTTTCCCAGATCTGTCTCTCTGTCTAGCCAATCAGTAAAGGTCCTTTTCTCCCTCTTTACTGTCCAACCTCTCATACAATGAAAGTGAGAGTGAAAAAAGTGAAAGTGACTACCCTTGTCATTGACGCAGCACAACACAACAGAATTCAACCTCTGTGTTTCACCCCCACACACACGTGCAGCAGGGGGCAGCTATTGAAAGCGCCCGGGGAGTAGTGACGGGGACGGTACCTTGCTCAATGGAACCTCAAGACAACCTTCTGGTCAGGTAATTGAACCCACAATCTTCCGATCCGGGGCAACTCCCTCACCACTAGATCACCGCTGCCCCGATCTCACCAAACACCTGATCTTTATGGTGGTTCATCTCCTTGTACTCCTGTCTACTTTCTTCATCTCTGACTGTCCCTCTTCTTCTTCACCTCCCTTTTCTTCTGTATACACTCCTGGACTTCTTGGTTCCACCACCAGGTTTCCTTTTCCTCCTTCTTCCTTCCAGATGTCACACCAAGTACATTTCTAGCCGTCTGCCTGATCACTTCTGCAGTAGTTTCCCAGCAATCCGGTAGCTCTTCAACACCTCCCAGTGCCCGTGTTAACTCCTGCCTGAATTCCACCTTGCAGTCCTCCTCCTTCAGCTTCCACCACTTGATCCTCCACTCTGCCCTCACTTTCCTCCTCTTCTTGACCTCCAAGGTCATCCTACAGACCACCATCCTATACTGTTTAGCTACACTCTCCCCTGTCACTACTTTGCAGCCTCCGATCTCCTTCAGACTGACCCTCCTGCAAAGAATATAATCCACCTGTGAGCATCTTCCTCCACTCTTATACGTCACCCTGTGCTCCTCCCTCTTCTTCAAATAAGTATTAACTACAGCCATTTCCATCCTTTTCACAAAATCTACAACCATCTGACCTTCAGCATTCCTCTCCTTCACACCATACCTACCCATCACCTACCCATCACCTCTGTTCCCTTCAGGACTATAGTTAAGTAAAGCTCATGAAGGAAGGCTTTTAATGTGATATTAAAAGTACTGCGAAAGGCTATAGATCACACTGTCACATTAAGATCAATCACAGTTGACAGGGTGTCATGGCTACTCAATACTGTGAGCGTTCACTACAAGGGGCAGTCGTTAGCAGGATCTCATTAATGCGCGTTTGCTTTTAGAAACGTCACTTTAAGCAAAATGAAATCCCTGATGTTTTGTGTTACTATTTTATTTTAAGCAACTGGTTATTAGAAGGTACCGTCCCCGTCTGTTCGCTCCTCCCTGCGATGGGCTGGCGACCTGTCCAGGGTGTGTCCCCGTCCTTCGCCCTGTGTGAGCTGGGATGGACTCCAGCACCCCCCTGCGACCCTAATTAGGACAAGCGGCCCAGAAAATGACTGACTGACTGGTTATTAGATCAGAGAGCGAAATAACATAACCTAGCGAGTAACATGTTTAAATAAAGTTTCATTTGAGAAAATACTGCAGTGTAAGTAGGAGACAGGCTGCTGTGAATGTTTTAGTTAGTGCTGAAGCGTGAGAATGACAACTAAAGGTCCAGAACCAAAATATTTTGGATCTTTTTTAGTCTTGTTGTTTGTGTGTCTTTGTTACCACAGTGATTCCTTTGAGATGCCATGACAATGTCCACTGTCCTGTATTGGAACCAGCTGTTGTGTGTGTGTGTGTGTGTGTGTGTGTGTGTGGTAAGTAAAAAATGTGTTTTTGCCGCCCGGTGCCCGCTGTCCCCTGATGTCTCCGTGGGTTTGTTTATTGTTCACAGAATGGAGGGACTGGCATTTCTGGGTGGAACGAATGCGGTTCCTCTTCCCTTTACTCGACCACATCCTCTTTTCTACGTTTTTAATCTGCTCATCGTGCCTGTTAAATCTGCCATGTCAGTAGATTTTGGCTTGCAGAACACGGGGGGTGGGGTGGGTCGTCCAGGTCTCAGGGTTCCGTTTGTGCTGAGGAAGAACTTTCTGTTCCGCTGTCTCCGGCTCAGGCAGGGACGACACCTCTCCCAGTAGGAAGTGAATCCTCGTCTGTAGGCAAAAATCTATCATGAGCCCTCCAGGAGGACAGTGGGAGTTTAACACCTCAACGCTGACTGGATTAAACTTAGCCAGGCACAGTACCGCTATTTATTAGGTGAGGAGGCACGGCAACAGAGTGAAATGATTTAGGACATTTTTAGCAGCAGGAGTGAGGGCCAGTGGCTGGGAGTGTCCTGGTATTTAGACATCCAGAACGTCCAGAATAGACCTGCACTCTTGCTCAGCTGTGGGACGGTAGGGATGGGGGACTGTCTAAAGAGCGTGGGGGTAGAGTCTGGGACTGTGGTTCTGTCTCTCTCCCTCTCTCTGTCTGTATCTTTGTCTCTGTCTCTGCTATGAATGTTAAGATTCCACTTCCTCTGTCTGTGACCTGTTAAATCCATCACAGTGATAGAAACACACACACACACACACACACACACACACTTTTTCCTGCTGCCCCCCGTCCTGTTCTGTTGAGAAATCTGGAAATAGTTTTTAAACATCCTGTGTGAGAATAAAATGGAACAGAGTGAAAATATTTTTAACAGAATTCCATTCCCCTCCTACACACACACACACACACACACACACACACACACGCACAACTGCAGGTGCAGGAGATGAAGGATCTGATCCACTGTGACGAGAACAGTCTGTGCTGTGCTGGCTGAGGGACGACGCAGGTTCTAGTCTTCTGGTTCAAAAGTTCCGTGAGTAGTGTTACACTGAGAACTGGACACTTTACCAGAACTTAAATCCGTACAGTTCTGTCACGGTTCCAGCCTCCAACAGGTGGCAAATTTGTGGTTCCCCTTCCAGGACCAGAGGTGTCACTTGTTTGTGGTTCACTGTGTGCTGTGTTTCACAATGACAAGAATACTTCTAATACTTAATGCGGTCACTTTCACTTTCATTTCCCTGTATCTCCAAATAAGGACTGTCTGGACTGGAGAGCGATCCGAACATTTAGAGTCCTCACTAAAGTGAGGTAGACTGTGTGAGCTGGTGTCCTCTTCCTCTGTGTGTGTGTGTGTGTGTGTGTGTGTGTGTGTGTGTGTGTGTGTGTGGATAAACGTTCCCTCAAAAACCCACATGCAGAAATGCTGGAATCTTTGGAATGTTAAAAAAGATTCCTCAGCATGTTCCCCATCCAGCCTGCAGAACTACGAAAACCTTAGAAGGAAAAATGTCTGGGACGAAGTATACGTGTGTGTGTGTGTGTGTGTGTGTGTGTGTGTGTGCGCGCGCACACGCACACAGAGAAAAAGCACCTCCTGGTGTGTGTGTGTGTGAAAAAGAAATACACTTCTTTTGCATGTGTGAGAAAAGAAAAATGTTGTTGTCTGTGTTTTATTTTCTCTTTCTTTTTCGTGCTTAAGCACCTGAGAAAACACAAAGCTCATATAGTAACAATCTGGCAACCCCTGAACAGCAGTCACACACAGCAGGAGCTTTCTGGCTACACAGGTAACCAGTTGATGCACCATAGTTACTGACTGGCAACAACCCAGCAACCACTATATATATATAAACCCTAGGAACAGAAAGAGTGTCCGTTTGAGTCCCTCTAGCAACCACCTGAAGAACCATCTAACTGTCTGGCAGCACCCTGGCAACCACCAGTCTCTACAGCCACTCTGTGCAAAACCTCTAACTCATTTTTCTCTCTCTCTCTCTCTCTCTGTCTCTCTCTCTCTCTCTCTCTCTCTCTCTCTCTCTCTCTCTCTCTCTGTCTCTGTCTCTCTCTCTCTGTCTCTCTCTGTCTCTCTCTCTCTCTCTGTCTCTGTCTCTGTCTCTGTCTCTCTCTGTCTCTCTCTCTCTCTCTCTCTCT
>CM029375.1:27871329-27891329 GCA_017165825.1 Hepsetus odoe
GAGGTGTTTCTGATAAAGTGGCCGCTGGGTGGGTGTGTTTCTGATAAAGTGGCCAGCGAGCGGAGGTGTTTCTGATAAAGTGGCCGCTGGATGGGTGTGTTTCTGATAAAGTGGCCAGCAAGTCAAGCTGTGTGTTTTACTGCTGCAGCTTTTACAGGTAGTGAAGGATCATCTATAATGGAAACATGTGGCAGCGGAACTAACGCTACTGAGATTTATCTAAACTGAAGTGTGTGTGTGTGTGTGTGTGCGTGTGTGTGTGTGCTGTCTGAACCAGTGTAAAATGATCCAGCGAAGAACAGCTACTCTGAATAAAAAGGTTTTATTATACAGTGGCATCAAACTTTAAGTAGAAGACATTGTTCCACAGTGCACACTTACAGACTGATGAATAAAACAACGTAGTCGCAGGAAGGTCTCCACCGTGACGACTCAGTGATGGCGTCCGGTCCCGTTTTTCTCCATGAAGTTACAGTTAAGTCAAGATGAGGGCAGTTGTTTAGGCCTTGGCATTGTTCTGTTAAAATGTAGGTCAATTAAATCAATTAAAATGCTGTTTTGTCCTCTGAAAGCAATGATGACCATTACAGTCAC
The DNA here is from genome assembly GCA_017165825.1 of Hepsetus odoe. Lineage (NCBI taxonomy): Eukaryota > Metazoa > Chordata > Actinopteri > Characiformes > Hepsetidae > Hepsetus > Hepsetus odoe. Next base: position 27,871,924 of record CM029375.1, read on the forward strand.
TACAACCGAAACCTTCATGAGAAACAGCTTCTGCCACCACCTGCACCACCCGCTTGTTCTAAACCATCTCTCCCTGTCTTCTCTCTTATGTCTCCTTCTGTCTGTCCTGCTTGGACACTCAGAAGGACCGTCTTTTCTGTGGTCCATTTAGGAAACTTAACAAACTCTCTAATAATGATTGAAACAATAAAAGAACCAGAGATCCTTTCCTTTTCATGCAGCAGAACTCTGGAACACACTGCTCACCAACATCCATCAGTTTAAAAAAAACATCAGAAATTCAAGCATTCAGCAGAGATTTCTGTTCATGCGTTAATATTCCCGTTAAAACTCACTCTGACCATTTTATACACATTTGAAAGAAAGATTTTAAGATTTCTTTCATTTCAAAATCTGCAGCAGTTTTAGCTGCAGCTAAATGTCTAAGCTAATGGCTCCATCAGTAATGTGGATTACAACAGTAACTCCACTCAGACAGAGCGAGTGCTCCGGGCGGTCAGGGCTGGATTAACGTCTGTAATGCAGAGAACCGCCAAAACGACAGAAACCACACTCCTTACTCTGCCGTTAAACTTCACTCGGCTGTTGGTCGTTTGCTGGATATTGTGTGTGTTTGTTAGTGTGTGTGTGTGTGTGTGTGTGTGTGTGTGTGTGTGTTGAGCGTGTTTGACTTAATGAGTTAAAACTAGTAAACTTTACACTCTCAGTACATTCCTGTACTTTTAACTTATATAGTTTTTAACTATATAGTATTTAACTATATATATATATACACACACACACACACACACACACACACACACACACACAGTTCTGTTCCATAGTTTTAGGCAGGTGTGAAAAATGCTGTAAACAGAACGCTTTCAGAAATATCAATAATGATTGTTTATTTTGATCAATTTACAAAATGCAAAGTGAGGAACAAAAGAAAAATCTACATCAGATCAATATCTGGTGTTACTACCTTTTACCTTCAGAGCAGCATCAGTTCTTCTAGGAACACTCGCACACAGTCAGGGATTCTGTAGGATTATAGTCGGTGTCTGATCAACCAGTTTTACCAAACAGGTACTGATGATCATCAACGTCACACGGAGGAGAAACACAGTCGTGTTTGGAACGAGTGTACCTAGAAGAACTGATGCTGTTTTGAAGGTGAAGGGTGGTCACACCAGATATTGATCTGATTTAGATTCTCTTTGGTTCATTCACTGCATTTTGTTGATTGATGAGAATAAATGATCAACACTTCCATTTCTGAAAGCGTCTGTTTACAGCACTTTACACACCTGACTAAAACTTTTGCACAGTGCTGTGTGTGTGTATATATATTATATTTATATATAGTATTGTGTGTGTGTGTGTGTGTGTGTGTGTGTGTGTGTGTGTGTGTGTGTATAGTATATATACTGTTGTCCATTTCATGTAGCCCTATCTGCCTTTGTCCAGAAAATACTCTCTCTCTGTCCCGCGCACACACACACGCACACACACACGCACACACGCACACACACACACACACACACACACACACACACGCGCACACACACACGCACACACACTAGTCTAGTCTGTGTAGTCTGTGTGTGTACCTGACGTTCCTGATGTTACACCTGTTAATGTCTGCTGTAAGCTTGGGCAGCGGCTCGGCCTCATGCTTCACATTCGGGAAGATTTCACAATTTCTGTTTTTTTTTCTTTTTTTTTTTTTCCAGTCCTCAGAAAGTCATCATCCCCCTTTTCTCCATTTAGGAGTGTGTGACGCTGTCGGCAGAGAAAAGTTTCTGTTTGTCTCTGGTGGTGCTTTATGTGTTTACGTGAATACGCTGCTAAAATTAACCACAGCAGTCTCACATTCAGTCTCAAAGGAATCTGGAACACAAACACACACGCACACACACACACACACACACACACACACACACACACACACACACTCACACTGTTTTTATAATGTCAGCATTCCAGGTGAAGAATTTTTGCTCCAATCAAATCAGTTGCAATTCAGTCTGTTTTGTGTGTGTGTGTGTGTGTGTGTGTGTGTGTGTGTGTGTGTGTGTGTGAATGCTGCAATAGACGGATGGATAGAAGGACAAACCGAAGGAAGGATGGAAAATCAAATATATGAAAAGTTGGAAGGTGGAATGCATGAATAGATGGAGGGAAGGTCAGATGGAAATATGTTCAGGTGGATGGACAGACAGATGGATAGATGAATGGATTGGTAGATGAATAAGTGTATAGATGGATGGTAGCTGGATGGATGGAAGGTCAGATGATTAGCTGGATGAATGGATGGATGGACAGATGACTGGATATACAGATGAATACATGGATGGATAGAAGTTCAGTTGGACAGATGGATGGATGGATGGTCAGGTGACTGGATATACAGATGAATACATGGATGGATAGAAGTTCAGTTGGACAGATGGATGGATGGATGGTCAGGTGACTGGATGGACAGATGGATGGATTCAGAGCTGAGGGTCAGTGAGAGTCTCTCTTGCTAGAGGATCTTTAAAGGGGATCCAGTTTCAGGCTGAACTAAAACCCATTGATTGTGAAACGAGTGGAAAAACTGATGAATTATAAACGGCAGTTGTTTAAATTTAGACGTGTTCACATGTGTGAGTGATCGACCCAAAGCACTGAACCGAATGAAGGATCAATCTGTATCCTTCATCTCTCTTTTCTTTCATCTCTCCTTCATTTCACATCAAATGATCCTTCTCTGCTCGTTAGAAGAAACTGCCTTCTCTCACTTTTCATGTTTGATTCCCTTTTATTAACATTTATGGTGTTTAGCAGATGTTCTTCTCAAGGATGATGCACAGAAGTGCAGAACAGCAGGACAGCTAACCCTAACCCTAACCCTAACCCTAATCCTAACCCTAACCCTAACCCTAATCCTAACCCTAACCCTAACCCTAATCCTAACCCTGACAGCAGGGGGCGCATGTTGGGGATGAGGTCGTACACAATAACATGTTTAAGTGATGTCACCGAATAGTTGATTCTAAATACAAATGATCTGATCTCAAACTCAAATCCTGTTCCTCAGTCCCTTAAGGTTCTCCTTTGCCTTTACTTTCTGAGTCTCAGTTCCTCACAAGGTTCTTCACTGCTTTCCCCTTTCAAGGCTTGCTTCCTCCCAAGGGTTTTTACTTGCCTTTAACCCAAACCCTAACCCTAATTTGGTGTCTTCTGTCTAATCTGAGGACTTTAGGTTGTATTCTTTGCATTCCTTGGTTTGAAAAGCACCTTTTTATTGCAAAGGACAAAGACCATGAGGTCATTAAAAAGCTCTAAAGTGTGAGACGTCCTGTCTGGTCAGCACTTGCACTCTGTGTTTGGTGAGGAGTTTAGAACATTAGCCTCTTCATTCTTTTAAGGCAAATAATTATCTGTCTCTCTCTCTCTCTCTCTCTCTCTCTCTTTCTTTCATTTCTGTCCTGTGCTCGTTATGCTGCGGAGGGTAATTATGGTTAATTACGGTGGTTTGTTCAGGAGAGAATTGTGAATTAGAGAGATTTTGACCTCTGATTAGTCAAAAAGACAGTTGAAGAAAAACATCTGATCCTGTCTCGGCCTCCACAGGTCAGTATTCTTGTCAGTGCAATTTCACACCTAGTCTTACAGAACACACACACACACACACACACACACACACACACACACACACACACACAACCAGAAGACAGCATTGCTTTCATATCAATACCAATGACTGTTGCATGCAGTAATCACGATCACATTAATCATGTGCACAAAACCAAAAGCTTCACGATGAACAGAACAGTTGTTTCCCAAAGTCCCATCTGAAAAGGCCATACAGTACTGTGTAGAAGTGTTCACCCCCTCATCTCTTTATATTCTGTAGCAAATGTTTAAAAATCCTGTTTCCTGTCAGACGGTCTGATCTTTATCAGATTGAGGATTACATAAAAGAAACGTGAACAAATGTTTTAGTGCTCCAGGCTGTAAAGTGTCCTAAAGGTACAAGGTTCTAAATAACGTTGTTCCACCTGCTCAGCGTTCAGCATCAGCAGTAAATGAATCACCTGATCATTTGGAATCATCTGCTCCTGGTTCTTCACTGCTTCATGTCTTCAGTTAGACGCTTTGTTCTGCTTGAAGGTTCAGACGTAGATCACTGTGTGGATTAACCAACACAGAACTATCAAACTGCTCAGGTACAGAGACTGGACTGAACATGAGAGACAACAACACTGTCCTTCAGGAAGATCTGGAGAACTGCTCAGGTACAGAGACTGGACTGAAAATGATTCCACAACATCAGAACAGAGTCAGGAGGAACCCAGTCTTGGAATCAGGGGTTCCGGATCTCAGGATGATCAGAAGCTGATATGTAGACATACGCTCTATTGGGATGAGGCTCCACCCACAAATATAGAGCACATTTTTTAACTCAACATGTATAATGTTATCTGTTCAGCAGCATCCAGGGATAATGGGGGAAACTCATTTTACAAATTAATTTTATTACTGTAGGTTATAACTCTTCAACAGTTGCCATGGTAACAATATATTAAATTGGAAATGCCTCTTATTTATCTATTATTTAATGTATAATATGATTGGAAACATTAATGACCACCAAACTTAAAACATCCCCAGTTTTCATTTCAGAAATTTGATCAAAATGTGCTAGTTGTGGAGTTTCGGGACGAGGTCCCAGGATCGGAAGGTCGTGAGTTTGAATCTCAGACCAGTAGGTTCCCCTGAGGTACCCCTGATCAAGGTACCATTCACATCACTGCTCCCTGGGTACTGGTTATTGCTTCCCGTGCTGGATGGTGTGTGTGGGTTAAATACAGAGGATGTGTACGACTGGTTCTCTGGCGCTTTTCCTGGCCTCATTCTTGTCCGTGAGTAAAGCCGAGCTTCACTAAAGATCAAACCTTCACTTCTCTCCAATTTCTTCTGCACTGTTGAAGATCAAATGCTCACACCTCGGCATGGTAGACTTCCCAATTATCTCAGGACTACAAAGAGTGGTGGGATGACTCATATACACACCAGGAGAAGCTGGTCTACCCACTGTTCAGAGTGTTCTTCAGCTTCTTCCTCTTCCCCAGTTTCAGGCTGTTGGAAGGTTTCAAGAATAAAGAAGAATCTCTGATTCTACTGTAAGCTGTGCCGAATGATTTCTTCACCTACCCACCTGTTTATCCAGGTGACTTTAAACTCTAACATTCAGTATTCAGATTACAACACCATGGCTAACAGTCTCAGACTAACCAGGGTCAGCGTCCTGATCTTTAGTACTTTTTGGCTCTTAATGGGCAATTACTGATCTGTCTAGATTCTTTAGGCAGAAGTCTAAACACCTAAATAGACCCTAATTGGACCAAGGTAGGGTTCTTCTGGTGGAGGTGCTAAAAGCTCTTATCGTTCCAGTTGTGGTCCCTCTGGTAGAAGTCTAAACAGCCCTCAGCCCTGGTTAGTCTAAGACTGCTCCTGATGGTGAAGGTTTTGATCGTAATATCTAAAATGTCCAAAATAGTTAAATAAGTTGCATCTGACTTCATTTTGCAAAAATAACAAATATTGTTTTCTGTATAGACATTTTACAGCTAGCTTGATAACAGGACTATCGTTAGCATTGATTGAAGATTGAAGGTTAGAGTTAAATATCAGGCTGTGTGTATAGAGTAATTTGTAATTTACATAAAGCGCAATAATATAAACACTGACATGTAAATTAAATTGAAATAAAATTAGATTTTTTTTAAATAAATGTAAAAATGGGTCAAGCTACATACATATATAATAATGTATTATTAGACATTTAAGGTGAGGAAGAGTGTGTGGAGAGTGTTTTGGAAGTGAAGAGGGTGTCAGGGAGGGTGATGAGTTTGAAGCTGGAAGTTGAAGGTGTGATGATGAATGTTGTTAGTGCTTATGTTCCACAAGTTGGTTGTGAGATGGAGGAGAAAGAAGAATTCTGGAGTGAGTTAGATGAAGTGATAGAGAGTGTACCCAGGGGAGAGAGAGTGATGATTGGTGCAGATTTTAATGGTCATGTTGGTGAAGGGAACAGAGGTGATGAGGAGGTGATGGTAAGTATGGTGTCAAGGAGAGGAATGCTGAAGGTCAGATGGTTGTAGATGTTGTGAAAAGGATGGAAATGGCTGTAGTTAATACTTATTTGAAGAAGAGGGAGGAGCACAGGGTGACGTATAAGAGTGGAGGAAGATGCTCACAGGTGGATTATATCCTTTGCAGGAGGGTAGAAATAGAATAGGAATAGGCTTTATTGTCATACAAATATACAACGAAACTGTGGGGGGTGCTTCCCCTACCTCAGTGCATTATAAACTATAAAAGCAAACACACAAATAAAAAACACAAACATTTCACACTAAATAAGGATTTAGCATCAAAAAGGTGCTTGATGTGACATCTGGAAGGAAGAAGGAGGAGAAGGAAACCTGGTGGTGGAACTTTCCTGGGTGAAGGGGGAGGAGTTTAAATACTTTGGATCAACAGTTCAGAGTAACGGCGAGTGTGGAAGAGAGGAGAAGAAGAGGGTGTAGGCAGGTTGGAATGGGTGGAGAAGAGTGACAGGAGTGATCTGTGACAGACGGGGATCAGAAAGAGTTAAAGCGAAGGTTTACAGGACAGTAGTGAGACCAGCTATGTTGTATGGGTTGGAGACGGTGGCACTGACAAAAAGACAGGAGGTGGAGCTGGAGGTGTCAGAGTTAAAGATGCTGAGATGTTCGTTGGGTGTGACGAGGATGGACAGGATTAGAAATGAGTATATTAGAGGGACAGATCAGGTTGGACATCTTGGAGACAAAGTGAGAGAAGCGAGACTGCGTTGGTTTGGACATGTGCAGAGGAGAGACGAGGAGTATATCAGGAAAGTGAAAGTGACAACCCTTGTCATTGCGAGGTCACAGCACAGCAGACAGTGAACCACAACCAAACTGCTCTGCTTTTAACCCACACACTCAAACACCGTGCAGCAGGGGGCAGCTATTGAAAGCACCCGGGGAGCAGTGACGGGGAAGGTACCTTGCTCAAGGGTACCTCAGGGCAACCTATTGGGATGGGGTTCAAACCCCCGATCCTCCGATCATGTGACCAACGCCCAAACCACTAGGCCACCGCTGCCCCAGGAGGATGTTGAAGATGGAACATGGAGCTGCCAGGAAAGAGGAGAAGAGGAAGAACAAAGAGGAGGTTTATGGATGGTGAGAGGATAGTTTGAAGGAAGAAGATGCAGAGGACCGGAAGAAATGGAGACGGTTGATCTGGTGTGGCGACCCCTAAACGGGAGCAGCTGAAAGAGGAAGAAGAAGTAAAAAAAAGAATTGATATTTGTACACTTTCATTTTGTATTTGCTTGAAAACAGATGAGAGTCTTACTAGCAGAAGTTTTTTTTTAACTCAGACCAAAATGTCCTTGTGAAAGTGGCCTCACTTAAAGATTTTCTTTTCTTCTTCACCTTTTTTCTCCTTTTTTTTCCTCTTTACCCTTTTCCTCTCTCTCCTGTCCGGCTCCCTGTGGTCGTTTTAAACCCAGAACTCATTTTAGATGGAAATAAGTGAATGTCGCTGAAAATTCCCACCTCAATTACAGCAGAATTAAATAATGAACCTCTTATGTAATGAGACTCTGTTCTCTCTACCCACCTCTCTCCCTCCCTCCCTCCCTGTTGCTTGTATTAGGTTTTCCTGCTGTGTGTCCAGACCCATACTGTGTGTGTGTATTTGTGTGTGTGTGTGTGTGTGTATTCAGGGATATCATATTAATAAAGTGGTTTAATAAAGAGATTATTCACCTAAAGAGACTCTTTCAGAACAACTCAAAAACCACACACTGCTGAAAACCGTGTGTGTGTGTGTGTGTGTGTGTGTGTGTGTGTGTGTGTGTGTGTAACAGTAGGAGGTCACTGCATGCTGTGCGGTGAGTGTTTCCGGGGCAATTATGGAGCAGCTTAACGAGCGTTAAGGAGTCTAACAATGCTTAACGAAGTTTAACGAGGCCTGGCTTTGGTCCCCTACTGAACAGCTTCGTTAACTCAGAGCCGGGTGGGCGGACAGTTCACTAATGAGCGCACAACTGATCTCTAATCTGTTAATCAGATGCAGGAAAAGTGACCGCCCCCTCACAAACAGGGGACCTGACCACCCCCCCCACTCTCTGTCACACATTCCATTAGCTTCATTAGCATACCGTTAGCTGGAGGATGTTGTTAGCATTCTTTTAACATCGTTAGGATGTTTAACATGTTAGGTGGCTTTTAACTGAATAAAAACCGATTCACTGAAACTTCCTTTTTTCTGCTGCAATGAAAACCTAAAGTGAGAAGATATTAAGAAATCTATTTCATTATACATTTAGCATTTATCAGACGCTCTTATCCAGACAGACGTCCATGTCCTGATTACAGGGACAGTCCCCCCCGGAGACACTCAGGGTTCAGGGTCTCAGGGACCCAGTGGTGGTAGTGCTGGAGGTGGGACTTAAACCTGGGAGCCATAGGTCCATAGAGCAGTACCCACCAATAGACCACCACCACTCATATCTCTCTCTGTCTGTCTCTCTCTCTCTCTCTCTCTCTCTCTCTCTCTCTCTGTGTAACGGGGGAGTTCAAGGGCTGTGGCTGAAATCCTCTCCACTGAATAGACTTTAGTTTGGTTCCACAGAAGAACCATGGCTGACAAAGTTCTGGTTCTGATAGAAAGGTGTGGGAACACAAAGTACAGCTGTGAATGGGACGGCAGACTAGTTAGATGTCCACGCTGTCCCCTGTCCACAGAAAGCTCTTACAATGGACGTCAGAACTGGAATGATGGAGCGATGGAAGAAAATGGGCTGGCACTGATGGATCCTGTTCTCTTTTGCATCATGTGGACAGCCAGGTGTCTGTGTGTCCTTAGCTGTGAAAGAGACACCAGGATGCACTTTGCACACCCCTGTGACGCTCTGGACAAGGATCTGCTGAGAAACTGCATTCATGTGGACGATACTTTGACACCTAAAAGTCTCTGCAGTTCCCCCCTTCATGGAGACGGTGTCCCCTAATGGCAGTGTCCTCTTTCAGCAGGACAATACTCCCTCACACTGCAGACACTGTTCAGGAACCAACTGAGGAACAAAGAGTTCAAAGTGTTCCTCCAGGTTCCCCACTTCTCAGACCCATCCAACATGTGTGGGACAAACCAGTCCCATCTATGGACCCTTGTCCCAACATTATGATAATGTGATTGTGTGTGTGTGTGTGTGTGTGTGTGTGTGTGTGTGTGTGTGTGAGTGTGTAAAGGTCAGTAAAGGTGTTAGCATGTTGTCTGATCCTGATCTGGAGCTGCAGCTGGCACTGGGGATGCCAATCCCACAATCCTTTGCTGCGAAGTGACTCATATGCCAGACAGCAGGTCTTTGTGCCGGTGTGTGTGTGTGTGTGTGTGTGTGTGTGTGTGTGTACCGCTGTTGCACACGTTAAAACAGCAGGAGAGAGAACAGTTTCACTGCAAACACACACTCTGATTGGTTAGCTGTCTGTCTCTGCACTGATGATTCCGATCAGTCGTGTGTTTAATCACCTCCATCTTAATCTTTCTGTCCCTGTTTGTGTCCTCAGGCTGTATAATCTGGACTGTGGACAGAGGTGGATGCAGACATGCTGACCGGACTGTTCACTCTCCTCCGAAACTTCACAGAGAGGTAGGAGTGTTCACTCACACACACTCTCACTCATACACACTCGCCTTAAACCCATCCATCACAGGGCTGCATGTTTGGGGAGATAAATCCTGAGGGATAAACTGAGAAATGGAGAGGATCCGTCTTCTGTTGGTGGTTTTGTATCAGAGGTTGGTTCTGCTGGATCAGAACCTTTTACACCTTGTTCACGTTTCAGATATTTACCTGGAAACCTGCCAGATCTTTAAAAACCTGCTTACACATCTGATCAGTCCAACCTTTTCAGCTCCAGCAGATTTTAAAGCTGTAAATCTCCATCTTCCTGGATCATTCATCTCCATATTAACCCATAACCATCTCTCTACACCGATCCTCTCCACTGTTTCTGCTACAGAATCTCTAGCACTTTCACTTTTCTAATATTTAATGTCTCCTTTCAGCAAATATTACAAATACCATCAATCAACACTAACTGGCCACTTTATCAGAAACACCCCATGTACTTCCCTCACTGGCCACTTTATTGGAAACAGCGGTGATCTGGTTCGTCATTTGGAGTTCGCTGTGGGTTTTGTTTGTTGTTTTGGCGGTTACTCAAACTCATGAATATTCAGTGAAATGGTCGTTAATGTAGACACTCCTGTGAAGACAGGAGTCCCGATTCTGCAGGACATTCAGAACATCAGGTCTCCAGGGTCTGTAGGGGACAGCACCAAGTCTCTCTCTGTAAACACTCCACCATCCATCACTGTTCACTCTGCAGTGTGTGTGAGTCCAGAGATATGAAAATAAAGAGGCAGCGCTGTGTGTGTGTGTGTGTGTGTGTGCATGCGCGCTCGCTCTCAATGGGCAGATAATTACACGACAATCTGTAATCAGGAGTGAAGAACACAGAGCAGGGCTTTATCTCCTCTCTTCTCCACTCTTCTCCTCTCTTTTCTTCTCTTTTCTTCTCTTCTCCTCTCCTCTCTTCTCCTCTCTTTTCTCCTCTTCTCCTCTCCTCTCCTCTCCTCTCCTCTCTTCTCCTCTCCTCCTCTCTTCTCTTCTCTTCTCCTCTCTCCTCTTCTCTTCTCCTCTCCTCTCTTCTCCTCTCTTCTCTCCTCCTCTCTCCTCTTCTCTCCTCCTCTCTTTTCTGCTCTTTTCTTCTCTTCTCCTCTCCTCTCCTCTCCTCTCTCTTTTCTTCTCTTCTCCTCTCCTCTCCTCTCTTCTCCTCTCTTTTCTCCTCTTCTCCTCTCCTCTCCTCTCCTCTCCTCTCTTCTCCTCTCCTCCTCTCTTCTCTTCTCTTCTCCTCTCTCCTCTTCTCTTCTCCTCTCCTCTCTTCTCCTCTCTTCTCTCCTCCTCTCTCCTCTTCTCTCCTCCTCTCTTCTCTTCTCTTCTCTTCTCTTCTCCTCTCTTCTCTTCTCTCTGAAGCTGGAGGGGTTCTTTCTGTGTTTTGGAAGGTGTAGTGAGAGCTCTATTGATTGGCTGGTTTGTTTGGACCAGAATCAATCTGGATCTTTAGTGTCCATGTTGGCGATGTATAGGTGGTTTGTGTGTATCAATGATATGGAACACACACACACAACACACACACAGACACACTGAGCAGATCTCCTCATGATTAATCAATCACTTCAGCAGGTTCTCTGTGTCACATGACCTCAAAATGCTCACACACCCTCGAGGACGTGTTCTATACGTCCATTCTGTTATTGACAGGACTGTATTGACACTTACCGAGACAGGAGAACGTCTTCCTGTCCCGAATTCTCCTGTTTAAATATAAAATCAGATATTGTATGTAAACACAATATATTCTGCGTTAATTGATTATTTGTAACGATTGTTAAAAGACGTAAAAGATTCCAAACAAGCATCTGCAGAAACTGCAGGACTCACTCTGCTCTGAGAAGATCAATGTTCCTGATTCTGTCTTTAGAACAAGACAAAATCAACTTCCGTAAAAAACCTGCTGCAGAATCTCTGTCCATCAAGAGGAACAAACTTCACCCCACATCTGTTTCAGCCTGACGACCCTCAGTCCTTCAGAACAGCGTCCCGCGGACACAAGGACACATGGTGGAGGTGGAGCTGCCTTAAGATCTGAACATCCATGATGGCACCCAAAATCTGCCCTCGTCCAGAAAACCCTGCCAGAGACAACATAACTGCTTTTTATTCCTTGCTCTGTCGCTCTGTCTCTCTCTCTGTCTCTGTCTCTCTCTCTGTCTCTCTGCAATGTTATGGACTCTGAACAGTGGATCTTTCTGTCCTGCCGTCTCGTCAGTCCGTCTCTGATTGTAATCGATGACAGGAGGAGGTGGAGATCAGGGAGAGTGGAGGGACATGTGGTGTAGCAGGTGGGGGAAAAGAAAAGCAGTTTAATGTGTTTTATTAATTTTATTTCAGAAACAGGTGGAAGAAAACAGTATGTGCTCAAAAAAGCACAAACAAATGATCTGATTTTAAATGAAAACATTTTATTAAAGTGTATAAATATGAACTTAAAACAGTGGACACGCCCGTTATTTACTGAAGTGTGAGCACAGTTGTGGAAAAATGTACTCAATAAAAGTAAAAAGTACAGGAATGTGAGTATAAAGTAAGATGTGTCTCCAACGAACACTTTAATGTGTGTGTGTGTGTGTGTGTGTGTGTGAGAGAGAGAGTTTCTGTGAGTGTGTGAGTGTGAGTGTGTTTGAGTGAAGGCTTTTCCTAATTGATTTGATTGGGGTTCATTAATTATGAGCAGCTGTTCTGTAATGAACTCTGATGGTTATTGATCTGCAGTGTTTGATCAGTTTTACAAAAACCAACACAAAACAACGGACACCCAGGCATCGATACACACACATCACACCACACACCACAACACACAACACACATCACACACCACAACACACATCACACCACACACCACAACACACAACACACACCACATCACACCACACACCACAACACACAACACACACCACAACACATCACAACACACACCACACACCACAACACACACCACACACCACAACACACAACACACACCACAACACACAACACACACCACAACACACATCACACCACATCACAACACACATCACACACCACACATCACACCACATCACAACACACATCACACACCACACATCACACAACACACACCACAACACACATCACACACCACAACACACATCACACCACATCACAACACACCACATCACAACACACATCACACCACAACACACATCACACACCACAACACACAACACACACCACAACACACATCACACACCACAACACACATCACACACCACACATCACACAACACACACCACAACACACACCACAACACACATCACACACCACAACACACATCACACCACATCACAACACACATCACACCACAACACAACACAGATCACAACACACACCACACATCACACAACACACACCACACAACACAACACACATCACACCACACACCACACCACACACACTCCTGTCCCCTCCATAGAGACACTCAGGAATCTTGGACGATGTGTTGCAGTAAAAGGTTTTAAAGGTGTTGATTCTGGAGTTTTGGACTGACTGTGTAACAGGTGCAAGACTCAGTAAAGTGGAAACACACACACACACACACTCACACACACTCTCTGTCTGTCTGTCTCTCTCCCTCTCTCTGTCTGTGTCTCTCTCTCTCTCTCTCTCTCTCTCTCTCTCTCTCTCTGTCTGTGTCTCTCTCTCTCTCTTTCTCTGTCTGTCTGTCTGTCTGTCTGTCTCTCTCGGGGTCTCTCTCTCTCTCGTACAGTTCAGCCGGCAGCTCTGGAGGACCACGTTCAGGGGTCACTGTTGTTCAGCAGGTTGTTTGACCTTCTCCTCCTTTTGTTGAGTTAATTGCTCGTTGAGTTAATTGCTCGTTAAGTGTGATGTTTCTGGGTCTGAGTGATTGATGCTGAGATTAAAGAGTTTTTAATGAAATAAATGGAACAAACAGAAGGAGGAAACAGCAGCTTTTAAATATTAAACACAGTCTCACTGCTGCAGGACATGAACCCATGTCTGATAAGGCCAAGATGAAAGAACAACTGTGTGTGTGTGTGTGTGTGTGTGTGTTATTTATGCATGCCCCTAGTGTTCTTAAACATGTTGAACTGCTCTGATTGGTTGGTTTACCCTGAAGGTGTGTTTCTGCTGTATGTAAATCTGTGATTTACTTTAATCATAAACTCTGTTTTACTGTTGTACTCGATCTCTCTCTATCTCTCTCTCTCTGTCCGTCTCTCTCTCGCTCTCTGTCTGTCTCTCTCTCTCTCTGTCTGTCTGTGTGTCTCTCTCTCTCTGTCTGTCTCTCTCTCTCTCTCTCTGTCTGTCTGTGTGTCTCTCTCTCTCTGTCTCTCTCTCTCTCTCTCTCTGTCTGTCTGTGTGTCTCTCTCTGTCTGTGTGTCTCTCTCTGTCTGTGTCTCTCTCTCTCTCTGTCTGTGTCTCTCTCTCTCTCTGTCTGTGTCTCGCTCGCTCGCTCTCTCTCTGTCTGTCTGTGTTTCTCTCGCTCGCTCTCTCTCTCTCTGTCTGTCTGTCTGTGTCTCTCTCGCTCGCTCTCTCTGTCTGTCTCTCTCTCTCACTCTCTCTGTCTTTCTGTCTCTCTCTCCGTCTCTCGTTCTCTCTCTCGCTCTCCCTCTCTTGCTCTCTCTCGCTCTCTGTCTGTCTCTCTGTCTCTCTCTCGCTCTCTCTGTCTTTCTGTCTCTCTCTCTCGCTCTCTGTCTTTCTGTCTCTCTCTTTCTCGTTCTCTCTGTCTTTCTGTCTCTCTCTCTCGTTCTCTCTGTCTTTCTGTCTCTCTCTCGCTCTCTCTGTCTGTCTGTGTCTCTCTCTGTCTCTCAGAGCAGTCGTGTGTTAATGTTTGTATCCAGAGATTTCAGGGTTCCCAGGACGGGCAGTAAAATGTGGAGCTGGTGTGTAAGCAGGTTTCAGTCAGTTCTAGATATGGCTCTGATTGTGGCGCCATAGTGCACTATTGTTTAAATATTCAGTGGGTTCTAGATATATTGCTGACAGAAGAGTCATAATGTAAGCTGCTTGTAGTCAGTTTTAGATATTTCATTGACTCTGGAGCAATACCGTTCTAGATATGTCACTGACCTCCTAAAGCAACAGTTCCATGAAAAAGGGGGGGGGGTTTATCAGTAAGGAGCGGTAAGTGAATTGCGGACCACACACCTGGTGTTCCCATCGCTCTGTTTGTTAATTAGAGACACTAATTAAGTTGTCTGAGACTGACAGAACCTCCTCAGGGCTTAAAACCAATCAGAGGAGTCCGTCCACACACACACACACACACACACACACACACCTACCTGCACGTGCTTTGACAGCCTCATCAGGAACATTCTGTAGCAGTTCTTTCGTTTTTCCAGGGAAATATCTTGATCTTTATCGTATTATTGTTTTATTACTTGATAAGACCTTTAGAGGGCAGCAGTGAGCAGTGTTTGTTTATTTGATGTTACTGAGGCCTTTAGAGGGCGACGGTGAGTAACACTTGGATATGTTTGATAATGTCATTGTTTTTTAATGTAGTAAATACAGCTCATGTGTGTGAGAGACGGAGAGAGACAGACAGACAGAGAGAGAGACAAAGACAGAGACAGACAGACAGGCAGAGAGAGAGAGAGAGAGAGAGAGAGAGAGACAGACAGACAGGCAGAGAGAGAGACAGACAGACAGGCAGAGAGAGAGAGAGCGAGAGAGACAGACAGACAGGCAGAGAGAGAGAGACAGAGACAGACAGACAGGCAGAGAGAGAGAGAGAGAGACAGACAGACAGGCAGAGAGAGAGACAGACAGGCAGAGAGAGAGACAGACAGACAGACAGGCAGAGAGAGAGAGAGAGAGAGACAGACAGACAGGCAGAGAGAGAGAGAGAGAGACAGACAGGCAGAGAGAGAGAGAGAGATGAAAAATGAAAGAATGGGGGGTGGGGGTAACAGGTGGACTACAGTGTGTTACAGTATAGTTATATACACACAAATACACACTAAGCATCTGTGTGTGTGTGTGTGTGTGTGTGTGTGTGTGTGCATTTTCTGGCGTGATGCTGCTCTGGATCATGATCGCTCTCAGTAGCGGTCCAGAAACACAATCTGTCACCACACGCGCACACACACGCACGCGCACACACACACACGCACACACACACAGTTGGTCGGCTGGTGTGTGGGTGTAATTAGTGTTAATAACACAGTTAATCAGTGTAATCAGTGAGAGTCTAACGGCTCTGTTTCTCTAAACCTGCACATCTGTCTCTCGGTGTCCCGTCACTCAGACACTGTGTGGCCAAAAGTATATGGACACCTGGCCATCACGTCCACATTCGTTTGATTTTCGATTTTAGTGCGGATTTGGGCCCAAAAGAGTATTTGATGATGGACAAGAAGGTCTGGATTACAGCTGACCTTCCAGTTTTTCCTAAATTTCAGGTCTGCAGCCCATTGGAGTTCCTCCGCGATGTATCTTTTGGGTTTTCATGATGCTGGAACCGAGAAGGTCCTTCTCCACTGTGTTTAGGTGTGTAAAAAAATAAATAAATAAATAAATTGTGAGGCGTGTGTGTAGATGAAATGCAGAGGAAGCATTTTGAAGTGTTTCACAATGACAAAAACAGTCACTTTCACTTCAAAATGTCTTAAAACTTCACTGGCACTGAAGTCTGAAGAACGGCCCCTGCTCATAATTCCTCCTCCACCAAACCTTACTGTTGGCTCTGTGTGTTATGGTCGACATTATGGTCGTTCCTGGCCAGTTATATATACACAGTTCCTTTGTATATATGCGTGTGTGTGTGTGTGTGTGTGTGTTCAGAACCATAGTGCCAGGTCTGTTTATGGTCTAAAGGTCTAAACATCAAATAAACAAAGTGATGTTTAGACCTCTAGAGGGCGACGGTGAGTAACGTTTGGTTAGTGTTTCTGATAAAAGCTGCTCAGGCTCGGTTTTAAATCTGAATAGCAGCCTGTCTGTTCACACCTGGCACTGTGGTTCTGAACACACACACACACACTCATACACATGCACACAGACAAAGATACACATATAAACACACACTCTCAGTCCATTACAGTTTTATCTCTGTGACCTGTCCACACACCTCCTCGTCCCCCGCCTTGTCGTCCCCCGTAATTAGAGGACAGATTGTCGTCTTTATGGCATTTAGTGAACATGCTGTATTAGCATATGATTAAAACCACACCGCAAATTTGCATAACATTTGCATAACCCTTGCGGCCTCTTTAAAGTGACAGTTTATTCAAAAATCATGAATCTGCTCCATCAGCTGAGGCGTGTTTGGTTCCTGAGGCGGCAGGAAGAGGCTGCTGCTCCATTTAAGGTGGAGCTGGAATTCCAGAGAGAAGATTCGGTGCTAATTGAAGGGAAATAAGCTTCCGTATCGTTAGTGTTGCAGATCCAGCACTTTGGGTTCTGTTTTTTGGGCTGAAGTATCGCTTTAATGGCATAGAGGTCACTTTAGTCACCCTTCGCCTCTGGGCCTGTGGGTCATACCTACGTCTGTTCCAGAAATATCCACACTGCACACACGCACACACACCCACCCACCCCCACACACACACACACACACACACACACACACACAGCTGTATCTGAAGCGATGCCGCTCTCGTCCTGGTTGTGTTTACAATACAAGCTCGTCTCCGTCTCAAACGCCTGTCCTGTGATTCTGAGGGTGTGTTTTTTAATGTTGCTTCATCTCTGATGTTTTTTTCCTCCCACACTTTAACGTTCACACTTGCATCTCTCCTTTCCTCTCCTCCACCTGTCCCTCTTTCGTCCTTCCAGTTCCTGCTGTTCACATACGTCCCTGAGCAGCGCTGGTGTCCTCTGTCTCTCCCACAGAGAACCACTAGTGCCTGCGAGAACCTGGACATCAGTTCAGGACACTTTATTAGAAACACCATCTTGTGCTTCTTCTCTCTCAATCAGATGATGTTAATGATGATCAGTTGTTAATTTATTCATGTTGTTTCATTTTGTGCATTTTCTAATACTGTGCCATAAATTAACCATCAGTTCAACACCGCTCAGACAAGGGACAGGTTTAGATAGACAGAGAGACAGACAGAGGGACAGACAGAAAAACAGATTAAATGATTGATCGATTGATTGGTTTTTCTACTGACTCTCTGATGTCTCATTATACGAGGGGCGGAGCTAAACTGAATGTGCACAAGGGGTGTTTTATTTTTGTGACATCACAAAATTCAGAAACAATAAAATGAGCTGTTTTTGTTGCTCAGCCGTGCGGGGAGGGAAGGGTACGTTTACAACACTTCGCACACTTCATCACTCTCTCATCGGTCAGGACTGCTGTCCAGGCATCTCCCCAGGGTGTCCACTCTGGTGTGGACAAACTGACTGACCCCCCGGCTGATCTGAGTGTAGTGTCCTCTGTCTCAGCAGTCTGATCTCTCACTCTGTCCGTCCGGACTCTTTAGCCCGGAGGGACCAGCTGTCGGGACGATCCCAGCTGGACAAACTCTGAGTGACACGGAACCTGACCCAGACTTCAACCACGTGATCAGAAACATATGGAACCTCATTACATAACAGACGACTAACAGATGGGTCTATTTCTTATCTGCACTTCATCAGGACATTTTATCAAAAACACCAATCAGTTCTATCACTGACCCACTTGACAGAAGGACCAGAACCAGAACACCAGGGTTCTCCTGTCACTGGGACTTTATTTAAAGTAATAAATGAACAGTCAGGTCTAGAAGTTGGAAGCAGGAAAAATGGAGGAGTGTGAGAATCTTATGGACAAACTGACGGTGAGACAAAGTGTGTCAGAACTTCTACAAGATGGTAGGTCTTGCAGGGTGGGTTCCTGCTGTACAGTGGTCAGAACCGGCCAAAAGTGCTCCAAATCAGGAGAACTGGCGAAAGAGACGTGCACAACAACAGAAGAGCTGCTGCAGCACAAAGTTCTGAAAAGGTTCTGGTTCTCCATCATGTGGACGTGTGTGTGTGTGTGTGTGTGTGTGTGTGTGTGTGTGTGTGTGTGTGTTCTTACCTGATGAAGAGACACCAGGAAGAACTGTGGGAAGGCGGTGGAGACATTGTAATGCTCGGGACAATGATGTGCTGGGAAATCTTGTGTCCTGCATTCATCTGGTCATTACTCTGACACCTGAATGTGAGGGTGCTTTTAATGTTGTGGCTGTGTGGTGCCAGTTTGTTAACACACACACACACATTCACACACACACACACATTCACACACACACACACACATATTCACACATACACACGCACTCACACATACACTCATACACATACAAACACACTCATTCGTATATACACACATACACACACATTCACACACACATACACGCACATATTCACACATACACTCATACACATACAAACACACTCATTCGTATATACACACACACACATGCTCACACACATACACACACACACACACACATACATACACGCACGCACATATTCACACATACACTCATACACATACAAACACACTCATTCATATATACACACACACATTCACACACACATTCACACATACACATGCAAACACACTCATACACATACTGACATACAAACACACATTTTCCCACACACATTTATATATACACGTACATATTCACACACACACACACACACACACACATACAAACACACTCATACACATACTGATACGCACACACAAACACTCATA
>CM029375.1:27901329-27908829 GCA_017165825.1 Hepsetus odoe
TAGTTCTGTATGGTTCTGCAGAGCTGTAGTGTGGCTCTGCAGTGTATGGTTTGATATGGCTGTGATATGGTTCTGTTGGATGATGGGTGTGGATGGTTATGTTTGGTTCTGTAGAGCTGTGATATGGATGTTTGTAGTTCTGTATGGTTCTATATGATTCTGCAGAGCTGCAGTATGGTTCTATATGGTTCTGCTCAGCTGTGGTATGGTTCTACATGGTTCTGCAGGGCTGTGCTGTAATTACTAATGGTTCTATAGAGCTGTGGTATGGTTCTGAGTAGTACTGTAGGGCAGTGGGATGTCTTATGTTTTGTTGGGTATTGTAGGGCCTTAGTATGGTTCTGTATGGTTCCGTGTGCTTCTATAGGGCTTTGGAATGGTTCTTTAGTGCTGGGGTATGGCTTTGTATGGTTCTATATGGTTCTTTAGGACTGAGGTATGGCTCTGCTTGGTTCTGTTTGGATATGCTGTGGTTATTAATGGTTCTTTAGGGCTGTTGGGTGGTTCTGTATGACTATGTATGGTTCTGTATAGATCTTTAGGACCGTGGGTTGGTTCTGTATGGCTCTGTAAGGATCTGTATTGTTCTGTATGGTTCTTTAGGGCTGTGGGGTGCTTCTGTATTGCTCTGTGTGGTTCTGTATGGATCTTTAGGACCGTGGGTTGGCTCTGTATGGTTCTGTAGGCTGGGTTCTGTATATTTTTCTATATGTGTGTGGAGGACTGTTCTTTTGCAGCAGCTCAGTGAGCTCCTTTAACACAAAGACTCCATGCTGTGATTTTAAACCCACACACACCAGCTGGCACACACACACTCTGCTGCCAAAACACAGAGCCAACACACACACACACACACACACACACAGCAGACACACACACACACACACTTCTGCATCACCTGATAAGGTTTGCCTTCAAGCACATCACACTGTCAGGTTCTGCTGAACTGGGTCGGGCCGCTGGTCCAGGTTTCCTGTGAGCCGGTCTGTGGGATTCCTCCCAAACCTGAACCGAAGCTTATGGAGAGAAGCACAGAACTCGCTTTGATCCCTCAAACATGTCAGGAATTAAAGCATCGGAGTTCCTCACGTTCCACTGGAAATCCGGTTCCTCTGTGTTTTTTCCCCATTTGGGTTATTACAGTCTACACTTCCTACTGTTCCATACATTTACAGTTCTATATGGTTCTTTCAGAGTTCTGCATAGAGAATCATAGTTATTTATGGCTGTGCAATTGTTCAGCATGGCTCTGGATAGCTATGAAAAGGTTCTCTTTAGGTTCTCTCTCTCTCTCACTCTCTCTGTTAGTCTCTCTTCAAACGCTTCCTCTCCTCTTTCTTGCTCTCATGTCTCTCTCGCTTCTCTCTTTTCCTCTCCTCGTTTAGCTTAGGTTCTTTTGTGTTCTATAAGTTTCTTGTTTGACTTGACCCCATAGGTTCTATAGGGTTCTGTTTTTTATGATGCCCCCTCCCCCCTCCTGCCCTCTTTCAGCAAAGCGGGTGGAGCTGAAATGAAGCTAAACCGAACGAGAGAACCGCAGAGAGCCCAGAGGAACCCAATCAGGGAAGGAGGGGCTTTTTGTTGACCACACAAAGCGACCAGAAGGGTCTCGCCTGAAAAGAGCCGTGAATTAGTGCTGAACAGACAAAAGGAAGACGGATCGGTATCGTTTCACCTAATAATAAAAACCTCCAACTCAATCTGCAGCTCTCAGAAAAAACAACCCCGTCCACCACCTCCAATCAGAGAATACACACCTCCACATCTTTAATATCAGAAATACAGAGAGAGAGACAGAGAGGGAGAGGGAGGGATAGAGAGAGAGAGACAGAGTAGAGAGAGAGAGAGAGAGAGAGGGGAGGGAGAGAGAGAGGAGAGAGAGAGAGGAGAGGAGAGGGAGAGAGGAGGGATAGAGAGAGAGACAGAGAGAGAGAGAGAGAGAGAGAGAGAGAGAGAGAGAGAGAGAGAGAGAGAGAGAGAGAGAGAGGGAGAGGAGAGAGAGGAGGATAGAGAGAGAGACAGAGAGAGAGAGAGGGAGCAGGAGAGGAGAGAGGAGGGAGGGAGAGAGGGAGGGAGAGGAGAGGGAGAGAGGGAGGAGGGAGGAGAGAGGGAGGGATAGGAGAGAGAGAGAGAGAGAGAGAGAGGGAGAGAGGAGGATAGAGAGAGAGAGAGAGAGAGAGAGAGAGAGAGAGAGGGAGAGAGGGAGGGAGAGGGAGAGAGGGAGGGAGACAGAGAGAGAGAGAGGGAGAGAGAGAAAGAGAGGGAAAGAGAGAGAGAAAGAGAGGGAGAGAGAGAAAGAGAGGGAAAGAGAGGGAGGGAGAGAGGGGAGGATAGAGGAGGGAGGAGAGAGGGAGGATAGAGAGAGAGAGAGAGAGGCAGAGAGGGAGAGAGGGAGTGGGATAGAGAGAGAGAGAGGAGAGAGAGAGAGAGAGAGAGAGGAGGGAGGAGGGATAGGAGAGAGGAGGGAGAGAGAGAGAGAGAAAGAGAGGGAAAGAGAGAGAGAAAGAGAGGGAGAAAGAGAAAGAGAGGGAAAGAGAGAGAGACAGAGAGGAGAGAGAGAAAGAGAGAGAGAGACAGAGAGGGAGAGAGAGAGAGACAGAGAGAGAGAGGAGAGAGAGAGAGAGAGAGACAGAGAGGGAGAGAGAGAAACAGAGTGCTGGAGATGGTCAGGTGGTATAATTGTTAACTCTTCAAAACAATTGTCATTTGGAGAAATAAGCCTTTTCTCCACAACCTCAGGTAGGAATCATTACTGCTCAGACAGGAATCTTGTTAACAATATATCGTATGTTAAATATGTTTAATTTATCGAAACAGTTCTGCAGTGTAAATGAAATCAGATGAAACTCGAAGGGTTAAAGCAGATACAGTAACATCTACAGAATCCGTCTTGTCTTCAGATCTCAGGATTTGGCGTCTGGAAAGGTGATGCAACACGAGATAAAAGTAAACAGTTTCTCTTTTAAAGTTTCATGAAGAATCTTCTCTGTTCAGACACAAAAACCCTGCATGAAAAAAACGCCTCAAAACAGCACGTTTACCTGAATCCACACATCCAGCACGCATCAGCCTTCCACAGTTAAGCCCCGCCCTTTCCCTCTTCATAGCAGGGAATGCTTCAGTACTAAGGACCAATCAGAGCAGAGCTCATTTACACGTCTCGGTCTTGAAGGAGCCGTGACAGAAATGGCCTGTTTAATTGAGAGAGACTGGAAAAAGGTGCAGGATTGAACTTTGTCCATAATTTTGTCCTTTGATGTTTTTATGTTGGTCCTTTAAAAATAACACTACAGCTGAGTGAAGCTGAGTGAAGTGAAGCTGAGTGAAGTGAAGTGAAGTGAAGCTGAGTGAAGTGAAGCTGAGAAGTGAAGCCAGAGTGGTTTTAGCCGAGCGAAGTGAAGCTCGGTTAGGCTGAAGCCGAGTGAAGCTGAGGAAGCCGAGTGAGTCGGAGGAAGCCGGAGTGAAGGAAGCCGAGTGAAGTGAAGCCGGAGGAAGTGAAGCCGAGGCCGAGGAATAGTCGAGGAAGTGAAGCCGGAGTGAAGTGAAGCTGAGTGAAGTGGCTGAGTGAAGCTGAGTATGAAGCTGAGGAAGTGAAGGGTTGAGGAAGCTGCCGAGTGAATGGCTGATAGCTGGCTGAGTGAAGTGAAGTGAAGCCGAGCAGAAGTGAGTGAAGTGAAGCTGAGTGAAGTAAGTGAAGCTGAGTGAAGTGAAGGAGAAGTAGTTGAGTGAAGTGAAGGAAGCTGAGTGAAGTGAAGGAAGCTGGAGGAAGTGAAGCTGAGTGAAGCTGAGTGAAGGAGTGAAGTGAAGGAAGGACATTCAGTTCTGCACAAAATGAACAAACGTCTAAAGTTCACTTCACTTCAAAAAGCTGCTTCTCTGAAACAGGAAGGTGAGACTGGGCCTCTAGCAGTGAAGTGACAGCAGCTCTGAATAATTTACTCTGAATAACAAACCCTGCCTGATACATTACACTCTATACCATTAATACACACACACACACACACACACACACACACACTCATACACACACACACACATTCACTCACACACACACACATACACAACACATTCACTCACACACACACACACCATACACACACACACACACACACACTGACACTCATACACACACACACTCACTCACTCACACACACAAACACTCACACACACACACACACACAATGGATGTCACAGTGTTGAGGGATATGATTGGTTCATTTCTTCTTCATTTGTCATTGAATGTCATTGTCTGCTGTGCTTTGGGCAGCGGTGCCCTAGTGGTTCGGGCGCTGGCTCATGATCGAGGATCGGGTTCGAACCCCTCCCCAGTAGGTTGCCCTGAGGTACCCTTGAGCAAAGCCGCCCCATCACTGCTCCCTGGGCGCTTTCAATAGCTGGCCCCCTGCTGCACGGTGTTTGAGTGCATGGGTTAAATGCAGAGGTCCAGTTTCGTTGTGGTTCACTGTCTGCTGTGCTGTGACCTCGCAATGACAAGGGATATCACTTTCACTTTCATTTCATTTGTAGCATTTATCAGACGCTCTTCTCCAGAGAGACGTCCATGTCCTGATTTCAGGGACAGTCCCCCCTGGAGACACTTAGGGTTCAGGGTCTCAGGGACCCAGTGGTGGTAGTGCTGGAGGTGGGATTGAACCTGGGACCTCTTGAGCCTTTGGTTGATAGGCAAGTACCACCACTAGACCACCAGCACCTCTACTGGTTGTTGATGAGTGAGGGGCAGCAGAATGCTCGGGGTCTGTTCTCGTATTGTTGTTGATAAAGTGTTTACCGTGGTTAACTTATGGACTGCAGTTTTATTCGTCCATCCTTTTTTGTCCTTATGTAAGGAGGAGAGACACTTCCCCTTCCTTCTCTTAGGGAACATAGAGACATAAAACTGACATAAAATCGACGGAAATGGAGCAGCTACGTATTTTAGTCATGAGACAGTCCTGGGACGGGTGTGGTGGAATCACAAGCTTTTGCTTTGAGAGGTCCTGATCCATCACACTGCTGCCCCCTGTGGAGTCCAGGGGTGATAGAATATTAAAAAAGAATGAACATTTTTTCCATAACTCTGCAGTAATCTCCAAATAAAGTCTATAGTCCAGGTGTCGTTGCCATGGTGACAGTATATTGTTAGCTCTGTATATATTATGCAGACTATAAATATATCTTTCAGAGTAACGGCGAGTGTGGAAGAGAGGAGAAGAAGAGAGTGCAGGCAGGTTGGAATGGGTGAAGAAGAATGACAGGAGTGAACTATGACAGATGGGGAGCAAGACTGAAAGGGAAGGTTTACAGGACGGTAGAGAAACCAGCTGTGTTATAAGGATTGGAGACGGTGATGAAAAGACAGGCGTTGAGCTGGAGCTGCAGAGTTAAAGATGCTGAGATTTGCCTCGGAAGGACAAGGATGGACAGGATTAGACATGAGGAACTCAGGATGGTTTGGACATGTCCAGAGGAGAGACGAGGATTATATCAGGAGGAGGATGTTGAAGATGGAGTTGCCAGGAAAGAGGAGAAGAGGAAGTTCAAAGAGGAGGTTTATGGACGTGGTGGAGAGAGGACATGCAGGGGGACAGTGTGAAAGAGGAAGATGCAGAGAACAGGAGAACATGGAGATAGATGATCTGCTGTGGAGACTCCTAACAGGAGCAGCTGGAAGAAGATAGAAGAAGAAACACTATAAATATAAATATAAATATCAATAAATAAAAATCAATTTATAATGGAACCTGCCGTAACTTCATTTGGCTGTAACTTTGGTATAATGAGCGCCAGTAGTGCGTGTGTGTGTATGAGTGTGTGTGTGTGTGTGTGTCTGTGTATGAGTGTGTGTGTGCATGTGTGTGTGTGTGAGTATGTATATGAGTGTGTGTGTGTGCGTGTATGTATGAGTGTATGAGTGTGAGTGTGTGTGTGTGTGTGTGTGTGTGTGTGTGTGTGTGTTCACTGTATGCCAGATGCAATTAGAGGCTCCTTTAAGCCCAGAGGATTAAATGCAAAGATATTTTTGTACATTTTCAAACCTCACTAAGTGTGTGTGTGCGTGTGTGTGTGTGCGTGCATGTGCATGTGTGTGTGTCGGTACATACCTCCACTAAAGATGATCTAAGCCACTAATGTAAAGTCTACAGCCCGTCCTCTCAGTTACTATAACAAACTTAAAGGCCTAATGTCCACCCCGCCTGGTGCAGATCATGCTGGTTGAGTTCGACTGGAACAGGTCTGGCCCGGGAGCGTCTGTCTGAGTTTGTATGGGACTGACCCAGACACTGTTGCTCGCTCTGAGGGGTCAAAGGTCATTGCATTGGAGGCCGAAGAGAGAAGCTGTAGATTTATCAGCTTTTTTACAGTCACTGCTGCAATGGAACAAGCCATATCGCCCCCTATACTTCCTGTAGTGAATTACAGTCCATCAGGACGTTCCCACTGCCTTATAGAACAGTGGAAATGAAATAAAAGTCATGTGTTTGGTACCATTTCGGGGTATGATCACTTTCACTTTCTCACTCCTATTGAAGTGCCATTGGGGCAAAACTCTCAATTCTCATAAACTACACTACCAGGGGCAGGAATCACATTTAATATCATATTATATTCAGTTCTATTGTTATTGTGTCGCCTCCTACACTTCCTGTGGTGTATTGCAGTCTGTCAGAATGAGTGTGTGAATCTGTGTGAGCTTTAGGGAAATGAAACAACAAGGACAGTAAGAGAAACTGAGGAACCGACTGCTTTCACATGAACAGAACATTCCAGAACTGCAGCTCCACATGGAAACCGAAGGAGAACCTTCTTCTCCTTCTGAAGGAGAAGTGTGTGTGTGAGTATAGACAGTGGTTATCACAGCAATTGGACATGCTGTTGTCATAATTAACTGATAAATTAATTCTCATTAATGAATAAAAACTGGTTAAAGTTTAAGAGGTCAAGATCAGACTTTTATGAGAGGATGTGATTGGTCGGTTGGTATCCGGGGCAACAGATGGTAATTTGCTTCTTCACTGGGCACCTACTGAACCAAGACACACAGACACACACACACACACACACACACACACACACACACACACATATATATATATATATAAAATATGACCTTTATGTGTCCTTGGTGATATAACAACCTTTCTAATTGTATTCATATCATTACTAGTTATACACACACACACACATATATATATACACTCACCTGAAGAAAACACTCTACTGAAGCGTGTGGCCATAATTTACTGAGCATGTGTGTGTGTGTGTGTGTGTGTGTGTGTGTGTGTGTGTGTGTGTGTGTGTGAACCCAGTCATTCAGAAATGATGAAGTGTGTATCTGCTCTGACCAAGCGAGCAATATGGTCAGGATTTTTCCATTCCTCTGCTTCCTCCACCCTTCTCCTCTCATCCCTTCATCCCTTCGTCACCTTGGAGCCGTGGGGGGTAAAGTATGTCCCAGCGCAGGCCATTTTTAGACACACACACTTGAGTCAGTTTCTCCAG
>CM029375.1:27916329-27953829 GCA_017165825.1 Hepsetus odoe
GCCTGGGTGGAATGTATAATCTAAATAAACACTGTAGAGAACTCCTGGCAAATAAAACGGTCTGCACTCGACTTGTTATCACTTCCAGCAGTGTTGAGCAGTGTACTGAGACCAGCATGCGTTTGTACACCATTGTGTGTTTACGTGAAACACACAGCCCCCTCCATGTAGTCTTTCCTCGACAGAGCGGAGTTTCTGTCCGCACTAAACGCCGAGAGTCTCGAAGTAGCTGGATGGCGGTGTCCGAACGCTGTCGCTGAGCCATGTCTCCGTAAAAACAGAAACACAGCAGTCTCTGTCCTCACGCTGGGTGTTCAGCTGAGTCGATATGTCCAGCGACATTCAGGTAGCGGACATTACGCAGAGGACGGACGGGATAGGCCGGGTCGGCTAGCGTTAGCCTTGAGCTGAGCCTTCCGACCCAGCACGCTTGCTGCTTTGTTTCCTCACACCGCCTGGCGTCCTCTCAGTCGGCCAGGTTCAGCACGATTCGGGACCAAGGCCTGTCTTCTCAGCACGCCGAGCTCCCGTGAAGTGTTCGGAGAGTCGCTGGAAGACTGAACTGATTCCTGAGCTCCAGCAGGTTTACGGTTAACAAGAGCATTCACGGATGACGCCAGTAAGTCTTATGGTGAAAAGTAGTCGGATGAAAGACTTTACAGATTTAGCACTGTGTTTGGGATCTCTTGAGCTGCCGCTGGTGCGGTTACCGCACAGCCATCTTGGGACTCTTATGTGTTTGGAACAGAAGGAAAATGTACAGATTTATTTCCCTCCAGGACTGTGTGTGAGTCACATGACTGAAAACTATCAACATTTAGCTCTTGTGCTAAAAATAATGACGGACACGTCAAAGCTTATCGACTGTTTTTGGGTTGAGGGAGACAAAGCGGTGGAATCTGATTATTGATAAAGGCTTAACTGGGTGCCTTTTCTATAATTCTGCACTTACTGTTGTAGCTGTTAGTGAGCAAAGGAATGTCTTCTATAGGAGAACACATCTCACAGCTGCAAAGGAAACAAGATTGTGTGTGTGTGCGTGTGTGTGTGTGTGTGTGTGTGTGTGTGTGTGTGTGTGAGTCCCATCAGACTCTGAGCACTCTACAGATTTAAAGGACCCATTTAATGAAATGTATGACGAAGGTGTCTGGAATAAAGATAACACACACACATTAAATAATAATACATTAGCCATGTATTACATTACACACACACACACACACACACAGAAACATTACACACACACACACACAACACACAGCGTGCACACACACACGCACACACACACTTCTGCTCCCAAAATATGTTGTCTTAAAACTAAAGTTGATTTTTGTTGCTTTCCCATAAAATTCAGGCTGCCTCTCCAGTGGTGTTGAATGGAACCAGATGTCCCAGATTTATTCATTTTCTGTCCCCCAGTGAAGCTCTGCGTGTCTCTGACTGTTTCCTATGGACAGTGATGAAAATCTCTTTCTTCTCTGTGTCCTCCACCATGAACGTGGGTTCAGTTTTGGTCCAGAATCTTCTCCAAACTAAAAACAACATCTCAGACAATTGTGACAGCGTTCCACCTCCAGCTCATGTCCAAGGGGAGGACAATTACACACTGGGGGACAGTTTAATGAGTTTCAAGAAAATGCTTTGTATATTTTTAAAAGAAATCAAAGCGATTTACTATTCAACTGTACATATTGTGTGTGTGTGTATGTATGTGTGTGTGTGTATGTATGTGTCTGTGTTTGTGTGTATGTGTGTGTGTGTGTAAAAAGGTAAAGAACGTGTAAAGTGTATGTGTGTGTGTGTGTGTGTGTGCGTGCACGTGTGTGTGCATGTATGTGCGTGTGTGTGTGTGTACGTGTGTGTGTGCGTATGTGTCCGTGTGTGTGTGCAGGTGTGGCAAAAAGCATATGTGTGCATGTGTATGTGTGAGTGTGTGTGTACTCTCCAGGTTACATTACTGTAATGTCCACCCCTCTCTCTCTGTGTGCAGATCTGTTTCGTGAGTTTGGACACTCGCACATCCGAACGACATGACAGTAGCTGCCTCAAGGTGGTGGAGCGCCCACGGTGATAGCTGGGCTGCCAAGTGAGCCATGGCACTTAGTCAGATCATCTGCCAGTTAGGAAACTCCTCAGTGTATTCACTTTTTAAGAAGTGTCCTTAAATGTCCTAAACCACACCCACAATTTGGTGTGTCGTCATGACAGCAGCTGCTTTGTCCACTTTCGCAACATTTAAAGAATTAGGACAAATAACATCTGTTGGAAAAAGTCTCTTTAAATGTTTAAGTAGGTCTACAGTGCTGTGAACAAAAACTTATTTCTTTTATTTTTGCATATTTACAGTAAAATGTTTTTGTTCTTCTGTGTCTCTTCATGAGTTTTCTTTGAATTCTTGGGGTAATTTTACTAGAAAGGCCACTCCTCGGCAGATTTACCTCAGCTTTCCTCTATTGAGGAAAGGTAACTGAACGTGATGTTATAGAGGGTAACTGAATGTGATGTTATAGAGGGTAACTGAGCGTGATGTTATAGATGTAACTGAGGTGATGTTACAGAGGGTAACTGAGCTGTGTTGATGTTATAGGAGTAACTGAGCATGATGTTATAGGAGGGTAACTGAGCATGATGTTATAGAGCGGAACTGAGCGTGATGTTATAGAGGGTAACTGAGTGTGATGTTATAGAGGGTAACTGAGCGTGATGTTATAGAGGGTAACTGAGCGTGATGTTATTGAGGTAATCCGAGCCGCGGATGTTATAGAGATAACCGAGCGCACTTTGAGGTAACTGAGCTTGATGTTACAGGTGTAACTGAACGTGATATTATAGAGGGTAACTGAGCGTGATGTTATAGATGTAACTGAGTGTGATGTTATAGAGGGTAACTGAGCGTGATGTTATAGAGGTAACTGAGCATGATGTTATAGAGGGTAACTGAGCGTGATGTTATAGAGGTAACTGAGCGTGATGTTACAGAGGGTAACTGGAGCGCGATGTTATTGGAGGGTAACTGAGCGATGTTAGAGGATAACTGAGCGTGATGTTGAGGGCAATCTGAGCCGGGATGTTATAGAGGTAACTGAGCGTGATGTTATAGAGGGTAACTGAGCGCGATGTTATTGAGGGTAACTGAGCGTGATGTTATAGAGGGTAACTGAGCGTGATGTTATTGTGGTAACTGAGCGTGATGTTATAGAGGGTAACTGAGCGTGATGTTATTGGAGGCAATTGAGCTGCGTGATGTTATAGAGGGTAACTGAGCGTGATGTTAGAGGGGAACTGAGCGTGATGTTATAGAGGTAACTGAGCGTGATGTTATAGAGGTAACTGAACGTGATGTTATAGAGGTAACTGAGCGTGATGTTATAGAGGGTAACTGAGCGTGATGTTATAGAGGTAACTGGAACGGATGTTACTGTAGGTAACTGGAGTGATGTTATAGAGGGTAAACTGAGCGATGTTATAGCGGTAACTGAGCGTGATGTTATAGAGGTAACTGAGCGTGATGTTATTGAGGTAACTGAGCGTGATGTTATAGAGGGTAACTGAGCGTGATGTTATTGAGGTAACTGAGCGTGATGTTATAGAGGTAACTGAACGTAATGTTTTTGAGGTAAATTGAGCGTATGTTATAGAGGGTAAATCTGAGCGCATGTTATTGAGCTAACTGAGCGGATGTTATAGAGGGTAAACTGAGCGTGATGTTAGAGGGTAAATTTGAGCGCGTGATGTTACAGAGGTAACTGAGCGTGATGTTATAGAGGTAATTGAACGTATGTTATAGAGGGCAATCGAGCGTGATGTTATAGAGGGTAATCACAAAGATGTTATAGATAAATTGAACGTGATGTTATTGAGGTAAATTGAGTGATGTTAGTAGAGGGAAAAATCTGAGGTGATAACAGAAGCGGCACTGAGCGTGATGTTATAGCGGTGACTGAGCATGATGTTATAGAGGGTAACTGAGCGTGAATGAGCGTGATGTTATAGAGGTAATTGAACGTGATGTTATAGAGGGTAACTGAGATGTTAGAGGGTAACTGTGTGAGATGTTATAGAGGTAACTGAGTGTAATGTTATAGAGGGTAACTGAGTGTGTTGTTATAGCGGTAACTGAGCGTGATGTAATTGAGGGTAACTGAGCGTGATGTTATAGAGGTAGCTGAGCGTGATGTTATAGAGGGTAACTGAGCGTGATGTTATAGAGGGTAACTGGAGTGTGATGTTTATAGAGTGTAACTGAGTGATGTTATAGAGGTAACTGAGTGTGATGTTAAGTAGGAGGGTAACTGAGCTTGATGTTATAGAGGTAACTGAGTGTAATGTTACAGAGGGTAACTGAGCGTGATGTTATAGAGGTAACTGAGTGTGATGTTATAGAGGGTAACTGAGCGTGATGTTATAGAGTGCAACTGGCAATGCTATAGAGGTAACTGAGGTGATGTTATAGAGGGCAACTGAGCCAAAGTGATGTTATAGAGGGTAACTGAGCATGATGTTATAGAGGGTAACCGAGCTGCGATGTTATAGAGTGAACTCGAGTGTGATGTTATAGAGGTAACTGAGTGTGATGTTATAGAGGTAACTGAGCGTGATGTTATAGAGGTAACTGAGTGTGATGTTATAGAGGGTAACTGAGTGATGTTATAGAGGGTAACTGAGTGATGTTATAGATGTAACTGAGTGTGATGTTATAGAGGTAACTGTGCCAAGATGTTACAGAGGCAACTGAGCGATGTTATAGAGGTAACTGAGCGTGATGTTATAGAGGTAACTGAGCGTGGATGTTGGTTGAGTAATCGAGTTGGGATGTTACAGAGGTAACTGAGCGTGATGTTATAGAGGGTAACTGAGCGTGATGTTATAGAGGTAACTGAGCGTGATGTTATAGAGGTAACTGAACGTGTATGTTATAGAGGTAAATCGAGGTGATGTTAGAGGGCAACTGTGTGAGATGTTATAGAGGTAACTGAGCTGATGTTTTTGAGGTAACTGAGTCGCGATGTTATAGAGGGGTAACTGTGTGATGTTAGAGGGTAACTGAGCGTGATGTTAGAGGGTAACTGTGTGAGATGTTATAGAGGTTACTGAGTGTAATGTTATAGAGGGTAACTGAGCGTGATGTTATAGAGGTTAACTGTGTGATGTTATAGAGGGTAACTGAGCGTGATGTTAGAGGGTAACTGTGTGAGATGTTATAGAGGTAACTGAGCGTGATGTTATAGAGGTAAACTGGAGCATGATGTAATTGAGGGCAACTGAGCGTGATGTTATAGAGGGTAACTGAGTGTAATGTTATAGAGGTAACTGAACGTGATGTTACAGAGGTAACTGATTGTGATGTTATGTGATGCACCGAGCGTGATGTTGCGAGGCAATCGAGCGTGATGATATTGAGGTAACTGGAGCGTGATGCGTTATAGAGGGTAACCGAGCGTGGATGTTACAGAGGTAACTGAGTGTGGTTTACTGAGGTAACTCGAGCGCGATGTTATGCAGAGGGTAACTGGAGCATGATGTTATGTGAGGTAACTGAGCGCGATGTTATAGAGGTGTCCGAGCTGATGTTATAGATGTACCGGAGTGTGATGTTATAGAGGTAACTGAGCGTGATGTTATAGAGGTAACTGAGCGTGATGTTATAGATGTAACTGAGTGTGATGTTATAGAGGGTAACTGAGCGTGATGTTATTGAGGTAACTGAGCACATGTGTTACAGAGGGTAAACTGAGCCGATGTTACAGAGGGTAACTGGATGCGATGTTATAGAGGGTAAACTGAGTGTGATACAGATGTAAACTGAGTGTGATGTTACAGAGGGTAACTGAGCGTGATGTTATTGAGGTAACTGAGCGTGATGTTATAGAGGGTAACTGAGCGTGATGTTATAGAGGTAACTGAGCATGATGTTATAGAGGGTAACTGAGCATGATGTTATAGAGGGTAACTGAGCGTGATGTTATAGAGAGGGTGCAACTGAGCGATGTTATTGAGGTAACTGAGTCGCGGATGTTACAGAGGATAACTGAGCGCAATGTTTTTGAGGTAACTGAGCGTGATGTTATAGGTGTAACTGAACGTGATGTTATTGAGGTAACTGAGCGTGATGTTACAGAGGGTAACCGATGTGATGTTATTGAGGTAACTGGAGCCGTGATGTTATAGAGGGTAACTGAGCGTGATGTTATAGAGGGTAACTGAGCGTGATGTTATAGAGGTAACTGAGCGTGATGTTATAGAGGTAACTGAACGTGATGTTATAGAGGGTAACTGAGCGTGATGTTATAGAGGTAACTGAGCGTGATGTTATAGAGGGGAACTGAACGCGGATGTTATTGAGGTAACTGGAGTGATGTTATAGAGGGTAACTGCGTGATGTTATAGCGTAACTGAGCTGATATTATAGCTGTGACTGAGCATGATGTTATAGAGGTAACTTGTTGGAATGAGCGTGATGTTATAGAGGTAATTGAACGTGATGTTATAGAGGGTAACTGAGCGATGTTAGAGGCAACTGTGTGAGATGTGTTATAGAGGTAAATTATGTAATGTTATAGAGGGTAACTGGAGGTGTTGTTATAGCGGTAACTGAAACGTGATGTAATTGAGGGTAATTGAGCGTGATGTTATAGAGGTAGCTGAGCGTGATGTTATAGAGGGTAACTGAGCGTGATGTTATAGAGGGTAACTGAGCGTGATGTTATAGAGGGTAACTGAGTGTGATGTTATAGAGGTAACTGAGTGTGATGTTATAGAGGTAACTGAGTGTGATGTTATAGAGGGGAACTGAGCGTGATGTTATAGAGGCGAACTGAGTGTGATGTTATAGAGGGGAACTGAGCGTGATGTTATAGAGGTAACTGGATGTGATGTTATAGAGGTAACTATGTAATACTATAGAGGGTAACTGAGCGTGATGTTATAGAGGTAACTGAGGATGATGTTATAGAGGTAACTGAGTGTATGTTATAGAGGTAACTGAGTGTGATGTTATAGAGGGTAACTGAGCGTGATGTTATAGAGGTAACTGAGTGTGATGTTATAGAGGGTAACTGAGCGTGATGTTATAGAGGTAACTGAGTGTGATGTTATAGAGGGTAATTGGAGTGGATGTTATAGAGGTAACTACAATGTTATAGATAATCGAGTGTGATGTTATAGAGGTAACTGAGCGTGATGTTATAGAGGGTAACTGAGCTGATGTTACAGGAGGGTAAACTGAGCGTGATGTTATAGATAACTGAGCCGCGATGTTATAGATGTAACTGAGTGTGATGTTGTTAGAGGGTAACTGGAGCTGATGTTATAGAGGTAACCGGAGTGTGATGTTATAGATGTAACTGAGCGTGATGTTACAGAGGGTAACTGAGCGGATGTTACAGAGGTAACTGAGCGCGGATGTTATAGAGGCAACTGAGCCGTGATGTTATTGAGGTAACTGACGTGGATGTTACAGAGGTAAATCTGAGCGCATGTTACAGGAGGGTAACTCGAGCGTGATGTTATAGGAGGTAACTGAACGTGATGTTATATAGGGTAAACTGAGGTGATGTTAGAGGGTAACTGTGTGAGATGTTTAAGAGGTAACTGAGCGTGATGTTATGCAGAGGGTAACTGTGTGATGTTACAGAGGGTAACCGAGCGTGATGTTAGAGGCAACTGTGTGAGATGTTATAGAGGTAACTGATGAAGGTTATAGAGGGTAAACTGGAGCGTGATGTTATAGAGGGAAGTAATCAGTGATGTTGCAGAGGGTAACTGGAGCGTGATGTTAGGAGGGTAACCAGTGGAGATGTTACAGAGGCAACTGAGCCGTGATGTTATAGAGGCAACTGAGCATGATGTAATTGAGGGCAACTGAGCGTGATGTTTTAGAGGGTAACTGAGTGTAATGTTATAGAGGTAACTGAACGTGATGTTATAGAGGGTAACTGATTGTGATGTTATAGATGTAACTGAGCGTGATGTTATAGAGGGTAACTGAGCGTGATGATATTGAGGTAACTGAGCCAGTGATGTTACAGGAGGGTAACTGAGCTTGATGTTATAGAGGGTAACTGAGGTGATGTTATAGAGGTAACTGAGCGTGATGTTATAGAGGGTAACTGAGCATGATGTTATAGAGGGTAACTGAGCGTGATGTTATAGAGGTAACTGAGCGTGATGTTATAGATGTAACTGAGTGTGATGTTATAGATGTAACTGAGTGTGATGTTATAGAGGGTAACTGAGCGTGATGTTATAGAGGGAATCTGAGTGTGATGTTATAGATGTAACTGAGCGTGATGTTATAGAGGGTAACTGAGCGTGATGTTATAGAGGGTAACTGAGCGTGATGTTATAGAGGTAACTGAGCGTGATGTTATAGAGGGTAACTGAGTGTGATGTTATAGAGGTAACTGAGTGTGATGTTATAGAGGGTAACTGAGCGTGATGTTATTGAGTAACTGGAGCGATGTTATAGAGGGGAACTGGCGCCGTGATGTTATAGAGGGAACTGAGCTGATGTTATAGAGGGTAACTGAGCGTGATGTTATAGAGGTAACTGAGCGTGATGTTATTGAGGTAACTGAGCGTGATGTTATAGAGGGTAACTGAACGTGATGTTATATGGCAGAGGTAACCACGAGGTGATGTTAGAGGGTAACTGTGTGAGATGTTATAGAGGTAACTGAGCGTGATGTTTTTGAGGTAACTGAGCGTGATGTTATAGAGGGTAATCAGACGTTAGAGGGTAACTGAGCATGATGTTGAGGTAACTGTGTGAGATGTTATAGAGGTAACTGAGTGTACGTTACAGAGGGTAACTGAGCCGGTGATGTTACAGAGGGTAACTGTGTGATGTTATAGAGGGTAACCGAGCGTGATGTTAGGAGGGTAATCCGTGTGAGATGTTATAGAGGGTAAACTGACGTGATGTTAGAGGGCAACTGTGTGAGATGTTATAGAGGTAACTGAGGTAATGTTATAGAGGTAATTGAGCCGTGATGTTATAGGAGGTTAACTGTGTGATGTTATAGGATGGAAAATCGAGGATGTTAGAGGGCAACTGTGTGAGCGTTATAGAGGTAACTGAGCGTGATGTTATAGAGGGTAACTGAGCATGATGTAATTGAGGGCAACTGAGCGTGATGTTTTAGAGGGTAACTGAGTGTAATGTTATAGAGGTAACTGACGCGGATGTTACAGAGTAACTGATCAGATATAGATGTAACTGAGCGTGATGTTATGAGTGGTAACTGAGCGTGATGTTATTGAGGCAACTGAGCGTGATGTTATAGAGAGGGTAACTGAGCGGATACAGAGGGTAAACTGAGTGTGATGTTATAGAGGGTAACTGAGCGTATGTTATAGAGGGTAACTGAGTGATGTTATAGGGAGGGTAACTGAGCGGATGTTATAGGAGGTAACTGAGCTGATGTTATAGATGTAACTGAGGATGTTATAGATGTAACTGGAGTGTGATGTTATAGAGGTAACTGAGCGTGATGTTATAGAGGGTAACTGAGCGTGATGTTATAGATGTAACTGAGTGTGATGTTATAGAGGGTAACTGAGCGTGATGTTATAGAGGGTAACTGAGCTGTGATGTTATAGAGGGTAACTGAGCGTGATGTTATAGAGGTAACTGAGTGTATTATAGATGTAACTGGAGTGTGATGTTATAGAGGTAACTGACGTGATGTTGGCTGAGGCAACTGAGCGTGATGTTATAGAGGAACTGGAGCGCGATGTTACAGTGAGGGGAACTGGAGCGTGATGTTATAGAGGGTAACCGAGCGTGATGTTACAGAGGCAATTGAGCTGCGATGTTATTGAGGTAACTGAGCGTGATGTTACAGAGGGTGCAACTGAACGCGACAGCAGAGGCACTGGAGGGTGATGTTAGAGGGTAACTGTGTGAGATGTTATAGAGGTAACTGAGCGTGATGTTTTTGAGGTAACTGAGCGTGATGTTATAGAGGGTAACTGTGTGATGTTATAGAGGGTAACTGAGCGTGATGTTAGAGGGTAACTGTGTGAGATGTTATAGAGGTAACTGAGTGTAATGTTATAGAGGGTAACTGAGCGTGATGTTATAGAGGGTAACTGTGTGATGTTATAGAGGGTAACTGGAGCGAGGCTAGAGGGCAACTGTGTGAGATGTTACAGAGGTAACTGAGCGTGATGTTATAGAGGGTAACTGAGCATGATGTAATTGAGGGCAACTGAGCGTGATGTTATAGAGGGTAACTGAGCGTGATGTTATAGAGGTGATGGATGTTATCGAGGTAACTGAGCGTGATGTGTATAGAGGTAACTGAGGGTGATGTCATAGAGGGTAACTGAGCGTGATGTCATAGAGGGTAACTGAGCGTGATGTTATAGAGGGTAACTGAACGTGATGTTATAGAGGGTAACTGAGCGTGATGTCATAGAGGGTAAATGAGCGTGATGTTATAGAGGGTAACTGAACGTGATGTTATAGAGGGCAACTGAGCGTGATGTTACAGAGGGTAACTGAACGTGGATGTTATTGAGGTAAATCTGAACGCGATGTTACAGAGGCAACTGAGCGTGATGTTATAGCGGTAACTGAGCGTGATATTATAGCGGTGACTGAGCATGATGTTATAGAGGGTAACTGAGCGTGAATGAGCGTGATGTTATAGAGGTAATTGAACGTGATGTTATAGAGGGTAAACTGAGCGATGTTAGGAGGGTAACTGTGTGAGATGTTATAGAGGTAAATTTGAGTGTACGTTATAGAGGTAAATTGAGCAAGAGCAGAAGCAAACTGAGTGATGTAATTGAGGGTAACTGAGCGTGATGTTATAGAGGCAGCTGAGCGTGATGTTGGCAGAGGGTAACTGGAGCTGATGTTACAGAGGTAACTGAGTGTGATGTTACAGAGGGAATCGAGTGTGATGTTATAGAGGGTAACTGAGTGTGATGTTATAGAGGTAACTGAGCGTGATGTTATAGAGGGTAACTGAGCGTGATGTTATAGAGGTAACTGAGCGTGATGTTATAGAGGTAACTGAGTGTGATGTTATAGAGGGTAACTGAGCATGATGTTATAGAGGGTAACTGAGCGTGATGTTATAGAGGTAACTGAGTGTAATGTTATAGAGGTAACTGAGCGTGATGTTATAGAGGCAACTGAGTGTGATGTTATAGAGGTAACTGAGTGTGATGTTATAGAGGTAACTGAGTGTGATGTTATAGAGGAACTGAGCGTGATGTTATAGAGGGTAACTGAGTGTGATGTTATAGAGGGTAACTGAGCCGTGGATGCCAGAGGTGTAACTGAAAGTGTGATGTTATAGAGGCTAACTGAGCGTGATGTTATAGAGGTAACTAAGTAATGTTATAGAGGTAACTGAGTGTGATGTTATAGAGGAACTGGAGCTTGATGTTATGAGTGGCAAACTGAGCGCAGATGCCATAGAGAGGTAAACTGAGCGTGATGTTATAGAGGTAACTTTGAGCCGCGATGTTGGCGAGATGAACCGGAGGTGATGTTATAGAGGGTAACTGAGCGTGATGTTATAGAGGGTAACTGAGTGTGATGTTATAGATGTAACTGAGTGATGTTATAGAGGGTAACCGGATGTGCGATGTTACAGAGGTAACTGGAGCGTGATGGCATAGAGGAAAATTTGAGCGTGATGTTATAGAGGTAACTGAGCGTGATGTTATAGAGGGTAACTGAGCGTGATGGTTATAGAGGTAACTGAGCGTGATGTTATAGAGGTAACTGAACGTGATGTCATAGAGGTAACCGGTGTGATGTTAGAGGGCAACTGTGTGATGTTATAGAGGTAACTGAGCGTGATGTTATAGAGGGTAACTGTGTGATGTTATAGAGGGTAACTGAGCGTGATGTTAGAGGGTAACTGTGTGAGATGTTATAGAGGTAACTGAGTGTAATGTTATAGAGGGTAACTGAGCGTGATGTTATAGAGGTTAACTGTGTGATGTTATAGAGGGTAACTGAGCGTGATGTTAGAGGCAATCAGTGAGATGTTATAGAGGTAACTGAGCTTGATGTTAGAGGGAAATCGAGCATGGCTGTAAATTGAGGGCAACTGAGTGTGATGTTTTAGAGGGTAACTGAGTGTAATGTTATAGAGGTAACTGAACGTGATGTTATAGAGGGTAACTGATTGTGATGTTATAGATGTAACTGAGCGTGATGTTATAGAGGGTAACTGAGCGTGATGTTATTGAGGTAACTGAGCGTGATGTTATAGAGGGTAACTGAGCGTGATGTTATAGAGGGTAACTGAGTGTGATGTTATTGAGGTAACTGAGCGTGATGTTATAGAGGTAACTGAGCATGATGTTACAGAGGGTAACTGAGCGTGATGTTGCAGAGGACTGATGTTGATGTTATAGATGTAACTGAGTGTGATGTTATAGAGGGTAACTGAGCGTGATGTTATAGAGGGTAACTGAGTGTGATGTTATAGATGTAACTGAGTGTGATGTTATAGAGGGTAACTGAGCGTGATGTTATTGAGGTAACTGAGCGTGATGTTATAGAGGTAACTGAGCGTGATGTTATAGAGGGTAACTGAGCGTGATGTTATAGAGGGTAACTGAGTGTGACGTTATAGATGTAACTGAGTGTGATGTTATAGAGGGTAACTGAGCGTGATGTTATAGAGGTAACTGAGCGTGATGTTATAGAGGAACTGAGCGTGATGTTATAGAGGGGAACTGAGCATGATGTTACAGGAGGGTAACTGAGCGTGATGTTATAGAGGGTAACTGAGCGTGATGTTATAGAGGTAACTGAACGTGATGTTATAGAGGGTAACTGAGGGTGATGTTAGAGGGTAACTGTGTGAGATGTTATAGAGGTAACTGAGCGTGATGTTTTTGAGGTAACTGAGCGATGTTATAGAGGGCAACTGTGTGATGTTATAGAGGGCAACTGGAGCATGATGTTAGGGAGGGTAATCAGTGAGATGTTATAGAGGTAACTGAGGTAATGTTATAGGAGGGTAATTGAGCCGTGGATGTTATAGAGGGTAACTGTGTGGATGTTATAGAGGGTAACTGAGCGTGATGTTAGAGGGGTAAATTGTGGAGATGTTATAGCGTAACTGAGCGTGATAAATATAGAGGAAACTGGAGCATGATGTAATTGAGGGCAACTGAGCGTGATGTTATAGAGGGTAACTGAGCGTGATGTTATAGAGGTAACTGAGCGTGATGTTATCGAGTTAACTGAGCGGATGTTACAGAGGGTAACTGAGGGTGATGTCACAGAGGGTAACCGAGCGTGAGATGTCACAGAGGGTAACTGAGCGTGATGTTATAGAGGGTAATTGAACGTGGATGTTACAGAGGGTAACTGAGCGTGACTTCATAGAGGGTAAATGAGCGTGATGTTATAGAGGTAACTAAGTGATGTTATAGAGGTAACTGAGTGTGATGTTATAGAGGGTAACTGAGCGTGATGGGTATAGAGGTAACTGAGTGTGATGTGTATAGAGGTAACTGAGCGTGATGGGTATAGAGGTAACTGAGCGTGATGGTATAGAGGGTAACCGAGTGTGATGTTATGAGAGGTAACTGAGCTGGATTTTATTGAGGTAACTGAGCGTGATGTTATTGAGGTAACTGAGCGTGATATTATAGAGGGTAACTGAGCGTGATGTTATTGAGGTAACTGAACGTGATGTTATAGAGGGTAACTGAGTGTGATGTTATAGAGGGTAACTGAGCGTGATTTTATTGAGGTAACTGAGCGTGATGTTATAGAGGTAACTGAGCGTGATGCTATAGAGGGTAACTGAGCGTGATGTTATAGAGTGGTAACTGAGCGTGATGTTATTGAGGTAACTGAGCGTGATGTTATAGAGGGTAACTGAGCGTGATGTTATAGAGGGTAACTGACCGTGATTTTATTGAGGTAACTGAGCGTGATGTTATTGAGGTAACTGAGCGTGATGTTATAGAGGGAAAACTGATACGTGATGTTATAGAGGGTAACTGAGCGTGATGTTATTGAGGGTAAATGAGCGTGATGTTATAGAGGTAACTAAGTGATGTTATAGAGGTAACTGAGTGTGATGTTATAGAGGGTAACTGAGCGTGATGTTATAGAGGTAACTGAGTGTGATGTTATTGAGGTAACTGAGCGTGATGTTATTGAGGTAACTGAGTACGCCATGTGATATTACAGAGTGGCAACTGGAGCGTGGATGTTATTGAGTAACTGAACGTGATGTTATATAGAGGTAAATCGAGTGTGATGTTACAGGAGGGTAACTGGAGCGCGGATTTTATTGAGGTAACTGAGCGTGATGTTATTGAGGTAACTGAGCGTGATATTACAGAGTGGAAAACTGGTTGATGTTATTGAGGCAACTGGAACGTGATGTTATAGGTGGTAATCCGGAGTGTGATGTTATAGAGGTAACTGAGCCGTGATTTTATTGCTGAGTAATCTGAGCGCAAAGTGATGTCATAGAGTAACTGAGCGTGATGTTATAGAGGCACTGAGCCGTGATGTTACAGAGGCAACTGAGCGTGATGTCATTGGAGGTAACTGGAGCGTGATGTTATAGAGGGTAACTGAGCGTGATGTTATAGAGTGGTAACCGACCGCGATTTTATTGAGGCAACTGACGTGATGTTGGTGAGGTAACTGAGCGTGATGTTATAGAGGTAACTGAGCGTGATGTTATAGAGGGTAACTGAGCGTGATGTTATAGAGGGTAACTGAGCGTGATTTTATTGAGGTAACTGAGCGTGATGTTATTGAGGTAACTGAGCGTGATGTTATAGAGGTAACTGAGCGTGATGTTATTGTGGTAACTGAGCATGATGTTATAGAGGTAACTGAGCGTGATGTTATAGAGGTAACTGAGCGTGATGTTATTGTGGTAACTGAGCGTGATGTTATAGAGGGTAACTGTGTGAGATGTTATTGAGGTAACTGTGTGAGATGTTATAGAGGGTAACT
The DNA here is from genome assembly GCA_017165825.1 of Hepsetus odoe. Lineage (NCBI taxonomy): Eukaryota > Metazoa > Chordata > Actinopteri > Characiformes > Hepsetidae > Hepsetus > Hepsetus odoe. The sequence goes on from CM029375.1 coordinate 27,931,295, forward strand.
GAGCGTGATGTTATTGTGGTAACTGAGCGTGATGTTATAGAGGGTAACTGAGCATGATGTTATAGAGGGTAACTGAGCGTGATGTTATTGTGGTAACTGAGCGTGATGTTATAGAGGTAACGGAGCGTGATGTTATAGATGTAACTATGTGAGATGTTGCTGAGGTTTCTTCCTCCTGTTTTGGGGAGTTTTTCCTCAGTTTATCCAGTTTATCGGGGCTCAGAGCAGATTCTGTAAAGCTGCTTTGTGAAAACAACAGTTGTAAAAAGTGCTTTATAAATAAAACTGACTTGGCTTTTATATTAACTCAATTTTTTTTGTGGACCAGAAAATATTGAATGCTATAATTAAACAAAAAGAAAAGGAAATCAGATACATTTTCACAGCACTGTGTGTCACTTAAATCAACTGATCCAGTAACGTGTAACTGGATCTTAAAGGATTAAAAGATTATAAAAGATTAATAGTGAAATGATCCAAGATGTTGTCGAATAGTTTTTTACATTTCTGCCTTCCTCTGCGAGTATCATTAAATCTCTCATTTTCCTCATTTTTCGGTCTCTTCTGACTCGTTCAATTTCATTGCAAGTGTTAATAAGACTGTGCTGCATGGCTGCCAACATTAATAAGAGATCATTTCAGGAATAATCAGCTGTAACTGAAGTATGAACAGTTCCCGTGTGCATGTGAGCAATAACCAGTAACTGAGTTTTTTCCTGTAGAAACTGGCATCCGTATCTCCGGATCTACTGCGATTGGTTGACTGTTTGGGCATTCGACCCCTCAAGGAGCATGAAATCGTCCTGCTGACCGGCTTGGATTCACCTGACACCTGCCAGCATGACCCCGCCCACATGCAGGTCAGTGCCACCCACATGCCAACCTAACTTCCCAGCGTGGAATATGTTTCAGCATCGTTATCAGACGCTGAAAAGTTGTCAAGTTAGTTTTATTTTAACGGCACTTTTTTAAAACTATTATTCTCGTCATAAAGCAGCTTTCTAGAATCTGCCAGAGACAGAACTCCCTAAAACAGAGGAAGAAACCTTGGGAGGAATCAAGACCCAACAGGGGAACCCGTCCTCCTCTGGTCCACACTGGAAACAAAGAAAGAAAGAAAGAAAGAAAAAGAGAGTGCATTTCATAAATAATCCATTTAGAGAGGAGTTCAGATAAAGTGTGAGTTCCAGTAAAAGAGTCCGTTCGTGTCTGTAGTTTGAAGGTCGGTGAGCTAATAGTTGTGGTTCTGTTTGAGGGGGCGGAGCTTTAGTTCATCTTAGTGGCAGCAGCTCCTGCAGATGATCCAGTCTGATGGAGCTGATCTGGAGTTCAGGTGAGGAATCTGATGATGGTGCATTACAGAGAGAAATTGTTCAGTTTGAACTCTGAGTGTGCAGACTCTGAGTAAAGTAAAGGATTTATGATCTCTGGAAAAGAAGATTTTAAAAAATAACGTCACTTTTGATGCTAGTTTTGTTCATATCTGCCGTTAAGGTCCATCCAATCAGCAAGTCCACATTAAAGTGACAGCTTGTGATCGGATCTCACTTCCTGGCTCTACATGCGTGACTTCTGCAGGATGGTGTGTGTGTGTGTGTGTTACAGAGCCAGAGAGCAGCTGATGTGTGTATGGTGCACACTTGCAGTGGGCGTCGCCCAACACAGCCAAACAACATCATCCTCCAGATCAACAAGTTCCTGATTGGCCTGCAGTCTGGGCAGGAGAAGCAGCAGCACAGCCGATTGGCTGGACAGCGTGTTGCCGATGATGACACCAATCGCTCTGTGTCGTCTATAGAGGAGGACTTCCTGACGGCGTCCGAGCAGCTTGGGGAGGACAGTGAGGACGACCCGTTCAAAAATGGTGAATAAATAAGTGCATCCGTCTACCATCCATCCATCCATTTCTTCAGTCATCCATTTGATCTTTCGTCCTTCCGAGTGTCCAGGTGGTGCAGTAGTGTTTGGTCTGAGGGTCATTAAAGTTTATTTATTGACTGTAATCAGTTTCTGGTGGTTTGGTTTAATGGAAGTGAGGCCATCAGTCGTGTGGCTCAGAGCCAAAATATTACTCCAGCAAACACCTCACTGTTTTAATGCTCCGTCTAATCGCCTCCATACAGAGAGAGAAACAGAGAGAGAGACAGACAGAGAGAGAGACAGAGAGAGACACACACACACACAGAAACAGAGAGAGAGAGAGAGAGAGAGAGAGAGAGACAGAGAGAGAGAGAGAGAGAGAGAAGCTGGTTTAATGGAGTCCATTTGTCCTTTAGTGATCACTCTCAGAGCTGATAAACTGTCCGACCTAACGAGACACATGAGGTCACACTGATTAACCTTTACATGTCTGGAGTTATCGCTGCTTCCTGTTAAGTCTTGAATCACAGTTACAGCTGTACTACAAACGCACGAGTTGGAGTCTACAAACAACATGAGGTCCATGTTTATCTACACCACCCCCTTTTTTCTCCCAGCTGCTGAAAAACGCTGGCAAAGGAGGAACTTTGGGAAACCCTGGGCTCCGGAGTTACAGCAAGACTGGTTAATAGACTGGACGTAGAGCAGACTCTGTTCTGTGGCTGCAGTAGTGAACCCAAACAACAGGAAACTAAAAAGCCTACAAATTACTAATAATATACGGGTTAGATTCATACTAAAACCCTTCTGTGATTAATATCAAATAAACAGAGTTGGTCCCTCCCATTTCTGGTACTCTGGTACTGATACTGAGAGTGTAAAGTAAAAAGTACAGGAATGTACTGAGAGTAGAAAATTATACAATTATACATAAATTTGATTGCAGTGTGAGGTCAGGTACTGATGTTGAACATTGCTGTGAGGATTTGATTGCAGCATTAGTGAACATGAGAGGTGTTACAGTATTATAATAATAATAATAATAATAATGAAAGATAGCTCCTCCTCACTCAGAACAGAGTTTGATTTAATCATTATTTATTATTGATGTTTTAGGATGTTTGTGTTCTTCTGACGAGTGAAGGAGCCTGACTGAGCATGTTTATAATCAGGTATGATCATCTGCTCTGAAGGACCAGGAAAGGTCAGCCTGGTTATTTAGATGTGAAGTAACTAAGCAACAGCATGTACAGTATCATTCACTAATGAATCCATATGAGGCCAGGGAAGTGTGTGTGTGTGTGTGTGTGTGTGTGTGTGTGTGTGTGTGTGTGTGTGTGTGTGTGTGTGTGTGTGCATGTGTATGTGTGTGTGTTTGCCCGTGTGTATTTGTCTGTGTGCGCGTGTATGTGTGTGTGTGTGTTTTCATGTGTGTGTGCGTGTATGTGTGTGTGTGTTTGCATGTGTATGTGTGTTTTCATGTGTATGTGTGTGTGTGTGCGTGTGTGTGTGCGTGTATGTGTGTGTGTGTTTGCATGTGTATGTGCGTGTGTGTGTGTTTGTTAATTTTAGTCATTTGTTGGTCGAGGATTCCTATTAAAGTGATAAAAACTGGTAACTGTATGTATGATAAAGGAAAAAGGCTGTAGGGGTTAAGATTAAGGGTCTAGGGTTAAAAATCTAGGTTTAAGGATCTCAGGTCTAGAGATTTGGTTTCTAATATTACTCTTAACCCTAAACCCTAAACACTAGTCCCTAAAACCTTTCTACCAGTAACACTTGTTGGAAAACCAAGTGAGGAAAACCTGGTTTTCAGTTATATTTTCCCTTTAACTGTGTTGAAATCCTTAGATAAGGATCTAGAGTTATGGGTCTAGAGTTATGGGTCTAGTGTTATGGGTCTAGTGTTAAGGGTCTAGTGTTAAGGGTCTAGTGTTAAGGGTCTAGTGTTAAGGGTCTAGAGTTAAGGGTTTTGAGTTAAGAGTCTAGGGATAAGAGTCTAGGGTTAAGGGACTAGAGCTAAAGGTCTAGGGTTAAGGGTCTAGAGTTGCTGTAGAGTTAAGGTCTAGGGGTTAAGGGTCCAGAGGAAGTGTGTAGAGCATGGTCCAGGAGTTGCCGCAGAGTTAAGGGTCTAGGGGTTAAGGGTCTAGAGTGAAGCGTGTAGAGTTTAGCGTGTAGAGTTAAGGGTCTAGAGTTAAGGGTCTAGAGTTAAGCGTGTAGAGTTAAGGGTCTAGGGGTTAAGGGTCTAGAGTGAAGTGTGTAGAGTTAAGGGTCTAGAGTTAAGCGTGTAGAGTTAAGGGTCTAGGAGTTAACGGTCTAGAGTTAACGGTCTAGGGTTAAGGGTCTAGAGTTAAGGGTCTGAGGGTTAAGGGTCTAGGTTATGTGTAGAGCTAAGGGTCTAGAGTTAAGCGTGTGTAGAGTTAAGGGTCTAGTTATGGTCTAGAGCAGGTCTAGAGTTATGTAGAGTTAAGGGTCTAGGTTATGGTCTAGGGTTAAGTGTGTAGAGTTAAGGAACTAGGGTTAACTAACTAGAGTTAACGGTCTAGGTTAAGGGTCTAGAGTTATGGCCTGAGGTTAAGGGTTTAGAGTTAAGGGTTTAGGAGTTATGGCCCAGTTAAGGGTTTAGGAGCATGGGTCTAGGTTAAGGGTCTAGAGTTAAGGGTCTAGGGTTAAGGGTTTAGAGTTAAGGGTTTAGAGTTAAGGGTCTAGGGTTAAGGGTTTAGAGTTAAGGGTCTAGGGTTAAGGGTCTAGAGTTAAGGGTCTAGGGTTAAGGGTTTAGAGTTAAGGGTCTAGGTTAAGTGTCTAGAGTTAAGGGTCTAGGGGTTAAGGGTCTAGAGTTAAAGGTCTAGGGTTAAGGGTCTAGACATGGTCTAGGTTATGGTCTAGGTTATGGTCTAGGTTATGGGTCTAGGACACATGGGTCTAGGGTTAAGTGGCCTAGAGTTAAGGTCTAGGGTTAAGGGTTTAGAGTTAAGGGTCTAGGGTTAAGGGTTTAGAGTTAAGGGTCTAGGGTTAAGGGTCTAGAGTTAAAGGTCTAGGGTTAAGGGTCTAGGATTAAGGGTCTAGGGTTAAGGGTCTAGGGTTAAGGGTCTAGGGTTAAGGGTCTAGGATTAAGGGTCTAGGGTTAAGGGTCTAGAGTTAAAGGTCTAGGGTTAAGGGGTAGTGTGGATATGATGAATTAATAGAGTGATAGATTGCAGATTAAAGGCAGGATGATCCATCATTAGTATTTCTACCACTATCACTACTAGAGGGGGGAGGAGTTATAGAGTCTGCTGTCCAGAGGAGGAGTTAAAGAGTCAGCTGAGTGTGGGGGAGGAGTTTTAGGGTCAAATGTCTAACATAATAATGATTAATCATTAATAGACTTAATAGTAATAATAATTATTATTATTACTATTATTATAATGAAGTGAAGTGAAATAGTAATCATACATAAATTACTTTACTATAATAGTAATGCTGTCGAAAGGGCAGTAATGAGAGAGTGTGTGTGTGTGTGTGTGTGTGTGTGTGTGTGTGTGTGTGGGTAATGAGATTTATTAGGCAGTTTTATGAAGCCCAAGGCTCGTTCACTTCCCCAAATCAATGACTATCGTTGCGTGCACCGAGTCTGGCCTCCAGTAACATATTAAGGCGATGAGACACTCGCTGCTGCCGCCACAAGGCCTGGCTAATCTATAATTAATCTCTCACACGGAATTAGAGCCAACACGGTGTGAAGGTTATGCTCTCCTCAAAGCCGATGCAATATTTATAATGCGATTGGCCCAGATAGGGGTTTGCGTGGGGGCGTTGTTATTTCTGGGGGATGTGAGCGGGAAGGCGGCGGCAGTGCGATACTGATATCTCACTCGTGACCATCACCTCCCCCTGCGAGGCAGCAGGGAGATAAAGTGCCTCTGTAACAACAGTGGACGGGTTTTTCACCTTGTGGCCTTCGCTCCTTCTCATGCTTTCCTTTTACCATGTTTACACTCATTATTGAAGCACCTACTTGAAAGTGATTCTACAACTCCATCAGCTCAGAAGGACCTTCTCCCAAAGCGAGGTGCCTGGTCCTTCTCCTGGGGTGTCCTAGAGTTTAAGGACTAGGACCAATGATCAGAAAATCTGTAGGTTGCCCTGAGGTTCCTTTGATCAGGGTACCGTCCCCATCAGTGCTTTTCATTAAATTGACGTCACAATAAACACAATACACAATAAACCTTTCTCAGAGTCTCCAATGCAAGTATTTTTGTAATATTATTTCTGTGTGATTTTTAAAATCTGACTGATGGTAAAAATGATCTTTAACTCAATATTCTTTATTTCTACTTGAAATAATAAATAATAATGCTCTGACATTAGCGTGTCAGAGCGCTAATCCAAGCATGTTGTCTGAAGCATTGACATTCACAATGTTTGCAGCACAGTCTCCAGTTTGCTGGAGGTCCTCTAACCTCGGAATCGTGGCATGATTTCTACATTTCATGATAATCATAATCTAAATATTAATTCACCATGTCTCTCTCTCTCTCTCTCTCTGTAGATACAGATGGTGGTGTTTCAGCAGATCCAGTGGAGCTGCTGAGGTCAGGACGCGTTCCGAGGAAAAGCACAGAGGAGAGAGAGGACAGCGAGGACTCGGACACACTCTGCGCCTCATCAAGGTCCCATAGACTCTCCAGGGCTTCTTCAGCACCAGTCAGAAACATCACCACCAGTCCGAAGCACATCAGTCGACGCAACAAAGAGTCCGCTGGGCATTATGCCTCCAACCTCGCCGAGTCCGTTCTGCAGGACGCCTTTATCCACTTGTCTCAGGACGAGCCATCGTTCTCACCGGAAGCAGCAGTTAGCATCTCCAGTTCTCCACAGAAAGCAGCTACCATGAGAGAGCATGCAAATGAGCCCACAAGGGAAAGGACGTGCTCTTTCGAACTCCCAAAAATTGTGATAGTACAAAGTCCTGATTACTGTGAGGAGGCAGCTGAATGGCCCGGGACGCAGTCTGAACATCAGAGAGCACAGAAAGACCCTGAACATGTTTCACAATCATGTCACTCGCATGGCTCTCCAAAAAGGCACTTGGCCAAGCCAGTGGAAGTAGCCCTGGCATGCGCTGCAAGCATCATTGGCACAATCAGCACCCCACAGGTCACAGAGAGGCTCGCACTCGAATCAGGAGATGAGGATGATGTTGAGGATGAAGAAGAAGGCAGTGAGACTGATCAAGGAGACTATTCTTTCTCTTCCGCCATGTGCAGCATGGCCCAGGTGGCCGGGGCAGTAGCTGTAGTGGACCTAACCGAGGACTCTGCCGATAACGAGGACTCGGGTGAGATGTTCTCAGCATCTTTGGGGCTACTTTCAGCGGCCCAGGCCTCTACTGCCATCCCGTTACATTGCAGCGTAGCAGAAGGCACCTGTGTGGAAACGTTCAGGGCCAACGTGGCCAAGGTCCTTCTGAGAGAGGCTTCGGCAGTGCTGACCCACAAACAAAGCTACACAAGCATGGCGAACTTCTTAGAGGTCACTCATAACAAGATCGTGGATGGGATTACACGTCCAAGGAGGACATACCAGGAGCATCTGGAGGTTGACGATTTTACACAGGAGGTGGCAGACAGCGTTTTTAAATATGCCATGGACAAAACTGTGAAAAGGAAAGAGCTTGAAGAGAAGGATGTCCCCAACATTCAGGCTTTTCTTCTAGAGAACATGAACAATCTGCTCTTTGATGTGCTTTGTGTCACGTCGAGGAAAATCAGTGACATTTCAAAATGTAATCCAGGGTCATCCGACAGGAGAGGGAGCGAAATCATCTCCAAAGAATGCATGGCTGCCACCAAGCCTGACAGAGAAGCATTAAGCCAATTACAGTCTGTGACTGAGCCCAGCCAGGCAGATAATCTCAGGGAGAGGCAAAGCAGTCCTCTTCTGGGAAAGAGGGAGCAGAAGAGCAATCAACAGGAGAAGGAGAGTGAATTAAACTCAAATGGGAAGGAGCCCTGCAGACTTGCTCAGAGCAGAATAAACACTACAACATTTCAAGAACCAGCTGACCTGCAGGTACATCTGGGTAGGGGTGATTGGAGCAATGACTCCAGGCATCCCTCGGCCGAGAGTTCTCCCTTGCATAACGCTCGAGGGAAGTCTGTCAGAGAGGGAGAAATCAGGCAGCAAACTTCCTCTTTCTCCACAGGAGTACTTGTAGTACCTAAGGTGGAGCAGGGTGAGTGCAAGACTCCAGTTATGTGCTTTGCCGAGGACTTGGCAACAACAGTGGTGTCCATGGCCACAGAGCTGGCAGCGATTTGTTTGGAGAATTCAAGTGGCAAGCAGCCTTGGTTCTGTGGCCTGAAGGCTGCATCTGAAGTTCCTGAGGGACTCCTTCTGCCCTGCCGGACGGCTGTAGCACTCCGTAGAAAGGAAAGCCAGAATGGTGCCACAGTTGCCAAGAAGCATCGGCCGCCTCGGCTCAGCGAGATCAAACGCAAAACAGAAGAGCAGCCTGAGCTCATGGAGCGACTGGTAAACCGAGTGGTTGATGAAACCGTCAACCTGGACGATCCAGCAACCTCAGACCCTTTTGCTCTTTTTGCCTCTGAGGTGACTGCCCGGATCATGAACTGTCCTGAACTTAATGTGGTGGACACATCCAAGCAGGGCCAGCTGTCCCGCAGTCGGCTGCAATGCGAAAGGTGGAGCAGTCGAGGCAAAGCTTCCAGCTATGAAAGCATCCCAGAGGAAGACACAGATCCCTCTGGAGCACCAAACACTCTGGGACCAGGCAATAGGCTGGGTCACAACCTCAGCCGAGGAAGCTCGATCTCCAAGCAGTCCAGCTGTGAGAGCATAACCGACGAGTTCTCTCGGTTCATGGTGAACCAGATGGAGACAGAAGGCAGAGGGTTTGACCTCCTGCTAGACTACTACGCTGGGAAGAATGCCAGCAGCATCCTTGCAGCAGCTGTTCAGCAGGCAGCAAGCAGAAAGAATGGACACCTCAATGTTCGCACTTCATCTTGCCTTTCCAAGCAGTCAAGCACAGAGAGCATTACTGAGGAGTTTTACCGCTTTATGCTAAAAGACATGGACAAGGAGAACAAAGACTACAGCATCACTAAGACCAAAGAGTGGAGCAACAGCCTTCTGCCTCCAGCACCCAGAACCCCCTTCTGCTTCCGCCAGTCCTCTGTTCCAGACAGACGATCGTCTGACTCTAGGCTGACTGTGAACTCGCCCATCAAAGCAAACTCATTTGACGGATTTGCCCGAAACGTTTATGGCGACTCTCTTAACATCTACCCCTCCAACTCCGTCTCCTCCACCAGCCTGTGCAAGTCTGACTCTTGCTTGTACAAGCGAGGCCAGACAGACCACATTACGGACATGCTGATCCATGAGACGTGGGCAAGTTCCATTGAGTCCCTAATGCGTAAAAACAAGATCATTACAGAACCTTCAGAGGACAGCGTGGAGTTAGACTTTAGCGACTCTCAGCCCCACGTCCAGCTCTTTGCTAATCGCCTAGCCGCTGACATTGTGGAGAGCGGCAGGTCATTGGTGGGAGGTCAGCAGGAAGGAGGAACAACAGTCCATCAGAAGCATGCAACAGTTGGAGAGAAGAGACGAGGCTTTAAGCAATCACGGCCAGGGAGCGGTCATAGCCGGACGAGTACAGAACTGCAGGATGTTGATGAAGGTCCCCAAGGGGCTATGAGAAGGAGTCTTACAATGCTAGGTCAGCGGGAGGTTCCTCTAATTCACATTGAGTCTGATCAAAGAGACGAAGCGCCTGAAGATTCACAGAGGGAACATGGCTATGACAGGGATTCACGGACCCAGGTTCAACCTCCAAGCAGCAAAGATCAAGTGCTGGAAAGCAGGAGCAGGTACGCTGAAAGAAACCCTGTTTATAAACCCCACTCCAGGGTCAAGCTTGCAATTAAGTTATTTGAAGTGCAGCACATGAGCTCGCAGAGAAGCTTTGAACACAGAGCGGCTTTGATCTGCCTGAGAGAGAGAGAGAGAGAGAGAGATACTTTGTGAAATTCAACGGGCAGCCATTTCCTTTAATACAAAATGATTGTTCCGTTTTGCCAGTGGGTTCGCGGGCACCAAAAATAGACACTGAAAAGACTGAATAAGGCTCAACACACTTAAAAAATACATGCAGTTTCAGATCGCAGTGTATTTGAACATGCTCAGTGTTTGATTAGCTTTCTGCTGCTGTATATTAGCAGGGAAGATCGTGATAAAAAAGCAGAGTTGTGCGGTTATGCCATGTACTCTCTCCCCTCAGCAGCGACAGGATGCCCACAGTGCCCTCTACAGGTGTGGAGGGTGAGGGCCGTTCCATCAGCACTAGCAGTGAGGAGAGTGGCTCAGGCAGTTGGGCTCAGGTGGCCCCTGATGAAGACCCCCAAGAGGAGACCACCAGTAGCTTTATTCAGCTAAGCGAGGGGTCAGTCCTCCAGTATCCCATCATGCCTTGCCAGCCATTCCGAGATTGCTCCATTCAGTTGTCCATTAAAGCTACATGCGCTGGTTCCAGCCGCTTCATGATCTTAGCTGCTTTGCTCACCATTAAGCAAGTGCCGGGTGTATTGTTAGCATGATCAATCACTTTCTTCCACCCTAGAAAGCTCGTGTCCCAGCAATTAGAGTCACCTAATTTTCAGAATGAGTGGCGTTTAGACTTGCTTACACGTTTTCTGGCAGACAGGAAACAACAGAAGGACAGCCAGACAAAGTTTAACACAGTTTTTCTAAATAATTCTAAACACACAGATATATGACATATAGCCTAATTTTTCATCTTCTGCTTCCTCTTGTATGTTTAATGTGTTGTTGAGGAGCAGTTCTCCAGATCTTCCTGAAGGACAGTGTTGTTGTCTCTCATGTTCAGTCCAGTCTCTGTCCCTGAGCAGTTCTCCAGATCTTCCTGAAGGACAGTGTTGTTGTCTCTCATGTTCAGTCCAGTCTCTGTACCTGAGCAGTTTGATAGTTCTGTGTTGGTTAATCCACACAGTGATCTACGTCTGAACCTTCAAGCAAAACAAAGCGTCTAACTTAAGACACGAAGCAGTGAAGAAACAGGGGCAGATGATTCCAGATGATCAGGGGATCAGTTAACTGCTGATGCTGAACACTGAGTAGGTGGAACCCCTTTATCTACAATGTTTCTTTAGGTACTTTGCAGCCTGGAGCTCTAAACATTTGTTCACGTTTTTCATTTAATCTACTCAATATGACAAAGATAAAACTGACCATCTGAAACAGGATCACCAGCAAAGTGATTCCCTACAAAATATAAAGAAAGAAGGGGTTTAAGACTTTTGCACAGCACTGTATTTGAGGAAAACTAATCCCATATAATCCTATCCAAGTTAATCATTTATACCAAACGTGTATCTGGTAAAAAATACATTCAAGTATATCATTAATTTTTATTATTAATAATATTAGTATATTATTATTGTTGTTATATTATTTTCACACCTCCAGTGTTTTTTTGTTGGCATTGTTAAATTAATGCATAAACAATAAACAATAAGTATAATAATAAATAACTTAATAAGCACTAGTTCCCTCCCTGTGTAATGTTGGGATTTTATCAGTAACAAAGCGTGTTAAGCTACCTGCCCGGTCACAGCGCCACCAAGAGGAGATAAAAACAATACAGAGATGATTTCTGTGCCACTTGTGATGAAAAAGGTCTCAAATATTTGTCAGGCTACTGGGTCATGATGATGTTGCCATGGTGACAACAGAAAGGAAAGCAAAGGCTTGTTCTACTGGAATAACAAATAACAATACAATCGTCTTCTTCTTTCTTCTTCTTATAGCTGCTCCCTTTCGGTGTCTCCATAGATCATCCATCTCTGTGTCTTCTTGTTTTCTCCATCTTCCTCTTTCACACCGTCCCCTTGCTTGTCCTCTCTCACCACGTCCATAAACCTCCTCTTTGTCTTTCTTCTTCTCCGCTTTCCTGACATCCTCAATTTCCAACCCGTATAACATAGCTGGTCTCACTACGTCTCCAACCCATATAACATAGCTGGTCTCTCTACCATCTCCAACCTATATAACATAGCTGGTCTCACTACCGTCTCCAACCCGTATAACATAAGTAGTCTCACTACTATCCTGTAAACCTTCCCTTTCACTCTTGCTGGTCCCCGTCTGTCACAGATCACTCCAGCCACTCTTCTCCACCCATTCCAACCTGCCTGCACTCTCTTCTTCTCCTCTCTTCCACACTCGCCGTTACTCTGAACTGTCCACCCCGAGTATTTAAACTCCTCCCCTTTCACCTCCTCTATGCCCTCCATCCTCACCACTCCACTGTCCTCACTTTGATTCACACTCATGTATTCTGTTTTTGTCCTCCTCACTTTTATTCCTCTCTTCTCTAGAGCAGATCTCCATCTCTCCAGGATGAAGATAAATATCATGAGTCTACAGAACACCTTTGAGAATGTACATGGTCAGAAACCACATAAGCAACTCTAACCAAACCCCACAATGTTTTATTTATTAGCTAAAAACACAAAGAGGCAAACAGACACCAACAAAATAACTGACCTGCCTGGTGGTCATTTTGTGATGGGGCGATAGCTGTAGATTAGGCTACCAAGTTTTTGGGGGCGGTAAGTGGGGGCACGGAAGAGCTTCATAAACCACAAATGCATTTTCAAAACGTTGATTTAGAGTAAAAATGGAGGAAGTTTTAGCCAAATGATTGCTCTAGCCGGGTTGATGGCTGGATCAGGGTGAGGGTTAAGCTTCCCATGTCTCAGTTTAATCCACTACGTCCAAATCTCTGTTGGCACTGAAGCATCAGCAGAACAGCTAAAGAACCGTTGAAGGGAACATGCTAAAACGTGCCCCGCTAGCAAGAATTAATTGGTGGTGTAGTACACACACACACACACACACACACGCACACACACACACACATATGCAATGCTGTGTCCAAGTCAGCATGCAGACATACCACATTACACCAAATGGGATTAAACTGAACACTAATGCACACACAATGCTATTGGCCAGTCAGAACTTTTCTCTAACACACACACACACACACACACACACACACCAGTCAGAGCTGGAGGGGGTATAAATCCCTGAAGTGAGAGAGATTCCATTAGAGTGTCTGCTCCAGCTCTCTGAATAAATCAGGCCGACAGCAGTGATGTTTTCTGGTCCTTGCACAGCATCAGCCGTCCCGGACAGCAAGTGTCCCAGACACTCAAACAGGTGCCAACACTTCTGTCCTGTTGACCCCAGGTGTGTTCCGGTCAAAATCTATAGTGAAAGTGAAAAAAAGTGAGGTCACAGCACAGCACACAGTGAACCACAACGAAATCAGACCTCTGCATTTAACCCATGCAAACACCGTGCAGCAGGGGGCAGCTATAAAAGTGCCCGGGGAGCAGTGACGGGGACAGTACCTTGCTCAAGGATACCTCAGGGCAACATACTGGTGAGGGGTTTGAACCCACAATCTTCCGATCCTGTGGCTGCCTAGATATACATTTATCCAATTGTCCAGATTCCAACAAGCATTTGGAGACAGAGCTCCAAAACATCCTCTCAAACTGGCACCTGTCCACCCAGACAGATAGAGGACAGAGTGATGGGGGAGAGGGAGGACCACCCTACACACCCAGAGAGAGAGAGGACAGTTATACTGAGAGATGGGGGAGAGGGAGGACCACCCTACACACCCAGAGAGAGAGAGGACAGTTCTACTGAGTGATGGGGGAGAGGGAGGACCACCCTACACACCCAGAGAGAGAGAGAGGACAGTTCTACTGAGTGATGGGGGAGAGGGAGGACCACCCTACACACCCGGAGAGAGAGAGGACAGCTATATGGAGGGATGGGGGAGAGGGAGGACCAGCCAGTGGATCTCTGCAGTTCAGATATTTTGAAATTTTTAAATGAACACAGAGCTCCATGCTGATTTTTATACACCCTCAAGCTTCTGCTTCACCCCCTCCATATTGCCCCCTAGCGCCCACCTCCACCTTCACTTCATCTCTTGCTCCTTTTCCTTCGGCTGCCAGAAGGAAAAGGCTCTCTGCTGCTGTAGTGGGTCTGAGGGGGGGGGCGCTCTAAAGGGGTGTAATACATCATATTTTGCTGTGATACTAATCCAGGGTTCTCAGATCAAATGATTGGAGACTGAATAATTAATTCCTCCAGATTTGGGTGAAAAGGCACAGATAATCTCCAGTGGTAGTGAACGGAACTGAACATCCCAAATCTGTGCATTTTACATCCCCCTGTGAAGCTTCACGTGTCTCTAAGTGGGACGGTGATGATGCTCATGTAAAAGAATTTGAAGAAAAAACCGTAGTTCAGTATAAACACTGAAGTCTGATCAGTGTGAGTTTGTTTTCAACAAGCAAGACCAATACCCTCCGAACATCAGGCCGAGCCAATCTTCTTCTTCTTCTGGGTGCTCCAGTTAGGTGTCTCCAATGCGTATTGTCCGTCTTCATGTCTTCCTGTCCTCTGCCTCTTCCTTCTTCACACGGACCGACCGTGTATTAGAGTTTATCACTGTGTGGACAAACTCGTTCGCTTTCCCTGCTGATGCGGCTCGTCTGTACATGTGATTAACAAACCACAGTAAATAAAAAAACTCTAGTTTTTGTTATCATGGAGCAGCTAAGATTCTTTAACTGTGTATTGACGAATGACATTTGGTGAAAGAGAGGGACAAAAATGTCTTTTTTGTTGCAGAGAAATTGGGTGTGAGATGGATTCAGTGATACTTCATGGTGATTTTATGTGTTTTCTGATTTTTTGAGCGTCATGAATGTGGTTAGGGTTTAAAATGCACTTAATGCTCCATTACTGAGGCAGAATTTGAGTTCTGGTTAAAAGCCGGTTCTGTTTAATTTGGGTGCAGACTGTGTGCTGAATATAAATCAGTGCAGTTTTTCAAAGTGTGTCTCTGCTGGAGCTTATCAAGCCCAAGAACAGTGTTGTTTATTTGATGTCTTCAAGGATCTTTAGACCTCTCCTGCCGTGTTTTCCACCCTGAATTCGGGGATGATGAGATTTACAGAAATATCAGCGAGTTTTCAGAGGACGGGCTCTTTCATTTCCCTGCCTGTAATAAATCATGCAGGAGGAAATAAATGTAATAAAAATGATGTGATAACACTGTTAAATTGAGAACATAATGGCTATACAATTCTGTGCAAAAGTTTTGAGGAAATCACCTGATCGGTGCAAAAATCCTGTTTCCTGTCAGACTGAGCTGATATAATTAATCTGCAGCAAGTGTTTTAGTGCTCCAGGCTGAAAAGTGTCTAAAGAATCAAGGTTCTAGATAAAGGGGCTCTCAATGTTCAGCATCAGCTGTAAACTGATGGCCTGATCATCTGGAATCATCTGCTCCTGGTTCTTCACTGCTTCATGTCTTAAGTTAGACGCTTTGTTCTGCTTGAAGGTTCAGACGTAGATCACTGTGTGGATTAACCAACACAGAACTATCAAACTGCTCAGGTACAGAGACTGGACTGAACATGAGAGACAACAACACTGTCCTTCAGGAAGATCTGGAGAACTGCTCAGGTACAGAGACTGGACTGAAAATGAGAGACAACAACACTCCTTCAGGAAGATCTGGAGAACTGTCCCTTAACAAGATGTTAAAGATACAAGAGGAAGCAGAATATTTAGAAATTAGGGAATTTTAAACACTGCTATATGTCACAGACCCCATTTTGAGAACCCTGGTACTGATGATTGTGCTGAATGGAGATACATATTGTATTGAAGCAAACTGTGTGAATGTTTACACCCCCAACATTTTCACATCTCACTCTGCTTGGACCCCGACTGCTGCAAAACCCTGTCGCTCTGCCTCAAATCACAAGAGTGCAGCATAAACGCTTCCCACAAACTGACAGACCCCAGAGAGCAAGCACTGAGAGACTGTGTCTGTGTGTGTGCGTGTGTGTGTGTGTGTGTGTGTGTGTGTTGCAGAAACGGGAACAGCAGTGCATCCAGCCTCAGCGTTGTGGACCTGGAGGGCTTTCCAGAATGTTGCAGCTCCACTACTCTAATCAGGTAGCCTGCAGCACATGCTTCACCCTCCAGCCTGCAGTGCTGGAGTTAATGGTGGTCAAGCTTTGGCCTCGAGACCAGCGTCCAAATCTCTTTCTTTCACACTTCTGCTCAAAAACAGATGAGCGGCTTGGACGGGCCTGAGTCTTTTAAACCACTGGAACCTCCACAGCTCACATAAACCCACACTGAGACTTTAGAGAGACTGGTGAATGGAACCAGAAAGTCCCAAATCCCATGTCCATTTCCTGTCCCCCAGTGAAGCTTAACGTGTCTCTGAGTGTCTCTGTGGGACGGTGATGATGGTAAAATAGTCCATCTGAACTAAATCTGTTCTTTGTGTCCCTCCACCATGAACGGGTTCAGTTTGAGTCCAGAATCTTCTCCAGACTAAAACACCGTCTCAGACACCAGACAGCATCTCCACCACCTGTGGGTGGTGGTGGTCTAGTGGTGGGTGCTTGCCTATGGTCCTATGGTTCAAGAGGTCCCAGGTTCAAATCCCACCTCCAGCACTACCACCACTGGGTCCCTGAGACCCTGAACCCTGAGTGTCTCCAGGGGGGACTGTCCCTGTAATCAGGACATGGACGTCTCTCTGGAGAAGAGCGTCTGTGAGGGACATCTAGATGTTCGATTCCACACTCTGGGAAATGTTATTTTTAATAATAATATAATCATTATTGATTCCATGAGTGTGAATGAAAGTGAGGACAGTGGAGTGGTGAGGATGGAGGGAGTAGAGGAGGTGAAGGGGGAGGAGTTTAAATACTCAGGGTGGACAGTTCAGAGTAACAGTGTGTGGAAGAGAGGAGAAGAAGAGAGTGCAAGCAGGTTGGAATGGGTGGAGAAGAGTGACAGGAGTGATCTGTGACAGACGGCTACCAGCAAGAGTGAAAGGGAAGGTTTACAGGACAGTAGTGAGACCAGCTATGTTATTGTTATGGGTTGGAGACGGTGATAAACGGCTTGTTGGGTGTGACGAGGATGGACAGGATTAGAGATGAGTATATTAGAGGGACAGATCAGGTTGGATGGTTTGCAGACAAAGTGAGAGAAGTGGGACTGGGTTGGTTTGGACGTGTCCAGAGGAGAGATGAGGAGTATATCAGGAGGAGGATGTTGAAGATGGAGCTGCCAGGAAAGAGGAGAAGAGGAAGAACAAAGAGGAGGTTTATGGACGTGGAGAGAGAGGACATGCAGGGGGACAGTGTGAAAGAGAAAAGACCTCAGTGCTTGTGTTTATTAGTTTACTTATTCTGCTCTCAATATTTTATGTGGGATAAAATATTGTCTGGATTTAAGTACTAAAAGTGTGTGTGTGTGTGTGTGTGTGTGTGTGTGTGTGTGTGTGTGTGTGTGTAGTGAGGAGAAAGAGAGGAAAGCAGCGCAGAGTCCGGAACAAGCAGATGGTGAGTGATGCAGCCTTTTTTAAAAACGCTTTCACACACACACTCACACACACTCACACACACACACACACACACACACACACACACACACACACACACTGTCTGTAGTTGGCTGGGCTGCAGTAAAAGGATTAGTGGTGAGAGTGATTTTCACTCTCAGTAAAGCCTCTAATCTCCTTTATTAACTCTCTGTGGCTCTTATTCCTGTCAAAACAACAAAAATGATAATAATAATAATACATCCGGTTCAAAACCTTTAAAGGCACAAAAAATGTACTTTATTTGGTCTCTCTGTCCCTCCTTATACACAACAATCAGCCATAACATTAAAACTGCCTGCCGTAGCCTTAGATTCCCCAAAACAGCGGTGTCCTCTGGACTCCACAGTCCCTCTGAAGGTGAGCTTTCCAAGGATGGGACTAGTTTGACCCACAGAGGCTGGATGGGACTGAGGTGTGGCAGGGACACTGGGGACACTGCTATTAGGGGACACTGTTACCATGCAGAGATGTTAGGTGTCCAAGTAGCATCAGCATGAATGCAGGACCCTGAAAGTAGTCTCTGTCTCTCTCTCTCTCTCTCTCTCTCTCTCTGTCCTTCTGTCCCTGTCTCTCTCACTGTCTCTGTCTCTCAGAGGGGACGTCAGGTTTGTCCACAGCGGGGAGTAGTTGTCAGAGGGAGTTGTTGGTTTTGAATGTTGAAGTGGACAGTGTGGATGTTGAACTGCGGGCGGCGCTGCAGTGGATCGCGGCCTCTGAGCTCGGAGTTCCAGCTCTTTACTTCAGAAAGACTCAGGAACACAGTCTGGCCAAGGTGGGTCCAACCTGCTCCTCCTCATGCTGCTCCTCCACAACCTGCTCCTCCTCATGCTGCTCCTCCACAACCTGCTCCTCCTCATGCTGTTCCTCCACAACCTGCTCCTCCTCATGCTGTTCCACCACAACCTGCTCCTTCTCACTCATGCTGTTCCACCACAACCTGCTCCTTCTCACTCATGCTTTTCCACCACAACCTGCTCCTTCTCACTCATGCTGTTCCACCACAACCTGCTCCTTCTCACTCATGCTGTTCCTCCACAACCTGCTCCTTCTCACTCATGCTGTTCCTCCACAACCTGTGCCTAGTGTTAGCTCAGGAAAGAAAGAGGTGAAGGGGGATAGAATGGTTCAGAAACAGATTAAGGAGTTGTTCTGATGTGTATGGAGTTGGTTTTCTTCATGTTTTGCCTTTGTGTGTGTGTGTGTGTTCAGTTCCAGAGAGTGGTGCACCTGGCCGGTCAGAAGGCCTGGTGTGTGGGTGATTTATTCGGTTTGGTGGTTCAGTTCTGTCAACTTCAGCACGACGAGCAGGAGGTCGGCGGGACCACACCAGGCCTGTTTGACTGGCTCCTAAAGACCCAGCGCTAACACACACACACACACACACACACACACACACACACACACACACATACACTCACGCACGCTCAGAAGCTCTACACCTCTTCTCTGGAGTTCAGCTCAGTTTGGGTGATCTTCCTGGTTCAGTCCAGTAGTTGCCCTGAAGTTAGGTACAGAACCTGGGTTCTCTCTCTGGACTGTAAGCTTGTCTTTGGGCCGACTGTGAGAAGAAACATTGCAGTGTTCCTCAATTTCCCGCTACAAAGTCCAGTTTTGGGATGAACTGAGACGCCTGGTGTGTAGAAATCTTTGTCTTATTTTATCACTAACGAACTCTAACCTGTGACCTGGCTCTTTATTGGATGAAGGTGGGTGGAGTTTAGTTCGAGTTTAGTTCTAGTTTAGGAGGAGGATCGGATTTTTGAAGTGTTTATGAAGGAAAACGTGCACTAAACTAAACCCAGCCTAAACTAAACTAGGCACACACTAAACCAAACTAAGCCCACACTAAACTAAACTTAGACCTTCCTGGTCTAAACTCAACTAAAATTACCTAAACCAAACACACTGTTACCAAAAGTAAATCCATCCTAATGAATAGAATTTAGTGAATCCCAACCCATTCACTAAAAATATCAAAACCAGTGAAGAACGTGTTCAGAGTGTTGAGCGTTTATATCTTCAGTATTTTGACACCCCGAGTGAAGATGTGAAAAGTGAGACACCTCGATTAGAAATAACTTTTCTAAGAGAAAATGCTTTAAACTGTAAATGATCTGATATTTTGCTGGGCAGAAAGTTAAAAGTATTTTCCTATTTTTCATCACAAACTGCCTCATGACGTGTCGCTTCGGTTGACTTGCAACTTTGGTCACTGCAGGTAGCGCCATGGCTCTTAACGACAAACTCGCTACAATTTAGAAAAAATCATGATATTTTTGTCTTTGATTACAGTTTTTGAAGGATGCAGCCAATAGGTGTGTCCCAATTCAGGGACTGTGTCCTTTAAAGGCTTCATTTGATTAAATTATGTCACAGACCACTGGCCATCCTGTTTCAAAGGCAGAGAAATTGCAGCCTGGGTTTCCATGGAAACGGTCGCTCCAACTAAGGCATCTTTTGCAGTCCAACAAATAAAAAAACAAATATAACACCGATATGTCTCCTCGTTTCAGTTAGTATGTTAGTAGCTAGTCTGTTTTTAATAGTCATGGCACTGGACATGACTGCTGAGGTTGTTAGGCAACAGGAGCAGCACTTTGACTGTTTCTTCGCTCGATTCGTGATTGAGTCTGTCCTTCAGTCTGTGAAGGACACACCTACGTAGACGGCATCCTTCGAAGGGCGTAGCCACTGAATTCGGACACACCTAATGATTCACCAGCTGGGGCTGCTGCGTTGCCATGGTTACAGAGCATGTTCCGGTAATGTTGGGTAAGATTACTGCCGTACGTGACTTTCTGAAATCGACGGAGGCCGTTCTGAGCTTGAAGCTACAGCAGGGAAGTTACTGCACTGTCCCATTCCACCCTCTGCTAACATCTGCTAACGCTGCTCCACAGCTCCACCGCCTTTTTTGACCAAAGCCGTAAAAAAGCTCTGTGTTACTCTGTGTAACTTAAAAAAAACCTCTAAACTCTAAACAAACCGGAGAAGAAACTGATAAAGTTTGAAAGGAAATTAAACATCTGTGAAAGTGTCATTGCGAGGTCACAGCACACAGTGAACCACAACGAAATTGGACCTCTGAAAACACCGTGCAGCAGTGGGCAGCTTTCAGGGAGCAGTGACAGGAACGGTACCTTGCTCAAGGGTACCTCAGGGCAACCTACTGGTGAGGGAATCGAAACCATGCGGGGGCAACTCGCTAACCACACTGCTGCCCCAGGACTTCTGCATTTAACCCATGCACTTAAACACAGTGCAGCAGGGGCAGCTATTGAAAGCGCAGGGGACGGTACCTTGCTCAAGGGTACCTCAGGGTGAGGGAATCAAACCCACTATCTTCCGATGTGGGGGAAACTCCCTAACCACCACCGCTGCCCCTGATAACCCTGGTAACCCTGGTAACCCTAAGCTATTGAAACCCATGTAACCCTGATGTTTCAGCCGCTTTTGGAGATACTGGTACAGCCAGTCCATCATTTGGCTGTTGCCATGCCAACGCCAGAGAAAGTAGTGATTGGTGAAATGATTCCTGCAAAAAGTGCACAAATATTTTTAAATACTTATTTATATTATACCTACGATACCAGCAAACACTGACCCTGGATCTGCCTGCTTGGTTTAATTTCCATCAAATGCAGCCACTGATAATAATGATTATTTATTTTACAGTTCCGTTATTACATATTATTTGATGAATTATTTGACAGTCTCTTCTACCTTCTTCTGCTTCTCTTTTTACAGCTGCAATTGTTCAGTTTCAGGTGAAGCAAAACAGTACGAGTCATATTGCCCCCTACGCTTCCTGTAGGGTATTGCAGTCTGTCAGAATGGCAGGGCAGAGGGTATGAACATTACATAACACTTTTTACACCTAACAGAAGTCCTATCGCCCCCTGCAGTCCGTGTAGGATATTACTAACAAATCCTTTTGTGCACTTTTTTTTTTTTCACTTTTGCTAGATGTTTCTTGAAGTTGATAAATTAAGTGAAAGTGACTACCCTTGACATTGTGAAACAGCACAACAGAACGAAATTCAACCTCTACGTTTCACCTACACACACACATGCAGCAGTGGCTGCGCCCGGGAGCAGTGATGGGGACAGTACCATGCTCAAGGGTACCTCAGGGCAACCTACTGGTGAGGGAATCGAACCCACAATCTTCCGAACTGGTGCGACTCCCTCAGCACTAGAACACCGCTGCCCCATTTTATTATTATTATTATTATTATTGATAATAATAGTCCTATTCATGGAGAACTTTTCATGCATTGAGACGCAGCTCAAAACATTTTGCAACAATTAAGTGAAAGTGACTATGTTGTAGTCTTTCACTGTGAAAGAGCACGCCGCAAAACATGAAATTACACCCCTGCATTTCACCCACACACACCGTCCAGCAGGGGGCAGCTAATGAAAGTGCCCAGGGAGCAATGATGGGGACGGTACCTTGCTCAAGGGTACCTCAGGGCAACCTACTGGTCTGGGATTTGAACCCACGACCTTCTGATCCTGGAGCCTCGTCCCCAAACACTAGACCACCTGCTCCCTGATGATTAAAACAATTAATTTTAAATGGTCAATTGTAAATACAGACCTCATGCCAGCCGTGTCGTCCGTCAACGCTCTGACGACGCCGGGCTTCTGTGTGTTCGCAACTTTTTAAACGTTGATCAGCTGCGCTGGAAAGATTTTTGTCTACAAACTTTTAATGATCCATTACTTTTGTTAAACTCGTCTGATTGGCAGATTCCAGGTTTGGTGCTTTTCATTCTAGCAGTTTCTTACAAACCATACCTGAACACACCTGAACACACCTGTACACACCTGTACACATCTGCATACACTGTAGACATCGCTACACACCTGTACACACAGATATTTGAATGTATGTGCCCGTACACGCTCATATACATGCCTGCATACACCTGTACGCACCTGTACAGGAAACAGGACCTCGCTTCCTGCTTGAGCTCATCTAACACACGCACACACACACACACACACACACACACACACACACTCACCCTCCAGCTGGAGTGTAACTGGAGCAATTTTCCCTTTAATATGTCGCACGTCTTGCACGGCCAGTAAAACCTGCATCAAACACACAGCCGGACGGGAGGATCCTAAC